>QVRM01005602.1:0-101040 GCA_003439945.1 Dermanyssus gallinae | reverse complement strand
CTCTCCCGTCTGACAGCACTACAACCACTCCACGCACCCTGGGGTCCAATGGATGCTAACCACCGAGCACTTTAAAAAGACCTTGCGAAAACAAGAGTTCTTTGCGAGCGCTTGGGAACCTCCACTGAGACCGCTACAAAGAAGACCGATTACTGGTCTCAACAACTACACAACACGTTCGATGGGGCACATTTTAAATTGCAAACGTTGTAGGCACGGGTGTCGTGCGCCTGAGACGTTGGCTCATGTCGCTCAGATGTGCGATACAACACACAAACAAAACCATAAAGAGACATGACGACGTCTGTGATCGCGTGGCGCGTCTTCTCCGCGAAAGGGTCATGAGGTGGTTCGTGAGCGAGTATTCCCTCGACCGGGCGCACCGGGTCTAAAGCCCGACCTCGTAATAACAACACCTACCGTGGTCTGGGTTTTAGATGCCGAGGTTTGCGACCCGAACAGGGACCTCGCAAAAGCGCGGCAGGGCAAGATCGCCAAATATGACGTCGAGTTCCTAACAGCGGCGCTCCCCGACCCGCAAAAACCTCGCAGATTTGGATTCATTACTATTCTCTATGAGTGTGTATGGGACTCCGAATCTGCGAGTACGCTCTTGGGGCTCGGCGTCACGAAGAGAAATCTTATAAATCTTACCGTCTTAAACGTTGCAAGGAACTTTGAGGATATACCGCTCGCACCGGGTCATTAGAGCGGGGGCTACCATCAAGCAAGGACACGGACAGCTGATTCTTAACCTCACGTGACACCTTTTTACCATTATTTTTATTAAGGCGAGCACTGCCGAGTGTGCAAACGTATTGTAAGTGATTAATAAATCATCACAATATATATATATATATATATATATATATACAGAGTGTGAGGTCCATATAAAAGGAATGGGCGCAAATGACACCCCTGTCATCTTGGATTTACTTCCGGGGTGCCGTGTAGTTGGCGACGACCTAGACCTCCTTGGGGTGCCTTTATCCTCCGACAACCTTACCTCGATGATCGAGCGATGGAGAGAAAAACTCCAGGTTGGTCTCAACCGCCTTCCTCAGCTTGGCGCTCATAGGGGATTGTACCTTCTACGTTCGTGTTTCTCCGCTTCGAATCTGAACTACCTGTTCAGAGGTGCCAACTGTATAGCCTTTTCATCTCACTTGGAAGAACTAAATGTGAAGCAAGGCGACGCGTGGAATTTCTATTTAACCTGCTGCTACGGGGCGACCCCTTAACCCAAGCATCACTACCGGTCGCAAGAGGCGGGTTGGGACTCCCCGAGGCAGTTTCTCTTTCAGTTGCGGCGCATATTGCCTCCCTGCATTCAGCAATCAGCGACATCGAGGCCATCCTAGACCCCCAGGCTGTGGTGCATTCCGATCTACGTTGGAAAAGACCCAAGGTGAAGCCATCGCATTCTGCGGGGCTCTCCCGGAGACCCCTTCTCTTTAGTCTGCGTGGTCAGATTTGACACACGACCATCGATGGAGCGACCTGTGGAGCCGAGCAACTTCCGACGCGGACAAAGCGAGGTTACAAGCCCGTCTCCTCGCCGGGTGCAAGCGTATGGCTACACGCCCTCCCGAATCCTCAACTGGCTGGCTACCCTTTTTAGACGACGAGTCTACACGAATATTAGTCGGTTTGAGAGTGGGAGCAGAACAGGTTTTCCGCCCATCGCTGTGGTTGAGGTGACGAAGTCGACTCCCAAGGCCACCACGGTCTTTCTTGCGCCCAGAGTTCAGGCAGGATCGCACGCCACTCGGCCCTGAACGAGACGTTCTGCAGAGTATTACGGTTGGCAGGCTACCCATGTGTGCTGGAGCCCCCCGGCTTAGTCAGAGATGACGGAAAAAAGCCTGACGGAATGACTCTGACCCCATTCGATCGGGGCCAGATGCTGGTGTGGGACGCGACTGTTACCGACTCTTTAGCCCCTTCAATGGTCGGTACAGGCGCAGCCCGCCCTGGGCATGCGGTTGCCTTAGCGGAAACAGCCAAGTGCAGGAAGTACTCAAGCCTGGAGTATCCCCACTTTTTCTCACCTCTAGCTTTGAGACGTTGGGGGACAGGGTTGCTTACCAAAAAATTACTCAGAGACGTCGGGAGAAGATTGGTGGTTGCTACAGAAGACAAAAGAGCGGGGGAAGTACTTACTGCAGCGCTTGTCGTTAGACGTTCAGAGGGGGAACGCCGCGTCGGTGAGAGGAACTTTGGCCAGGTGGACCAGCCCCATCTTGGACCTAGAGCCTTGAGTCGTTAGTTTCAGCTGCGTTTATGTGGACACATTGTGATACAGGACAACATGGACAAATAAATTTGCCGGCGGGCTATGTCGGTCCAATATATATATATATGATAGATATATATATTATAGAGAGAGATAGAGAGATATATATATAATATAATATAGAGAGATATAGAGATAGAATATATATATAATAGAAGATATAGTATATATATATAGATATATATATATATATATATATATATATATATACTATATATAAATATATATATATATATATATATAAATAATATATTGTATATATAAACATTATTTGCTGGTATCATCATATTAACAGTGGTTTTAGCCCCTAGTCGTTTAGTCTAGTCGTTAGTCGTGTCGTTATACATTTGCTGGATAAACCTCCCCCCAGTTAGATTATATATTGTACGCATAGCGATACTTATTGAACTTA
Source organism: Dermanyssus gallinae (assembly GCA_003439945.1). Classification (NCBI taxonomy): domain Eukaryota; kingdom Metazoa; phylum Arthropoda; class Arachnida; order Mesostigmata; family Dermanyssidae; genus Dermanyssus; species Dermanyssus gallinae. The sequence goes on along the minus strand of QVRM01005602.1, from coordinate 98,332 downwards.
AATAACAGCGCCTTAAAAATCTATATAAATTGTTGAGGTCTGCACATGTACTCAGCGTAGCTATACGTGTGCAAATTAAAATCCTAACTAATTGTTTAATTAGTGGCATATTATCGTGTTATTGTTAAAACGTAAATTCCTCCTAGGCTGATACGATTGTTGAGTTCCGTAAGTGAGCGTATTTTCGTTCTGTTTTCCTAGATATTTACACATGGTAAGCTGTGTGTGCTTACGTTTCTACATATTTAACAGATATTCGGCCCCCGCATTGTAATTCTACCTGTAATCTCATCAACTGGTTTGTAGTGCGCTATGTGCAGCTATTTGCACACCACGTCAGCGTCAGTCATAACGCTGAGCAAGAACCTAGGCAATGCCATAAGAAAGTTACGTAGGCTTGCGGAAATGGGCACATTTCAATAAATGTTTCATCTTTTGCGTGCGTCTGTAACTTCGTGCGTGGAAGGTTGTTAGCCGTGCAGCTATCAACACCAGTCGGGTTCAAGTACCATGGTCCGGCCGGCGTGCAGTATGATTACATTCTTCTCTTTGTAGAGGTAGTGCGTAGACCGCTCTTGTTAAGGTGATGTCGTAACTAGATGTGGCTCTCGCTAGCTTTTGATGTCAAATAAGGTCTGCTGCACTTGTGAACAAGTAGTCCCTTTGGGCCGGAGACCGACCCGACCCACCGTACCGCACTATCGCTGAACGCTGATATTTGCGCTCTACCGTTGAGAACAGACCCACCGCGCTCTAGCTTGAGACGGCGGTCAGAACACCGGTTCGATTGATTTCATCTAAAGGCGCGAAACCTATCTCTGGGGAAATTCTCTGGGCCGACTTGACTTAGAGAGAGAGAGAGCGACGCACGGCATGAACAACTGAGAAACAATGAAGCAGTATAGACATGTGTGAGTATATATATATATATATATATATATATATATACGTATAGACATGTATATATATATATATATATATATATATATATATTTGTGTGTGTAGTGGGGCCGAAAATCGACAGAGTCCAAGGTGCGAGTTCGTTTAGCTTGCTGTTAACTGAACTGCCTGCCTGTTTGTCTGTCTGTGAGGAAATCGATATTGAGTGACAGAGAACGGCTGCGTAAACGAAACGTGCATACATCCATGCAGTGCAACTAGGATATCGCCTCTATTGTGTTCGAAGGACACCTGGGAAGTCCTAAAGTATTATGAGCACACCGTAGTGACTAATGTCGAAATGACAGCGCAGCCTATTGCGCACGATCTATTATCTCTGTATAAATATATATATATATAATATATATATATATATATATATATATATATATATATGGCATTTTTTTAGCTTAGGGGTACTCTGTTTCACCTAATAGTGTCTCCAATTAATTAGGACTACCTATATTACACGTACATTTTTGCTTGGTTCCTAATTAAAGCTAATTCTTAAAGGAATCCTGTTTGCTATAGGTGTTTCTTGGGCCCAAAAAAGACACAAATGGGAACAACCTTAAATGACTTTATGACTTTATTAAATGGAGGCTAGTACGTTTTTAAATATATTGATCGGATAGGTTACAGGGGTTTTCGCAAAAATGCAAATAGAGAGCTCATATATGTCACGATCGTTATCATGCATCTGATAAGTCTAAAGAATGTTGGTCTGCTTCGACGATATATGTACCTATATTTGTTAAAATAAGCTAAGTTGTATTAAATATATTAAGTTAAAAGCACCTTTATTCAAGGGCATCTTTCTTTAGCAAAATTCTACACTCTATTGTTTGGTTCAAACAGCATGGGAACATATGATCCAGCCAAGTTGTAGTGACTACAGCGATAAATGTATTAAAGATAATGTGCTCTAAAAATATTTACCAATTTATACATGGATTTTGTTATCTGCCAGATAAGTTGTTTAGTCAAAGTCCTTAATGTTCAAAGGATATGACTATAGAAACGTTCGAGAATGAGGGATAGTCACATGCGGATGATGCTGACAATATATAGGGTTTTACGGCCCTATACCTTGTAGTAGCGTGTGGTTTTCATGTTCTGCTCTACTTATAAACAATTCAACCTAACAAACGTTCTAGGATATAAATAATGCTTAAACACTGTTTTAGTAGCACTCGAAATTTCGTTTGAAGAATTAATTGAATACGAAACTCCGTCCAGCGTTTTTTGCTGGGAAACCGGTAGTGTGGAGCCTCAGCCTACTAAAAGCGGTCATGCCCTGTCCCCCGTCTTGGCTGAAGACTGCTTACGCATAACTCTAAATAACCAGGGAAAGATGACTCTATCCTTTTGGATTTCCCCGGGGGGGTCACGAAGAAGCGCTCGTCACATGAGTTATTAGTCGCCAACTTTGTTAGAAGAATGTCCTTGAAGGCCTGCGAGGCCTCCCGCCAGTGGGTTGGGACTTCACCATTTCCCTACAAACTTTAAACGTATGTATACTTTGCTACATTGAAATTGTGTATTCCAGGGTATGCTTAAGTCAATCGCCGCAGTAAACGCACGTGGGGCTGGGGGCAGACTTTGAGCATTCGAATCCTTATTCTGACCAAGTACAATTGGATATTTTTATCAGACACGGGTATGATTCCCCTTTTTTGCTTTTCTGTTTTAGTCTATGTATGACCTCATGTACTATGTGTATGCACTAAAAAACAATGCGATAAATGCCAAGAATAAGTTTGCCATCCATTATAATGTATGATCAGTTCGTTAAACAAAATCACATGTTCATCTTGAAGGTCGTGGCGTAGAACTGGTTCGTCTAGTCGTGTTATCGGATATGATCCTACAGAGTCAGAGAGAGCTCTAGACGCAGTCTCTGGAAGCCTCTGGAGTTCTTCCGTGTTGCTAGAAAGTCTTTTGGCTCCATCAGCCTCCTCAGCGACTACGGGAGCTGGCCAGTATTTGTGCGCCAGATGGGTAGGCGTGGTAGACCCAGTAAAGGCAGTAAAACGTTAAATTTGATAATGTAGTGGTCCCTTAGGGACTCCTTGTTGCTTTGCACTATGAATGTGGCAGTTTATGATCCTACGGGCTTCTTCGAGCGCGTCGATAATTGCTCTATACAAGAGCATCTGCTGGTTTTGCAAAGCCTCTCAGCCTCTGTCTCTGTTTAACTTCCTTCGGTATGCACGCGTCCATTTCTTTTGGGTTTGGGGCGGGACTTCTGGGCATAATCATCCTCACCTCTTCCTAGTATTGGCTGGTAGACGACAACTATTTGCCGTCACTTTGTCCCCACTTTTAGCGAGAACATCTCGTACTCATACTGGACTTAATAGAAGGCTTTCTTCAGTAGATAAATGTTGTAGTAAAAAAATGCTCCACTAAGGTTCACAATCTAAGACGACGAAATCATTCTACTCGAACAGGACTTGATCCAACATATGATCACCCTTCCGTTTTTTTAAACCTGAGCATTAGCCGCCCAGGTCAGCACCGCTTTGTGTAAGAAGTTGCGCTAAGGTCACCTGTGATAACTAAAAGGAAGGCTCGGCACTGTCTGATAAATGTCGTAGGTATTTATGAACGTATGTTGAATTTGTATGGTGAGATGTTTGGGCCACAGTAACATGATAGCCTAACGCTACTAGACTTGGCTAAGTTTCTCGAGCTACATTTTATTACTGTACAGACGTTAATGTCGTCACTAACGTTGCTTAATAACGATTACTGCATATATATATATATATACACATATATATATATATATATATATATATATATATATATATATATATATATATATACATATATATATATATATATATATATATATATATAGGGTCATTCGTATCAAAATGTACTTCCATTGAAAGACCACTCTCACACAATTGCAAATTTAATGCCTACCATGTTCGTACCGAAGTGATGGTTCTGCGTTATGTAGTTGACAAGTAACTAAGCTTTTTCGACAGTCATAGTTGTTATGGTTTACGTGCAAGTTTTCACGTTCAGAACCGTAACATTTTGCCAAGACGTTTCTGCCCCCTCCTTCCACTAGGAAAAATATTCTCTTGCCGAGTTCTACCAAACCTCGAAATTTGTACCTAACTTTCTCATACACCCTATGCAAGTATGCATGCCTTCGGTTTCGATATGGCTATCGAAAAAGCTTAGTTACTTGACAACTACGTAATACAGCACCATCACTTTGGTACGAAAATGGTGGGCATTAAATTTGCTATTGCGTGAGAGTGGTCTCTTGAACCTACATTTTTGGCCGTAATAAAAACATTTTACGATTTTTCACGGAAATGCGTTAACGTAACATGTCGACTTTTTATGACTTTCATTAATCTGGCTATTCGATTTTCGCTACGCAAGCTAATGAAGTGTCTTCCGTTGCGCAGAATTTTCCGCCAAACACGGTAGTTGGTATAGTTGGTTCCTTCGCGCGTTGACTGGTTCTGCCGCAAACGTAGATTTCGCACAACTATGTAGGTGAAAGAAGGCAGAATAACTACCTTTATAAACTTCACTCTCTCTCCTAAACAAGACGTTTCCGCGTCGTTCCTCCATAGGGAAAATTATTTTCTTGCCGAGTTCTATCAAACCTCGAAAGAAGTACATTTTGAAACGAATAACCCTGTATATATGTATATATATATATATATATATATATATATATATATATATATATATATATATATATATCTTTTTTTTATTCCATTGATTGCTCTAAAGCGTGAATAGTGGATTGATAAATTAATAATTAGTCACACAGGATTAGAGGCTCATCTTTGTGAGTTTAAATCGTCGGTATAGACTGTTTTTCTTCATGCTGCAGTAGTTCGAATTGCTCCGCCGAGGAACTTGCTAATATGCTTGATGAAATGATGACCTTAATACAGGCGTGTCATATGCCGTTGGTGATTTTCCGGATGACTTCAGCGCCTTCTCTGAACTTTTTATCGCTGAAGACAAATAGCCTTTGTTGACTATTTAAACGGCCTTTAAAATAATTTTCATGCAGAAGGTGGCAATTAAGGAAAATAATCTCATATTAAGAAACCATATTTTATTTTAAAAAAGAAGCTCCAAAAACCGCTTACGGCCTGTTTTAAAACTTGATAATTGGGATTGGGCCAAGGATGCAAAGTGTGCAACATGCGTCCGTGGAGGTATCACCTAATACCCACACAAGTATTGATGGTATGATCAGATCGCTCACCACGACTGAACTGCCTCAGAGCTTGCCGATAACTAATTTTGGCGAACCGTAGCAATGCGAACAAACAAAGGCCATAACCTTGCAAGCTGCACATGAAGTTTAGAAGGCTTAGAGTTGAATCGAGCAATATCAGCAAAAGTAAGGACAGACGCCAGATAAAGCTTTGTTATGCTTAGAAATGAAATCGATGACGATTGCTGGGACCGTCCATGTGAAATGATCCGAATAACGATAAAGGTCCAACAAACGATCACGTTCCGAGAGCTTTGATGTCAACGCCGATGCAACACCGGACGTCACAATCTCCAAAGTTATTGCGGCGGGAGGAAGGATGTAAACAAAAAAAAGTGCTAGAACCAGGCGCCGTCTCAGTATCGGCGACCAAGTTGTCGTTTAGAAAATAGTAAATGCTACAGTAGTTAGCCGGGTGCTTGGCATTGGCCATGGAGAAGCGACATTTATGTACGTGGCAGAATTGATAATGTCGTTTGAAACGCCGATATGCATCACGCCCAGTATAGCCGCAGCTGGTAATCAGGAACATCCAGCACTTGTCTTAAAGTTTACGTGATGTTTAACATGCGGGTAATAACTTTGGAATTACAGCGTTAATTAAATTTCTAGACTAAATAGTAACCATAATGAGTTTCAGACTTGCATAGGATAGGGAAGATTAAAAAAACACACACACACACTGATTGCACTCATCATTAGGTGGGTGAAAGTGTCAACAACTTTTTAAAGGATCTTGCGGACCAAGGCAGATGTTAGACAACAAAGGTATGCTAGTGATCCGACAACAAACACTACACGCATTGTTCATTGTCACATCGAAAAAACGGTTGATAAGATCAGTACATATATATATATATATATATATATATATATATATATATATATATATACAGGTATTGTATCTAACTCTTTTACAACTGGTATTTCGTTTGGTAAATTCGATGACACACTGGAGAAGATCTTTATAGAAACTGCGTTTGTTTATAAACGACTCTTGTTGCATCGACCACACGAGGTGAGCCGGTAATTGGTTGGTTGGCAGGTTACAAAAAATGTTCCAAACTTCTTGTAGTTCCAAAGTCTTCCAAAGTATTCTGTTTTGGGCGTTGGAATTAGTAAGCGTCAAGGCACACAGAACAAACAAAGGAAAAGGAGTGAGGGAGAGGGAGATGAGGCTATGGGGGAGAGGAAGGAAAGGAGAGGCGGCAGAACATTAGGACAAGGCTGCCCACCAAAAGTGGGAGAAGATAGAATGCAACAAACAGCGGAGCAACTGCTCAAGCAAATGTTCCCCATTTCCTCTTCCATTACTCGAGCCGTCTTGAAGCGGCTCGATGCGACGGCGACGCTATGGCGCAATCGGTACTACGATGCGCTGCCGTAAAGCGGTAGCGTCTGCAGTACCGGGCCGCTTTCCTCTTTCTTCTTCTGGAGGCGGAAACGTGGTGGTGGTGGTGGTGTCGGGAAAAGGAATCAGACAAAGATAGACGGTTTACGTTGTCCTCCCTTTCCCAACCGGTCACAATAGGCAGATGGACAAACTGCAAAGGTTTCGTTCGCTTCTTCCACCAATAAGCATGGTGTGCGCCGGCGATTTCCGTCGCTTGTCTTCTGCAGTAGCGACGCCGGCGGGGGTTCGTTAGCGGGTGCTATGGCCGTAGCAGCGGGGCAGGACGTTTCGCAAGAGACAGCGACGGCTACCTGATCCGGATCGCCACCCCATCATCATCATCAGACTGTTTTGGTCGTCTGGAACGGTTGTTGTCGTCTCATCGTTGCGTGGTTGAACCATTCGACGTACGGTAGTGGTAGTAGTGGTGTCAACAACAAAAAAACAACAACAGCAACAATTCTCCGCTTGTCGTTAACGTCCGTAACGACAAATTTGTTCCGTCTCCCGCTTCGTGCTTGGTCACAACGCTCAATCACAGACTGAGCTGTAACTAAACCCTTTTGCCCGTCCCTTCTTCTTTTTCTTCTTCTTCCCTTCTTCTCGTCCAAGGTCAATGAAAATCCTTTGCACTACTACTATAGAAGTCTGCGGGCGTAGAATAGGTAGTCGTCGTCCGTTTAAGCTCATCCACGTTACCTGGCTCTAAATTGGCCTTCTCACGCCCACCTTCATCCTTCAACCAAGCTAGACAAAGGAAAAGGAAGCGGCAACCTGTTTTTTCGGACCATCGACTACAAGATGGGGGAGCGGGGGATGTATCTAAGAGGAACTAATCACAGTATCTAACTGTTACTTAGACGTTCTGCAATGACAAATGATTTATGCGCTGTTTTTACTTTACGAGTGTTGGCAAAGGGAAGCCGTATTTACTTACCAAATCAAAGCGCAGCTTACATCGGATCATAAATTGCGCTGTTTGCAGGTTTCCACATAGAACAAGAAACCTTGTTTGAAATGTCGTTAGTAAATTTTAACCCCCGTTCGGCAGCCAAACAAGGTGCATTTGATGCACTACGGATCCTTAGCTTGTTACAAAACATTAACAGTACGTGGGCACAAGGCAATGTTTTTGAAATTAAAATGATAGAATCCAGATACATTTTTTGAAAGTGCAATTTTAGTATAATACAATACAAGTCTCTTTTATTAAAAAAGTTTATACATTTTAAGGTCCTGCAAGATAAACGTTCTAAGAAGAAGGTTGCACAGTCGAGTCGCTGCAGTCGCTGTTTCCACAATATGTTGCCGGAACTTAAGTTGGCGATCAAACGTCACTCCCAGGTCTTTGTACGCATTGACTTCATTTATAATGTTTCCGCCCAAGTAATACTTAGCATCATCAGGAATGGTCTTTAAAATTGCGCATTTTGGAACAGATATCTCCATTCGGTTAGCTTTGGACCAGCTGGATATGAGATTGACTGCTTTCTACAGTTCCGTAATACATATATCAAAACACTTGGGCCATGCATCGAAGCATACATTCAAGTCGCGTTCTTGATGTTTTTTATTGACTTCAAACCAACTTAAAGCTCTGACTTGCGGGGATCGAAATGCCGCTCTCAGTTTTTTTTGGAAATTAGAAGGAAATCGCACAGTGCCAAGTTGGGTTAATAAGCTTTGCGTGTCGGCGTGACTCCGAATGACGCGAACAATATCTGAGGCCGGCGCGTTGCCGTGGTGGAAGAATAGTTGCCTAAGAAATGCAATAGAGCTCATTTTTTTATATTTCACTCCTGGAGAAAAAAATGGGTGCCATCACCTTGGCACATTCAGCCGGCTGTTGGCGCTTTGCTTTTGTGACCCTCCAATGCCTGGCCATTACGAGCTCTGGTACTCGAGTTCATGAAAATGTAACGAAATCTCATGACTTATCACAACCTCGAGAACAAGAACCCGATTTTCAGTGTGGCGGTTTTGCCATCGAAATTCGTGTTTGGACAGAGCCTCACGTGGCGGCCGGTTGTGTGTCAGTGTAACAAACTTATTTGAGGTGGCCTTAGTCACGACAGGTTTACCTCACAGGTCTATTACTATTGATGTTTAAAATGAAACGGGCTTAAAGCTATAAAATATCTCATTAAATTGCTCCTGCGCACACAAGACGCTTCGGACGACCGAGTTGCCTCCTAGCGACGGTAGTAGATAGTCCTGCTGTGGTAGTGTATAACTACACGGTTTACATGCCGTCGGTTCCTGGATATAACGCAGAGGCCGTTGGCCCTAAACATAGCAAGGGTCAACAAAACTGAGGCCGTCCTTGCAGTCAAACGTATTAGCCCGGCAAATCTCATGGGACCAACCGGTTCTGAAGAAAGCAGTCCATCAAGCCAAATTATTTCTCTCTCTCTCTCTGGTGACACGACGCCATACAATCGACGTATAGAACAAAATAAAGGTGGAGACCAAGGCGGGTTAGCCGCAATTCTGGACTCGCTCTCTCATTATTATTATAAATAAGAGGGACTGTCTGACTCGAATGGCGGGAGAGAGATTACTTGCCTAAACGCTGGCTCAATTCTTTACGGGCCGTGGCGGCACTTTCAAGAATTATTCGCATCGCATCGTTCTGTCGCCAGTATGCATTCTTTGTGCATCGGGAGAAGAAGACGACACCAAGCATACGATCTGCACGTCGTCTTACGCGGATAGGGCACCGCTGATGTGGCTCTTTGAATGGGAATTCCGGTAACATCCACACAAGCGGTGGGTGCAGGCACCGTTGAACGACGCTCGAGGCTAGAACGTCATTAACGATTGGACGCCGCAATCATCATCAAACGGCAAGATTTAGTGCAGAACGCAATATGAGCTGTATCCATGCAACCCTATGGAAAAGGTGCTTCCCGGCCCGGGTGTGCGTAAACATATTTTCCCTTTGCATTCTGTCAGCAAACAGCATCCAAATACTTATATTACATTACTACCTAATGACCTAGATTAGATAATACCCGCATATATAGAACTAAATTTAGTTTTATATATGCGGGTATGAATTAATCTAGGTCAAATTTGTATTCGTCTGAAACCATATTTAGTTGGAAAACAAACATCCTGCTGACGCAAGCTGTAAGTATTTCGGTTTCAATGTGCAGCAACGATCTTCAAGGGCACACACTAAAAAGTAGATAGGCATGTGTTTTAGCCATCAGAATGGCCCTAATAAGCTTAAAATACAACAAATACGCACTTGTGTCAAAATGTAAACTAAACTTGTGCAGAAAGACGAGATTTTTTAAAACTAAACTTGTACAAATGCAGTAATTTGCACAGTTAACTTGTACAAAAATACAAGATGGCGTCATAACAACAGAAATTCATCTTTCAAATGTACAACCGCTTCATTTTTGAACATAGTGGGTTGATTGCCGACAGATTTCTGATCCCTACCCAATGATTTAGTCTACGGCATATCCTACGGTCGTTTACATTACGTTCCTGAATTTGTAATTCCGAATTCCGCACTGTCCGAATTCTACGTAGCTTGTGTTGCTTGGCTTATATAAAAAAGAGCATATCAAAGGAATAAAAGTTTTCAGCAATATGGCTCCTAAAATCGAGTCGTGTGCGCTCAACAGCATATATATATATATATATATATATATATATATATATATGCAAAATACATAAAAATACGATTTACTGGGGAAAAAAAATATATATATATATATATATATATATATATATATATATAACCATGCGGGAAATATATGATGACATAATTTCCTGAAGAAAAAAATTTTAATCTACCTAAACGGTAACACTAACCATTAAGTTTGCTTATTGTCAGTATTGACGCAGACAGGCGTTAATGCTGGAGAAAATTGTTCTGAGGCGCGCTAGATAGATAGACAATTACGCGAGAAACAATTCGCCACGAAATTCAAACAAATCACGTAGGCGTCTGTCTCACAGGTTTCTGGACCAAACAACGACGCAGAACGACTCCCATTAGTTCGTCGGTCCTCCCACTCGTTACTTCCTTGTCTACTAGCAGTCGATTGGTCGTTCGATGAAACCTATCCCCGAGAACGGTTACATCGCGCGCGGCAGCGAACGAGATGTTCCTCAGTCTTCTAGCGGCCGTCGATATGCTGACGACGACCAGGCCCTCAGATTCCGACGTTGGGCCTTTCCACCTCTTGGAAAGGCCCATCCTGCTCCTCTTCCTCGATGTTCCTCCTCCCGGCCCTTCCAACAAATGAGCACTGCATCGAAGATCGAATGGCGCATTTGATACTAATGCTGCTAGGCAAGCGTGAGTGTAACGCATGTCTCGCCGTCATGGCGTGCCAGCCCGCTGGCCGGCTTTTGTTTCGAATTCCTCAAGTCACGGCACAAAGCAGAGCGACGCGGCGATAAAGTGAGCTCGAACAGTGAGTGTAGTGGACGGCTAAGATGATGGCGGTAACATGCTAATGACGGCGATAACGACATGGGCGACGTCAACAAAATACCAAAAAAGAAAAAGCAATGCAAACGACGAGGAACAACAGCAAGGCAAAGACCCTTCAAGACAGGTACGCGGAGAAAATTGTGTCGGTGCGCAAAAATGTCTTTTGTTGGTGCTACTGGTGCCTAGCAAGGCACGTAAGCTAACTATAACTCTCAGAACGGTACATCCACTACACTCATACCTCGTCCGCTTTATCTATGCTCTCCACTTTCTCTCAACCCGGCAAGCATACGCATTGGTACCTAGTATACCTACTGAGCCAATGAGACTAAGAGTAAAGCAAAGGGTCAGTTGAAAACGTATGCATCTAAAAGGTTCCTGCTACCTCCAATGATGTAAAAACTATTACTATACTTACTACAGACTTCAACCACCAGCCGCTGTCCCTAGCGTACAGTGGGACAGCGATACTGAAAACTGCGTGTACAGTTTTCAGTATCGCTGTCCCACTGTTTTTTTTTTTTTGCCGTTCGATTCGGCAGAGTGTGGTCGTGTTTCTGTTGGCTCCAGTAAAATAGATTGTTTTCTGAGTTTTGACTTCAACGTTTGCAGTGATAATTGCATCAACGATTGTGCGTGTACTGAGTGGTCGACGGGTGCTTAGTGCACACTCGGAGACAGTGTGGTTGCGTCTCTGAGGAATCGGATTTCTCTGAGCCTCCAGCTGACCGAGTTCGATTTGCTAGAGTCATCGCAGGTCTACACATTGTTGCAGCGGAAGACGTGGTAGTTTAGGAGTCACGAGAGCCAACTGGTCTATTGGCCTATTGGCAGTGCCCTCGACTGCCACTCAACGGGACCGAGTTCTATACCCAAGTAGAGGCGTATTTTTTTTTTATCATATTTTTTTTTTGGTTTTCGTCACTCGCAGTCGTGCTGCGATGTCGGACGAGGCCAATCGGAGAAAACCCCCGGATAGCCTAGATATATCTAGGCTGCGGTGCAATTCGCGTGTGGCCGGTAACACCGTGTCATGTAGCGTGCCAACTTCCGTTGAACAAGTAGCTGACTCGAGCTCTAGCGCAACGATGGATGCGTCGAAATGTGGTGATGAATTGTCTTCGGGTTGTCGCCGGGTTGGCAGCCGCGCCAGACGCTCCCCCTAGAAGTAATACTGCCTTTGGCACCAAACGGAGAAAGTGTTCGCTTACCGAGGCCGAGAACGACGGACAGCCAGAGACTCACCCTGAAGATGGCTTTTCCGTGGTGATCTCACGCAGAGTGAAGAGTGCAATTTCTCGCGAGCAGCGCCAACTAGAAAAACTCAAGAGCGACATTTCATCGGGATCTCTCAATACCTTCAAGGTTATTATTCGCAAGAACTGCCCGGACAATTCAAGTCCCAGTGACTTTGCGGAAGGCTCGATGCTACGTCTCTTCAAAGAAATATACACCATCTCACCGGGCAGCAAGATATCAAGGGGGAACGGCGGAATTCTCGTGTGGGTCAGCAGTGTGGAAGCCGCTAAAAGTCTGTTGCAACTGACAGTTCTTGGTGGAGTTTCCGTATCGGCTGTTTGCCCCGCCTTGACGAGTTTCAAAGCAAGGATCCAAGGCGTAAACGTGGCTTTTACCGACGACGAGATACGAGACGAGCTAAGTAGTGCTGGAGTTACCGCTGTGCGGCGCCTCTACCACTCAACGCAGGCGGGTAAAATACCGCTCAATAAGGTGATTTTAACATTTGACCGCCAGCCACCAGCGTCAGTTTTTCTAGGTTTTAAGGTTCACCCGGTGATACTTGAACCAGACCAGCCCAAACTGTGTTTTAACTGTCAAAGAGCGGGTCATTTTGCTGACAGATGCACTCTGCGAAGGGCTTGCAAAAAGTGTGGCAAGTCAGACCACTTGGCAGCGGAGTGTCCTAATCCTTCGAGGTGTGTCAACTGCAACGGGTCTCACGCGGCTGGTTCCCCCACTTGTCCACGTTTAGCCTACCTTCGTGAGAAGAACCGAATTATCATGACAGCTAGGACCCTTCGACAAGTGCAGACGGTTAATCCATCTGCAGTTATCACAGAAGAAGCGCAGTGCCCGGTTCCTGTGGGAGACTCTTCACGGGGCGTCGCGGATGACAAACCGTCATACGCTGCAGTCTTGCGGGGCATCTCGTCGACTCAAGATGGAAGCGCTCCGCACGTCCTTTTGCCCAGACCTCGGCGCCTTCCTCGGCGCAAGCCTAGATATAGTAGAGTAAGGTCGGTCACTCGACCGCGGCCTTTGACACGGAGGGTGCGAAAGCACAAAGTTAAGAAAGCAACGCCACCAGGCAGTATCGGAACCACCTTGTCGGACCTGGCAAAAGTACTCCAGGGTATTAGTCCTGACCTGGCAGCCACACTCACGACGATTGCCGAAGCATTAAAGCCGTTATTAGCTTTGCTGCCGGTAGTTGATAAGCTAAAGAACTTTTCCTTATAATGGAAGACCGCAGCTCTACCAGCAACCTAGCGATGCCACGAAACGTTTCTAGCGACGCTGAGCAGGACCTAAACAGGGTCGCTTGTCCTGTGTGTAACAACATATATACAAGAAGAGGACTTTCTAGGCACATGTCCGCCAGACACCCCGGCGTCGGGGGCATAGAAGTAGCGCCAACCACTGGCACATTGGCCACCTCGGAGGAACTGGTCGGACACATCCAGAATACCATGCGACATGCAAGGTTAGTCCGGGTGTTGCCCAAGGCTGTCAGGGCGTCCGTCGCAGACGAGCTTACGAAAGTTTTATTGAAAGTCGCCTTAAACAACGACATTGAGGCCTGGCACTCACTGTTTTCTTTTGCGCCGGTGGTGCTTGCCCTTCCGCAAATCCGAAACGACACGCGCTCTCTCACAGTGATTATCAAAAAGAACCTTCGCGATTTTTCGCAGGGTTTTAGAATTGAGAACATTGTACACCATGAAACTAGGACGACTACCAGGAGGGACCCCGAAGATGAGATCTGTAGACGCGCCATAGTCAAGCTCTCCGAAGGGGACGTCACTGGCGCCGCCAGACTCATTGGCTCTACGGATACATTTATATGTCAGTCCGAAAGCCTTGAATCTCTTCGAGACAAACATCCGCAAGCCCCCTCGGACCTTTGCTTGCCATCTCGTCCCCCGACTATGCTACCATCCACTACCTCTGGCGACGAAGTGCGCTTGGCCGCGAGATCCTTTCCTAGGAGCTCTGCAGCTGGTCTTGACTTCCTTAGGCCTCGACTTCTTCGGGACCTCCTGTCCGCTGTCTTAGGATCCGTCGCCGATAGACTGGCAGATGCACTGGCAAAGGTTGTAGACATTCTTCGGTGGAAGTCTCCCCCTATAGCCCTTCAACCTATTATATTTGGGGCACGACTATTTGCTCTCAAGAAGAAAGACGGCTCTATCCGCCCGATAGCATGCTCGTCCACACTCCGGAGGTTGGCTTCAAAAATAGGGTGCGCTGCCAACAAAGCTGAAATATTATCGGCAATTGGCCACCATCAGCTGGGTTTTGCAACTACTGGCGGGACGGAGATCGGAATTCATACCTCTCGTGCATTTATAAACTCCCGCAGTAGCCCGACTGTCTTGGTGAAGCTGGATTTTAGGAATGCCTTTAATAGCGCCAGAAGAGACCACTTGCTAAACGCGGTGAAATGCTACGCCCCGCAAATGTTTCACCAGGTACATGCGGGTTATGCTCAACCGTCGCACTTGGTTCTGCCACACGCGACTATAACTTCGCAGTCGGGCCTCCAACAAGGAGACCCTTTAGGTCCCCCGCTGTTCTGCCTGTGCGTAAAGGACTTGATCGACTCCCTACAAAGTCCTCTAAATGCCTGGTGCCTAGACGACGGTGTGCTTGGAGGTGGCCTAGCTACGGTAGTCGGTGATATCCACAGAGTCCTGGATTTCGAGAGGGTGAGTGGTCTATCCCTAAACCCTGGGAAATGCGAGGTCTACATCACGGGTTCCGAGGATATGATCTCGCCGAATATATCGGAGCTATGCCATCTCCTTGCCGGTTGCAAGGTAGTCCAGAAGAGTGACATTGAGCTCCTCGGGGTTCCTCTTTGCCAAGAGGGGCTACCTGGGCCTCTAGACGCGTGGAGAGAAAAGCTTGAAGTAGCCGCCAGCCGTCTTCCCTCGCTGGGATCTCATCGCGGAATGTAACTACTGAGATCGTGCTTTGCGGCGACCCGGATAACTCACTTACTTAGAGGGGCTAATTGTTTTGACTCGACCGAGAACCTTCGAGCTTTTAACGAGTGGACCTTGAAGACACTGGAACTGCTCCTGAACGTACGCCTCTCACCCGATGCAGGCTTGCAGGCTCTGCTTCCCATATCCTTAGGTGGACTGGGAATGCCAGACGCAGTAGCGTTGGCTGGGCCTGCCATCGTCTCATCTATGTCCCAGGCATTGGAAAAGGCCCAAACGGTTACTGGACGATACAGGTCAAAGTGTATACGATCACACTTTGACAGGCTTACTTGAGAGATTAGCCTCTCTGTGCGGTGCCATACCCACTGACACCCTTTCCCAGAAAGGCTGGTCGACCCCAATGCAGGAGAAGACGTTTGCGCATCTTCTTGAGCAGGCCCCCACTACGACTGACAAGGCTAGGCTACGGGCGGTCTCCTCAAAAAGTGCCGGGGCCTGGTTACAGGCTCTCCCCAGTGCTCAGTTAGGCACTCTATTAGATGACGAGACTGTTCGGATTAGTGCGGGGCTACGCCTGGGAACAGCTCTCGTAATCCCTCACCAATGTAAATGCGGCGATCAAGTGGGGCCACAGGCACACCATGGCCTCTCTTGTGCCTTAAGCTCAGGTCGTCGAGCCCGACACGCCGCACTTAACGAGACATTTAGCCGAGCTTTGAGGTCGGCCGGCTTTCCTTGCATTCTCGAGCCTCCTGGCCTCTGCAGGAATGATGGGAAGCGACCGGACGGGCTGACACTAGCGTCCTTCGAGATGGGTCGCATGCTGGTATGGGATGCAACCGTTACTGACTCATTAGCCCCCTCAATGGTCAGTGCGGGGGCGGAACATGCTGGACACGCGTCTATGTTGGCGGAAGCGAACAAGTGCAGAAAGTATGCCAGTATCACTTACCCCCACGACTTTCGTACACTGGCATTCGAGACATTAGGGGGACCTGGCCCGAAGACGCACAAACTTATTCAACGTGTCGGCAAGGCGCTTAATCGTTCGACAGGGGACCATAGAGCTGTCGAGTACTTGCACCAGAGACTATCGCTGGACATTCAGCGGGGTAACGCCGCCTCTGTGCGTGGAACTCTGCTAGACTGGACACGCCCGAACCTGGAGGATATGTGACGTTTCCACTTGATTTATCTGGTGTACACGTTCATAAGGATACAATTGTTGCCTCTTGCATATAAGCAAATAAAACTGTATAATAAGGTTAAAAAAAAAAAAAAAAAAAAAAAAAATCATCTTTCGCTGCGAACAACTCACGACGAACCTAAAATAAAAGCGAAGCGAATACAAATCAGCAAAATTCGAATGTCTGCGTCAATGAGCCGACACGTCAAAAATCTATTATATGTTATCATCATACTTATTTCATTTATATTGAATATGTGTACAACATTGACACGCATACTGTTGTCAGCTGTTTTCGGCATGTTATTCGCGAGAGGCGCTGCAGTGATCTCTTCGCTAGGGCCAGAGCAGGTAGACACGCATCATACTTTGAATACGCCTGAGAGCACAGTCGACAGACTCTTTCTGTGTACTACTCTTCGAGGAAATTTGTAATCAAAAGAACCACATTATTGTAGCCATGAACTAATATATATATATATATATATATATATATATAGACTTGGCGTAACGAGCGTTGTGCCTACGGGTACGTATCGTACTTGTATAATAGTGGTAACTTGAAGTTGCTGGAAGACACCTCCCAGACAAGTACATCACAAGCGCGTACCGTGCGAGCGACTGCATTTACTTTTTATTGTTGACGCTGACACTAGTTGGAAGTAATCTATGTACAGAGTTCGCCGAAGATAGGGCTTTCAGAACATTCAGGTCTCGATACATTCTTTACATACACGATTTTTGCCTCTTTGATAACACTCCGGTGATATCCGGAGTGTTGTTATCAAAGAGCGGCCAGGAAACGCTATCAATCGCGCTAGATTGAACAGCCTACGATACAAGCAGCACAGGAAATAAGTTATTTATACACTTAAGGAGCTCAAAGGCCATTACACCGAAGCATCAACTGTAGACCTCGCTCATATTTGTATGGCCAATATCTAAAGATCACGACATTCAAACGCAGCTCGCAATGTAGACGCGGTATCGTGTCTTGCCTAGCATCTTCCATCTGTTTTGCCTCGACGCAATATATTCAGTTATGTTTCATTCACTCAAATTGAGTACAATATACAGTTTAAAATAGTTCTTCATGAAGCTCTGACTTCTTCATGCTTCCGGCGAGAGAAGTATTGCAAGATTTTTGGTCCACCGCTGTGCATTCCACTGCATAGTAACTCGACGAACAATCTACTGACGCCAGCCAGCAATGCATGCACACCTTGACCGTCAAGTCCTCGTTGTGTCGGTTTGCTTAGAGTACAGTGTCTCCAGTTTTTCGAACCGATCACTAGCAAAGCTACTCAGCAAGTAAATCGTGCACAATCTCAGTGTAACGCATTATATTACGCTTTTACGCACACCCAAAGCGGGTAGTTTGGGACTCGATGCCGATGTTGTTGGCATTATACCCACTAAAAACCTCTCACCTAAATGGCCTCAGGAAGAGGCGAGGAGCTGGAATCATTCTTTAATACTACTTCAACCCCAACTTACTTCAACCCCTACTCCGCATTAGAGATGCTGCACGATAAACTTGTACGAATCTACTACTAGTCTATAAGATCTCGTTATGGAATTACGAATTGAATGAACAGCTGCATACCTTAGCTCTTTAGCCAAACAGCTCGGTAATGTGGCATGCATTCATTATTTCAGAGAGAATACTATGCATCGAAAAACTGTCAGTTAGTGTGGCGTGATTATGTCAAATACCGAACTGTTGTCATTCATCGGCTGCCGTCGTCAGCGACTCGTCGCAAGCACACCGACGATTGCGTGTGTGCAACCTTAATTTGGTGCGCGTATTAGTGCACCTTTGCAAACGGTTCTTTACGGCGTTTGATAACCACCGTCACCCCCGTCTATTGTGTGCACGTTGACAGCATGCACACCGGTGCTGCCATCGGAAGCCAGACAGTATGCAAGGCATATATGCATAGCCCTCACAGAACTGAACAAAATGACACTATGTGGTACCATTTTCTTCATCATCATCATCATCATTTATATGCAATATGTCGGCTTCGTCTTCATGTTTGGTCGACACTGCACTGCACAGCTGTGCCTTTTCGTTTATTCGGTAGAATACGAAAAGGGCCGCCGCAGAATGATCTAACAGCCGCCTGGCTGTCGAAATGCCATATTCTTTGTGCCAACTCTTCTGCTCTGTATACATTACTCGTATATGCAGGGCTGATTCGCTGAATGGGCTGCACACTAGCATACATTGCATATCTGTATCTCAATATATATAGATAGATGTTGTTGCTGCTGCTGCTATTGTAGCTGCTGATGTTTTTTGCAACCATTGCTGCGGCCGTTGCTGTTGTTGTTGTTGTTGCTGGTCATTGTTTCTTCGCGTTACCGTAGCTCGTATTGCTGCTTCGGCTGTTATTGTTGTTGTTGTGGCTGCGGATCTCGGGTATACTAAATCCTGTGTTTTCTCTTGCTTTCGTTGGCTGCGCCGTCCTGTGTCCTGTCATCACTGTCAGGCGTCATCATCGCCGTGATTCTATCTATCCACTGACACTGACGCGGCTTCCAACGCATCGAGTCGGCTGGCCGACTGCCGAGATCTTCCTCCTGACGGTTCTTGACGGACTCGTTCGATTTGTGCGGCTCGTCGTTGCGGCAGCTTTTTGCGAAGTACATTCCACTCTCAGCCGCATAAGATCCTACTCACACAGAAACCTGATTTCTATTCAAATAGTACCACACACCACGTGAAATTTGACGACTGCCGGGGACAACGGCGGCGGCGACGATGATGATAATATAAGCATGCGTCGTTATTTTTTTTGCTGTTGTTGTTAGTACTATTGTTGTTGCTGAAAGGAGGTGACATATTGACGTGCGCTCCTGGAGTCATATAAGTCATTCAGATTTTGTAACAAGCTTCACTCTGCACAAATGCACAGTTATTAGAGTGTATGCTTGTGCCGGTGGGAGTGCATATTAAAGTATATCGTGTATATGGTATATATATATATATATATATATATATATTATATGTTTTACGTAATTAAAATATGTTCATACAAGCAAGCATAGGCTAAACGTATATACACCTTTTGGTAGTTTGCATAGGCGGGTTAGGGAATGCCTTATACACGTGCGGCGCCGGCAGCAAACAGCGGCTAGCGTAGGACTTTTTCAAATGTTTTGCACCCAGATTCCTTTCCCACCTATTCACGCTCGGATCTGTACGGCATTGTCTCGAAACCGAGAAAGGGGGATTTCCCGCCCTCTTTCTCGCTGGACCGGCTCCGCAGACGCCGGTTTCCATGGCCAAAGCCCTCCGCACGCCGGCTCCTTCTCGTGCGAAGCGCCCTATGTCTGCCCACCGCAGGTCTGCCCACACAAGGGAAACGTACAGGGCGGTGGACTCCGCTGCTATCGCAAGCAGCCGCTTCTCTCGCTCACTGAGGTCCCTCTCTCCTGCCGTTTGAGGGATGTGCACGATAACTCCCAGACATTAAGCGTGAACTGCGTGGCCGGCAAGAAAGAGGTCTATCCTGTCGTTCGCACACGCAGTGACGCTCACTAGAACTTAGTTAGCGGTGTCCTCTTACTACATTTTCCTGCGGGCCGTAACCATCAGTACCAGGTTATATTCTCAGGTATTACGTGTTCCAGAGTACTGGATCTAGGATCTCTATCAAGGAGATCCTCGTTTCGGTCTGTCCACAGCGTCCGATCAATTTTTGTGTATCAAATCGTCGTCGCCTCCACCGAATCCACAACCGGGTCCAATAGCTCTTGTCGAGCCCGGTGGCGTGGTGGACTAAGTCTGCGCCTCACAACCGGAGGAGACACATACGTGCGCAGGTTAGAGCCCCACCGTTGCACCTTTGTATTTATGGGGATCCGTCTATGAAGCAATGTGAAAAACAATTCCGTGGACGTTAAATCTTGGATGAGGGTCAGCCCGAAAACTTTACTTGCTAGGCTCCAATACTAAACATAGGCCAATGTCCGTTTCGCCCTACCGCTTCTTTGAGCATGTAGCGTTGTAGCGGTTAAGGTTCCGCTGCAGAACTTTAGGCATTATTAGACCTTTTGGTTTCATCCACTGACTTGCTGTCAGAGTTTTCCTTTTATTTATTACCTTTGCTATCGCCTTTTTCTGAGGTTTTTACTCCTTGCCTCCTTGCCAAATAGTCGTAGCCTTCCTACTTACCATATACTCCTGGCTTCCTTTCTGTGGGCGCTGCCTTCTCTGCCCTGCGATCTGTGGAGCAGTGGCCGAGTACTCTCTGACACTTGAAGCATGCCCGAAGTCTGATCCAGTTTTTCGTTTAGTAGCCTCCACTAGAGCCTACCACATCCTAAACCGTCCCTCTCCTCGGCAGTTTTATTCTGTCGCACAGATCATTTTCGACATCCGGCGCGTCCACTGGAGGATCTGTGCTCCGCAGGTCTTCTTTTCTATAGTCTGGCCCCATGCTCGTTGTATCCTGATGGTTGATGCCATTTACCTTTGGGCTTCGTTTTTGGTTTCGAAGTCGTAACACAAATATTATCAATGTTGATTTGAACCGATGACAACGTTTTTGTTACCGCTTATTGTCTAGGGTTTGCTATGTATTTGCATACATTACAATTATTCCCAGTTATCGTTAGTTTTAAGCTCTGCCATAACTACAGATTGGGTGTTTTAAATAGCCGGATGACTCCATGGCGTCTGCAACAAACGACATTATGGAATCATTCGCTAGTGTTGATGTCTGCGTATGTGTGTTTAAAATGCCTTCAAGTATAAAAACAATGACCCATGAGGCCCGTTTCTCGAATTGGCTGCTTGCACCGCATCGTGCATTATCTTTAAATCGGAGAATACATTAGACGTGCCGTGGCGTTTGTTTGGCGTTTGACATTTGGCACAGTGTGATCGATATGGGGCTGCCAATTCAAACTTTCATCTAAAGATGATGGCTAGTGCACCAAGTTTCTTAAAGAAAACGACCGGCCGTCTTTTTGTCCGTAAAAAGCATTCTTTGATTTTTTTTGCAGCTGCTACTACCAGTTTTTTTTTTCCCGTAAGGCAATTGCCCGTGTACGGATTTTTCATGTCATGGCTAAGTTTACTCCACTCCGGCATTTACCTTGTCTAAATTGGAAACCATGCAAACCAATTTAGGAGTGGCCGGTCTGGGTCTCGAACCCAATCCTCCCGAATGCAAGGCAAAGGCTTTGCCACTAAGCCACCTTGCTCGGTGAACGAAACAATATATTGGCCTTATCAGGTCTAGGTATAACTAAGCCAAATTTGGTTAAAATGTTAATGACCCTGTGCAGACGCTAGGTCAGAGTTGACAATCCGGTGTTTTCTACCGTAGCAAAGTGCTTCTTCAGCTTATTGGCAGTTTCGCTATTTAGCGTGCAATGTGTGACGACATGGCGAGTTGAGGTGACAGCTTGACGATGTCAGACCTTCCGCCACAGGTTCGTTTAATAAACCTCCACAGCTGCGGAGTGTCGCTGTGGAGTTGATCAAAATCGCTTATAAAGAGCACAGTTTTAGCCGTGCGGAGTAAATGCAGGTAACGACAGCGACTGTGTAGATAGAAGCAAAAAGAATCTCTTTTTGATGAGCTAGCGAAGCTGGGAAGTTCGTCAAAAGCCAAATGCCTCTTGTATAAAGAGAGCAGGGTATCCTTAAGGACTTCGAATGCGGACAGCAAAAGAGTTCCAAGATTTCAGGCTGAATAGAGATAAACTTGCAGAAGTTAGATACGACACAGTGCGTGGCTATCATCACCTGGTCTGGTTCGAATACAAACATTTGCGACGAGTACACAGAGTGCATTTGTCGACTGTGCTCTCAGACGTGTACGAAGTATCTATTATGCGTCCTTCCGCATGGCCCTTACCAAGAGAACGCTGTATTGCCTCTCTCGAACTATATTCTGAGAGCAGCTGCCAACAGTAGAAGTATCAGTGTTATATGCATACACAAAGCGTAAGTGAAATAAATGTGGTGATTACAACCAGATGCGTCTACGTTATTAATATACGTTTTTACGAAGCCGTGTCTGTTTGCACGAGCAACAACGTAGCTGAGATTCTTCGCAGTGAAAACACAAAGTTTCAAGTTCAAAGCCTTCGATTGAGTGCGAGGCGCAATGGAAATAATTCAGCCATGGTTTGCCGACAACGGCTGCGCCAAGGCCAGCGCCCTCCTCAGATAGGAATGAGTTACCTATTGTCTTTATTTAACTTGACCTCAATCCTTTAGTCCTGCATCCACATGGATGGTGGCAAAATTAATAGCACTAAGCACAATAATCGTTTGAGATACTTTGCCGCCTTTTGGAGTTACTGCGTTTTTCTCCTTTCAGAGGAGCCTACTTGTATTTCTCGGGATATCCGAAGTAGGGAACGCCTTGGGATGCTTGTGGAGCCTGCCAGATTGAACGGAACTTTCGGCCCGAGAGGACGTTGATGACAAGCGGTCTCTACGACGGCGAAGGTGGGCGATGTGACGAACTGCTGGGTAGGAAGGTTGTCGCCGAGAGTTGCGGGCCTCGATCATCGTCAGAAAAGCCTCCGTCGATAGCTTTAAAGATTCAGTTGCATCCTTAACACTGTCGAACCAGATAATAATGATTAGCACTGTCTAACCAGATAATAACTATTAGCACTTTCGAACCAGATATTAACTATTAGCGCTGTCGAACCAGATATTAACATGATCTCTGACAATTCTAGTGATCCAATGAAGCAAGTTAGCATGAAACAAGTGATGTAAGTATCAGCGAAACATGTACAAGTTGTAAGCATATCGGATGTTAAAAATGTCTAAAACGTAAAATGTACACCTGTGTAGTGGGTCTCTGATGTGAGACTCTCCATATTATATATGTAATCAAAAAATATCTACAAAAAAACATGATATCAGCTTTAGGTTTGATACAGCTTTACTACAGAGTGATAGCATCTTGTTGTTAAACGGTTTGGAGCAAAGGCTGTGCTGCCATGGATGACTATATAGCGCTTTCTTGCACTGGCCATGCGGAAGGACCCATTTTCCGTCTTCCGGCGCTTTAGATTCAAAGTTCGCCTTGCCGAACACAGTCGGAAGAAGAAACTTAAGCAGGGGTCAATGGGGCAGTCATGCTACCTTTATCGTCATTTGACCCACTATCGATTCTGCAGTTGAAATCACTTCGCACAATAGCAGGCACAGCCAGATCGACAACTGACAGTGCCGAAGATACGATGCCGGCAACCTCTGTAGAATCTAGATTGGAAAAAGATAAAACATTGCAAAATTAAAGACAAAGAAAAGTCCGTTTTTTTATGTGCGCTTGTTGCCCAGCGGCTAAAGCAGATACTTTTTGTCCTAAATTGTTTGACAAACATCGCACGTATGCAGTCTTGACGAAGCGTTTCTAATGTCTACGAGTTATTTGTGAAGAATTGGTTGTGCCAAAACATTTGACAAAAATTCTCTCTGGCCAATGTGTTTAGAATAGCGGGTGTTCACGGAGCCTGCAATGAGTGTGATATCAAGTTTTTTAATGACGACATGATATCATTCGACGTAAAAAAAGGTGTCTTGAAATAAAGCCAAACGTGAGAGATCCCCCAAGAGAAACCCACTGCACTTCCTCTCATGTATCCTTTACCTCTCTTAACTTGCTAGCCATGTGCAACGGGAGTCAATGGGGGACTTCTAAAGTGCCACACACTTTAGAAGCACCTTGGTGTTAATGTACGATTATGATATAGTTATCGTCTATAAAAGCATAGCGATTAAGCGCATTATTCAAATTGGTGCTGCTGAATCACAATTGTATTGTGATTAATATAATCAAAAAATTAATCGCTTGGAGTCCGTAAACTTAAAAATCGTAAACAGCATCGTAGACTTGTGTCTATCTACGGAATCGTCACTTTGTTGTGCGCCTATCTACGGAATCGCCACTTTGTCGTCAAGGTGAACAACACCTTCTCAGCTTTGTCTTGGTGTACCCCTGGATTGTCTCAAGAAAACGCTAGCGGCCCTCCGATGTGGTCACTTTTCGTTTTAAACATCAAGTCTAATATACCAGAAGAAGTTTTTTTTATAAATTATATCTGGATGACTTGAAAGTTCATGCAAATGTTAAAGTGACAATGACTGTGAACTGTAGGTTAGCATAGATGGGGTATCCCGCGAGCTCTTGAAAACAACATGGTATTTTCCGTCTTAAAATATGCCGACCTCAAGCCATAGGCCGCCTTCATTACGCGCATCTCCCAATGAAGAGCCTATACCCAAGGCTCTTCTGTAAGATACCTTGATGTACTTTTATCAAACAACCTGAAACTTAGAAAACACATTGCACAAGTGACGCAGTCAGTATCTGTTATATGCAACCTGTCTCTTAAGACAGTCATTGTGAAGGACGTTAGTTACTATATAAAATTCTATGATACGCTTCATGGTACGTTATTGTACTATTCTACTGTAATGAGCACGGCTCTCTGTTCGATCATAGTGCCTTGCAACGGCGAATCTTGTGAATAATCTGTTTTTGCGAGTTGTTCGTCATTATAGAAATCTTGTTTAAAAAGGCCAACTTTAAATTGAACTGAAATTAAATATCTTAGTTTAATGTAATAATTTAGTAATGAGTTTAAATTCACTATATAAGCACGCGTTTTACGGCACAGTTTGACAATGTCTTAAACTTATTCTTGGCTGATATTTACGCGGGTGTAGAAAATGTTCGACTTTTTTGACTTTCCGTTGACGCAGTGCTGAAAGCGCTTTCAAAGCAGGCATACAGCCTAGATAGGGTGTGGATCTTTCTGGAAAAGGCGAATTTAAATTTCCTCAAAGAGTGAATTACTCTGAAGAAGTCATGTGTTCACTGACTGATTGTGCGCCGATGAGAGAAGCTATTTGGCTAAGATTCACCGCTCCACCAGTTCTTGGTGAAGTCAGGAAGAAAAGTAACACAGGCAGCGAGGTGACCGGCAACGATCACCACGTATATACCAGGTGCATCGTGCATAGGCTATTACCACCTTGTGTATTTGTCTAATGAACTTCACGAAGAGTACTCCTACTGCGTTTGTCTCGATCTTCGCTAGCAAGTGTACCACCTAGTCAACCGACCGGCACTTCGAAGGAGGTCGCTGTACTTTCTCTCTCATTGGGACGACAACGAACAAAAACAAACTGCCCTTAATAATAATATATATATATATATATATATATATATATATATATATATATATATATATATATATATATATATATATATATATTGTATTATTATTCTTTATAAGCCACTGATTAATATATAAACGAACGTGACAAATATACTTCGAGTATATTCGGTTAAATGCAATGGTAGATGCAATGAAAACGGGCGGCACCAAGGTATAAGGACCAGACAGGTTCATCAACGGGTGCTGAGTAGCCGCCATCTGCATTCATGTCAATAGGAGGCATAGGACTGAAAGCAGAACGGTACAGTTAGACCTTTATGATGAGCTCGACATGTCCTCTCGGGTTAGAGCTACTTAGGTTAGGTGCATGGATTGCTAGAAAAATGCGACTCCTCTCTGGGTGTTGAAGGATTTTTAGTACTTCCGAGCCTGGGGAGGGAAGAAGGTTTGCTGTCCCCGTAATATATGTGTATAAAAAATTTAATTTATTTCTTGGTATGCCCTTTCAAAACCCTATTAGGTGATATTGATTATGTTAATTAGCAAATAGCATAAATCCTAATCAACCCAAAAGCGGCTCTACGAAAGGGAGGAAATATCTGCCGTGCAGCGCTGTTTAACAACATATTATTGGAAGGCATCTCCGTTGATTCTCATTGGACTACTGGAAGGGCCGTGAAAATTCGTTAAACAAATTGTGTAAAAGTTGCTTACGAAGGTTGTAGGTACCAGGTTATAGTGGTAGATCGAATCGAGTACATGGTCGAGTACATTGGATGTGGACAATACAATGACACTTTATATTGCCCATATCCAATGCACATATCTAACTACGTACGAAAGAAAGACATTAAAGTTCTAGAATAAAGAGTAGATTTTAGCTAGAAAGCCAAAAAAAGGAAGACATTCGGACCATCGCCATCTACCATGAGACCGGTTCTTCCTTGTAGGAGAGTAATAGTAACGTGGCCGCTCTACCGTAACATGCAAAATGCCGTTACAACTGTTGGAAGCAACAGCTCTGCAACGCGCATCTTATTATTATGTAGTACCTCAATAAAATAAACGAGTTGTTTCGTGCCGTTCCATCCCACCCAATGTCCAGGTGAATGTTTTCAGCGGTAGCACCTAGGTCTGATGGGGAGGTCACTGACACTCAGTATCTAATATGAAGCTCCAAAAACTCCTAAAAGCCACTAAAACTCTCATAATAAATATCTCGTATCCCGCAGAGAACTCATGTCACTCAGCCAACTAGAACATGCTATCTCATAGCATAACGCTAAAACAGTGATATAATTACGAGGAAGAATCCCTCCTTCACGCTGTATATGGTGGTTCTTCGACTCCTTATCTCCTTACCGTACGTTTCCTGGCCTTCCCCAACCTTCGATCGGAGTTCTCTTACTACTGTGGTGCGGTAATGCACACGCATGTATGGATACTAGATCGTAGGGTATTTATGCATGTGTGTATGTGCGGAGGGAGGCTCTTAACGGTGTCATGGCTGATGAACTTCCATCCTCACCAGCGTCTTTCTCCTTTATATCTCTCTTTGTTCCTCTCTCTCTCTCTCTCTTAGCTTCATCTCGTTTTCTCCCCCTATATACACATAATACGCACTATATATATATATATATATATATATATATATATATATATATATATATATATATATATATATATATATATCTTATCTCTCTTATTCGTGTTCACACATTCGTAAGTTGATTGCCGGCGGCGGTTTGCCAAAGCTGTTGTGTTGGCAACGATGACGACGAAGGTGGTTGCCGCCGCCCAGGCCAGAAACGGCCACCCGCGGCGCCAAACAGGGGGGCGTCTTCTGCAGTAGGAGCATCAGCAGCAGCACCCCAGCAGCCGCACCTGCACGATAAGGGCTTTGCCGCGTTCTCCATCAAACCCGAAGGACAGGCTTGGTATAGTCCGCGGTGTGCGCAACTCTGCCCACGCAACCCTGACGTAAAAGTAGGAGCTGAAGTAATGCTAAGGAAGGGTACCAGGCCCTCGCCTCGTCATGAGACCTCCTGGTAAATCGTTGCATAAGTACGAGTATGGTATACGTTCATTATGGACAAGACCACACGCATCATCGCTACATGCTGTATTCCAAAGCCCAGAGGCTTGTGACACTGTTGGAAGAACTGTCCACTAGTTGTTGTTGTTGTTGGCGTTGGCGCTGCGGTCGCTGCCAACTTATTCTCTCTTCCTACTGGCGTAGATTGTTGTTGTTGTTGTTATTGTTGTTGTTGCAGCAGTTGTTGTTTTTGTCGTCGTTGTCGTCGTGGTCATCCGCATCTGCTCGATTCGTCTGCTTTGGGTGGTGTTTTATGCTTCTTTAGCGAAACAATGCTCTCATAGGGAACGACAGTATACAGAGAGGAGAAGAGCGGGCCGAAGCAAGCGAGCGAGTGAGAAAAAGCGAGAATAGATAGAGATAAGGGAAGACTCAGCTGAGAAGTGGCCATGAGCTGACTATGGGCGTTTGCCGTCCAATCTAAAAACTCGCACCGGACTGCAGCAGGCTCTCAATTAGCACACATTGCAGGCGGCACATCCATAGACATCCACAAGCACATGCATACATCTTACGTTCGATATCTGTATCCCCGAACATTTCCTTATTACTTTTGCCCTTCTCGAGTCTTTTGCTTGCTCTCTGTTCTCTCTCTCGACTTCCCTCTATATCCTAGTCTATTTAGCTATGTCACAACCTGGTTACTGAGAGATGGCGACATCTCATCAGGTGACTCTTGATACAACACCTCATTTCTGAGCCAATATTACAGATATGTTCGTACAATTGCTATCATAAACGACGTTTTGTTCTATTTTAGATGTTTTTAGATTTTAGATGTTTTTATCTTTTAGATGAAGGAAGGGGCAATACTTTGACGCACACCAGGGATGGCTAGTGTTAGACCCAATGCCTATGCTGTTGGTATACGGCCCACAAAAACTTCTCACCTAAATGCGTCATGATAAGGCGATGCACAGGTACCGTTTGTTTGTATTACTTCATCCCCTGCGTTTGCTTTAGGATGGGATGGACAGAGCGCACATTGCGGTCTGCACTCAGTTATTTATTTGATAACGGCGATATTCTTAATTAATTTAAGGGATGAGTAAACTACTAATATTTTGACTACTACTACCCCTGGCACTCTCACTAAACATCGATATTTAGACAACCCATAGTGTACTGTGTTCATCTTTGCGACATCCTGAAACGCTTTGACGCACATTTATTGTTGAAGGTAGCAAAGTGTCATATGTATGGGCAACCTTAATAAGAATGGCCTGAAATCTTTTTTGAACCTTAGAGCGACATTTTAGGCGCAAGCTTAAGGTTTATGAACTTCTAAAGAAAGCCATCTATTCTAATATTTCTGAATAGCTATTTGCTAAGCAGCGCTATATACTAGTAGTGTACCTGGTGAGTCCACACGAAAAATGTTTAGCAAACCTAGGTTTGCTCTCTCTACTTCTCTCTAAATCTACGTTTAAAATGTTTGGCTAAAACGTTTAGAGCTTCTTATTTTGTGCACTGTAGTGCACTTCCCTCAGCGTTGCCGACAGTTTGCATAAGATTTGCTTGCTTGCTTGCCATTGCTATATGTACGTGGCAATACAGCTGACTACTTGGTTAGAGGTCCTGATAAAGCTCATGACCAAATGCACGCCAATTGTCGTTACGTACCAAATGTTATCGTCGTTACGTTTATAAAGTTTCTACTAACAGAACATTAACGGCCGGTAGTTAAACAGAGGATGATCTATCTGTTTACAGACGTCGCTATTACGCGGTACGTTACCACAATATTGCGACGACAAAGCATGACGTGAAATCCAGATCGTGTGTGTCATATTTGCAGAGACGTATCCAACTGACAAGGAACTCGGCGAATGTTTCTTAAGCCTAGCCCCTCTCATACCATGCGCCAACTAATCTCGGCCTGATAACAAAGTCGCTACATCGCGATAAAATCTATTTCTCCATTTGACGCGCTCAACAAACAAATACAGCAACAAACGCTTTCGACTTCTGACTCTCAGTCTTTACCGTCCACGAAGCTGTTTTCGAGCTGCACTTGTAAGACAGATCCCAAGATGAGTACAAATGTGCAACGGCGGGGGGTTGAACCCATGCATCCATACGTCTCCCCCGGTCACAAGGCGCACGCGAATGCCACCGGGCTCGGCACAGCGATACAGCGGAAAGAACACACGTCGCTACGGAAAATGTGGCACAATTATACGCATCGGGCCGGTTCGTCATTTGTCTGCGATCCTTCGACCAGAAAGGGGAACCCAATGTCATAAACATTGCAACAGTGTGCAGCCGAAGCATCAAAAGCGAAGACGAAAGTGGTCTGCTAAATAAGGGCGTTGTGTCTATGACGTCTGCTCTCTGTGCGATCTAGCTCTCGTTGGGAGCGCGATCTCAAATTCCGTCGATAACAACGCAAACGAGAAAAAGTGTGACCCTTCACGAACAATGCGCGCATGATATGGGCAGTTCACATCAATCGAATGATAGGATCCTATGACGAATAGGTGATGTTCCGCAACGAGGACACACGTTGATTGCTTATACTTCTTCTACTTTGTATCTGAATTCAAATCGGCTTCGTAACGATTGGCAAGCTACCCAGCGTAGGACCGACCGCGTAGAACTCAATACGCGTAGAACTCGAATCGACTATGTTCTTGTCGATGAACAGAGTCGTCGTCAGAGTTTGGTTCAAGGACGTGTTGCAATCGTGCACGCGTGTCACATTGGAAAATGTCGAAGAGAACTATTCTAAGCCTGTAAATATATTTACGGTATGCAGGTTCCTTTAAGACTAGTATGTGCGAATAAATTGATAATATTTATAGCTAAATAATAGATTTGAATGTATGATAAGAAATATTTATAGCTAAATAATAGATTGTAATTGAATAATAAGGAATATTTATAGCTAGATAATGGATTTTAATTTATGATAAGAAATACTTTTAGCTAAATAGTGGATTTCAATGTATAATAAGAAATATTTATAGTTAAATCATATATTTGAATTTATAATAGGAAATATTTATAGTTAGATAATATATTTTAATGTATAATATGAAATATGTATAGTTAAAGAATAGATTTTAATGTATAATAAAGAATATTTATAGTTAAGTAATAGATGTTGATGTATAATGAAGAAGATGTATAGTTAAATAATAGATTTTAACGTATATAATAATAAGGAATATGTATCGTTAAATAGTAGATTTTAATGCATAATTAGGAAGATTTATAGTTAAACAATAGATTTTAATGTATAATTAGGAAAATTTATAGTTAAATAATAGATTTTAATGTTTAATTAGAAAGATCTCAGTTAAATAATAGATTTATTAAGATGTGCGCCGTTTAATGATGTCAAAACGAACGTCGCTGTCAACGACGATTGAACACTATATACGTTTTAATCCTAACCATGAAATACGTGTTCGACTTTTAAGAACGCTATACGCTATATGAAATAAATCAGTGGTCTGTGTTTGACTGACCGTACATAAGTGGACATAAAACAACAACGTACCGCATGCCGGCCGCATGTTTTTTGGGACGCAACTGTAGCTGACTTATTAGGCTTTTCAATAGTCGGTGCAGGTGCGAACCGAGCAGGTCATGCTTCCAGGTTTGCAGAGACTTACAAATGCAGGAAAATGCTCTAGCGTTGTTTATCCGCACAAAATTTGTCCGTTGGCATCCGAGACTATAGGAGGTGTATGCCCTCTTACACTCAAGCTGACTCAGTGCCTAGGAGGGACGGACATACTGACTACAATCAGGCTAAAGACGCGACGATGCGGACTTGGGTGGAGGAATCGCGGATAAATTGCGCGCCCTATCCTCGAGTGCGGGCTGGACCCGTCAAGGATCTAAATGGATAGTATAGCGGCCCAGGCCAAGGCTCGTTATCATTCTATACCACACAGGCTGTAACGGGACACGGCCAGTTACAAACATACATGATGAGAAAAGGCAAGTTCTGCTCAGGCATCTGTGTTCTGTGCACAGACGGAATACCTGATGACGTGGACCATACGGTCGCAGGATGCCCAAGACTCTCGAACCGCCGGCGGACTTTCACATACGTACTAGCTGGAGCTGACACTAAAACTATCGTAACGTCGATGTTGACGTCAAGCCAAAGACCGGATCATCAGAGAAAAAAACTCGTCTGGAAAAAGAAAGACGCGTTTCTTTCGCCAGAAGAGATCGCAAGACGTCCTTGCGGGCCTCGGAGGCAAATGCCGGCACATGTAGAGCGGACGACTCCTCCCCCCAGGGTTTTGAAGAACTGGCAAACAGTACTAAACACTGGGGGGGGGAGTAAATGCGAGAATTAGGGTTTTTTAATGGGTGACCCTATGTCATCGGAGAGTCCTTCGAGGAGGAAAAAAGTTTGTTAGTTTGTTAACACAGCGGCTCCTTTTTGCCCGTTTTTCCCTTTTAGCCATCAGATAAAGTCAATAGCGAGAGTAGTGCACCTAGGTAATGTACCAACGGGACGACAGGTTCGATATCGGAGTTAAGCCGTCCCGAATTCTTTTGGCGAACATGTGTGAAGATGTGTTACCAGTCATACTCAAAATGCCGCTAATCTCAGCAGTGTCCAAGAGTTTAGAAAGAGTCATGAAAAACAAGGATGAAGATATGCCTCATGGCAGTAGGTAATCGTAATGCATTCAAAAAACACACATAGTCTGCTTTAATCCTGCGACCTAACAAATATTACAGCTCAGTGATTCCGTTTGGAAAAAGCTACGTTCGCTGCTAACAATATTTTTGAAGCTAAGCATTCATGATAAACGTTTGCTGGCTGCTAAGAGTGCCTTAAAAGTGTCCCCCAAACAGATCCTTAAATTAAATATACTTTACTGGCATTAAACGTTTTATTTATATTCACTTTCCAGTAACCTTACAAACTATCAAAAATCGTTTAGCATTGACTCGGTTTGAATGTCTTTACGAGAGAGGATCGTAAAATTGTCGAATATAGTTTTTTCAGGAACACGATGACTCACGTGTTAGGCGACAATAATGATCTAATTCTAGAGGACTTTACGGCAACATCTTGTTTCTTGTGCATGCGCCAGTTGAAGCCGCAGTCTTGTAAAATAGGTGCGGTAAAGACAGTTATAAAGGTCGGATTATATCCAAAGCACGTCGCTTAATATTCCTTTGAAAGTCTTTCAATGGCTTACCTCTCCTTTCTCTTTTCGCGTTGCGCATGGGCGCTTTTGGTGAATGTCGTTTCTTCTAATCAGGCTCAATGGCCTTTCTTTGATCAAACAAGGCGGTGCCGATACACACGAAGGCAATCAGTCGGTTCAATTTACCTCCTTATACGAACGGGACTGTAGCACCGAGTGTTTCTAGAAGAATATTTGCGTAATCGGGCTCTGACACCCTTGAGGGCCTTCTTGCATTCATCTCGGCAGGCCGACGAAAAACCGATGTGACCACAAGTACTTGTGCGACCTCCACGTGGTTCTTCAACCCATATCAGCTTTACAGCCACTTGCTGGCTGTTTGTACTGAACGCGGTTTTGCTTATAAGGTAACACATAAGCTTTATTATTTACTATTAAATATATGCTTATGCATGAATACCAAACAACCCACTTCATATGCATTTGCTATGTGAGGTCATGGGTATGTTTAATATTGTAGATTAACTACTCAAAAAAAAATCGAAAAATATATTTTACTGGGGCAGATAAGCTGATGAAGCTCTTTTTTTCTATAAGGGGGGGGGGGGGAGGGATGGATGATGCACATGCACAATCCATTTTTTTCTGAGTAGTTAAAATTGAATGGATGATGATGCTGCGTCACCAGCAGCCGGCGTGACTAGAATGGGCTCACGTACCCCACTAAACCCGGCTTCCTCCACCCCTCGCCCCCAGCACTGTAAGTACAGTAAGCTGATACACTGACCAGCTTAGACCGGAGGCAAACAAGACTTTTATATAAAGGTCTTAATATTATCCGTTCCAGCTAAATCTATTTTTAGATTTTCATTGAGTGGTTAGTTAGTCAATATTAAGCACTTCCATGGGCTCACAAAGTGAATGCGTATAAAGTGGATTGTTTGGTACACATAAGAAACGTAGATTTATGCATAAGTATACAATGAATAGTAATACTAAATCATACATTTTTCATAAGCAAAACAGCAGTCGGTACAAAGAGCCACCTACCGTTGTGTCGAGTGGCTGCAAAGCCGATATAAGGCGGAGCTCTATGAAGGAGTCAGTAACAAGCATGCAATTAACAAGCACACAGCAGCTTACATCGAAACGAGTTAGTACTGTGGATATAACATTCTAACTCAATCAATAAACGTATAATCATATATGTGTTTTGAGATTAGTCGGCATTAAAATATGTATCAATAGAGTGCTAATAAAAATGTTCAGTTTTTTTGTTAAAAAAGAAGGTTTAATTTATCTTAATCAATTTTGAAGTGGGTGGCGCCCTGGACTCTACTAAGAAGTCATCATGTGTGTCCTTGGCGCTTTATATAATAGTTGCCTAATAATACTGCCTACGGTAATTTCCTTGTGAGTGGACTTTTCGCTAAATTGAAAGCAAGCACTCTAAGATACATTTGCTACAATAATTTCACCTCAAAACTCATCTGCAGGCCAGCTCAAGTATAGGAAACATAAAACCGCCAGGCAAACAAAACAAAAATGATGGCAGACGCAAAATTGTTAATTTCATCACTGCATTGGGGAGTCAGCGCGTTGAGTCGATAAACATTTTTCGTTTGCGCACTGTAAGAGAAGCGTCTACTATTGCATACATGCTAATAGTTTGCTCGTATGTACCGTACTTGTTTTCATTTATGTTTAGTGCATGGGAAGTGGCTTAAGAAAGTTCACAAGAAAGATATATATATATGTCGTTTCTGGATGCGATCACGCAGCCTCTCGTCGGATCTTGCCTTGGACTCTTCTCTCCATTTTACCAGAAATCTGGTCCTTATTTTTCTGTCATGCAGCAGACCAGCCGCGGTGCGACAACCGTTGTGGCCTGTGGTGTGCTATTATAAGCCCCCCAAGTAGTTCTGTCACCAGTTCCACTTCTACTCGCTACGAACGCGCTAGTCTATCACGATTATTGCAGATCTTTTCTGTGTCGGCTTTCAATGACCTATCGCTTTAGTAAGCCTCGCTGACCCGTCCGCTTTTCGGCACAATATGCACTCGTGTTTTACCGCTTCGATGCCTCGACTCATCCTCGGCCATCAGTAGAGTTCTTTGCTCTGTTGAGTGAAGCATTTGCCGTTTTGTGTGCCAGACGAAAGACCGTTCGTCGCAGCGCTTTTCAATAGAATCATTTGTAGTTCTGTGTGACTGCTCCCTCGAGCACAGCTAGCCCACGTATCATCAATGTCCATCGACCACTTGCTATTTTGGCAGTCTTGTCTGTTTCAGTCATTTATTTACTTGCCGCAGCTCTATATCTCCCGATTAGTTGTCAGTTATTAATTTCCATGTCTTTGGATGCATTGTTTCGTCTGTACTGGCCAGCAGCTTGTCTACTGTGTCGCCTGTACCAGACAACTCTACAGCATAGCAGGTTTATTGTTTTGTCTGTCTGTCTTGCTTTTAATCACAATTATAGCGTGATAGCTTCATTCTACCCTTCATGCTAGACAGACCGACGCTCGCCTCTCCTCTCGGCTCCCATCTGTGAATGCTACCTATCCATAAATGCTTCGTAGTAGGACCGTAATTTGAACCGTCTTCCCCCACAGATACATACGCCATATCTCTACGGCAAAAACACATGCTAGTGTCTCCCGCTCGCCTATAGAGTATCCCCGTTGCGCCGGGCTGAGTGATGCTAACGCATGAGTCTTTCTGCTCTGATTCCTGTGTCTGTAACGGACTCTCTGTCACCATACTGTCTTTTTTGCTATTTCTGCGACGAGGTCACATAGCACTAATGCGGTTGAATCCATTATACACAGCCTGAGCTCACTAAACGCTCGGCGTTGCTCGATACACAAACTAACTGCTTGTTTCTCTTTAGCAGTTGTCGCATTACTTTAGCTTTGCCTGAAAACTCTGGAACACATCGCAGGTTAAAACTCGTTGTACCTATAACTGACCTGTGATACGTTATACACGGCTCCTCCATATCTCCAATTGCCTGCAGATGATTCTGGCAAAAACGTATGCCATTTACGCCTGTTTCCTATACAAGAACGTTTTTTGGAGGTTTCGGGGAATGTTGTATCACTGTTGGTGCCGGCAGCTATCGACACCTAGTGTGAGACTCTTACCCACTAAACCCCAGGTACCTCCCATAAAATAGACCCTAAGACGCACGTATGGGAAGGAGCTTCTCCGCCAACAATTGTGTCTGTGACTACCAATTCCAAAGCTAGCGTCGCTATCTTGAAAAATGCAACTAAGTTGTGAAATAGGTGTAGTTGTTGAATCGCGCACCGGGCCACGAGCCCATAAGTTGGCCGCGAATTTCACCACCGGACCCCCCCCTGGCTGTTGTTTCTGCCGGTAAAGCTCCTCCAGGACGGCCGCCAATTCTCGGTTTACGGTAAACCGTGCCTACAGTCTGACGCATGTTACACTGTAATTCCAGGGTGACGCGAGCTCTCGACAGCCATCGGCTGGTGCTGTACGGCGCGGTGTTGGATGCAAATGTGTTTCGAACGCCGCGATCCAGTCCCTTGTACGCTCTGCGCAACAATTATATATATATAAATATATGCCAGCGACTGCTCCGAGTCTATGTAGACCTATGTATGCGTTCAACAAAAGGCGAAACTAAACAGCTGCACATGTTTCTTATGGCCATAGTCTCCAAATAGTTGTCGTCATATTGTTAGAGCAGCGAGCTGAAATACCTTGCCTATGCCCACTCCGTGCATTGCTCTGTGCGCTGTATTGTGTTCTTGTCGTACTCGGGCATTCCGTTCGTGGCGGTTAATATTTTATAATACATTTACACCATGCAGCGAGTTGTCTGCGAAGCCGGTTGGGTGAAGGCTGGCGGGGACAACCCCAACTCATCGTAGGCGGATTCTGCTCGAGCCGTTCAAACGGTCAGATGAGCACAGCTTCTACTCCTTATAAGCCCTTCAAAAGATCCACCTCCATCAACCGCCGTCTCTGGCAGCGGCAGCTAGCGGTAGTAGAAGCAGCAGATGCTACTTTGCTACTGCTTTATGCTGTTTTGAAAGTTGGGGTCGACCGGCGGCGACTATGCAGAAAGGACGTCAAGTAATTCATTACTTTAAACCCAGCGCCGCGTTCTCCAACGCACCCACCTCCAGGCCAAGCCCCCAACCCCCGGTTGACGTCTGATATATCCGGCGGCCCCTTCCCCGTCACTTAAGCTGAGCTACAGAAGTAACGGCTATCACGATTGCAGACTCATGAGCGGCGCAGACGTGGGCCTGCCTTGAGACCGCCATGATCATCACCACCGCTTCATCATGAGCATTAGTATCATCAGCATCACCGCAACTACCATTATAGTCATCAGCATCAAAACAATCACTATTATCATAATCAGCATGGGGTGCTGCGAACTTTCTGATCCTATACATTCTGTTCGTTTGCCTGCTGCGCGGATCGAGGGCGCGATTTCCTCGAAACATGCTACCCCGGAAGAAGGAGACCAGAAACCAGAGGGGGAGAGGGACAGGAATAACTTGCAGCACCTTAGCGTTTCTGTTCTTGTCGCAGAGGAGGTCGTCAACCATCTTGGTTTCTGCCAGGACTCAACAGCCCGTTCCCGGTCGCCGCATGCCTACGCTCGTCGCGACGCATTTTGTCGTCATTGTCGGAGGAAGTTGGGAAGGGGAGGAGAAGGAGGCAAGCAGCGTGGCTTATGTAGTTGATGATCTTTCTGAACGACAAGGAAGAAATCGAGTTAGGTAAGCTAACATGGAGGACAGCCTACCAGTTGTTCCCTTTTCTCTCTTCCTTATCCCATCCATGCATGCATCTAGGGCGTGTATTATTAGCTATTGCGCGCCGTTTAAAGCGCCCCTTAGGGGCATTGGAACCGTATATGTGGTGAGGTGAGATGAGTTAAGCTACTAAGCTAGGGTGAAGTGAGCTAAAGCGGGGAACAGATCGCCAAGAGAAACGGGAGGGGTGGGAAAGGATAGAGAACAGTAAAAGTGCCATCGTCGTAAGTTACGGCAGAGGCCACAGCGGCAGCGGCGTCTAGAGATTGCGCCTCGTCTGCGTAGTCTGTCTGACGATACATTGGCCCGATGAACCGGCATTTATATTTTGTGCTAAGCGCTGAGCAATGGTGGTGATAGTAGTGGTTGACGAAGGCGAGAGAGACAGCTAGGACGATCTCGAAATGTCTTTAGAGTCCCAGAGGAGTCTTGAGCTAAAGCATCATTAGCCTAATGACGCGCGCCGTTTTGGCCGGCGCAGCGTCTGGCCGGCGGCAGCGTCACCACTATCACCACCAACATCAACAGTATCAGGAATTGAAGCAGCAGCAGCAGCGACAACGTTGCCAGTAGTAAAAACAGTAGCTTTTAAAGTCAATCATGCCTTTGCGCCTAACCCAGAGCAAACTCCGACGACGACGCCTTATCGTTTCATGCAAAGGTGCAACTAAACTTCACTACGTCACGCGGAAGGTCAATAAACACAGGTTACCGCAAAGCCTGCCCCCAGAGTCCCAGAGGTTTGCTTGCACACAAACAAGGATGTTTATTTTATTGGGGACTTACATTGTCTATATATATATATATATATATATATATATATATAGCACAGCCGTTTATACGCGTAACCTGCCAGATAGAGATAGGGAGCAAAATGAAAAAAAGTGAACGAGGCACAGGAAACTAAAACAGACAAAAATAGTTTGAATGATATGACCATTAAAATTAATTTAGACTTAAAATAAGACGTGATCGTGCGTGTATAATGTAATTTTTATAAATCGCATTATTGTTCTCACTCGTACACGTACCCCTGCGTTGGCTCAACAAATGCAACTGTTTTTCTCCCATTGGGCAGGTTGCGCATCTTTTTTAGACAGTGTGGAACACACGGTGCTGGCTTGCCGCCCTACCCACAACGGGATACGGCAGCCAAAGTGCCGCCTCGATAGATTGGTTGCTAGGCGTAAATAGGAGAGCGTATTGAGTAAGATGTTGTGACCTGTTCGAAATCATTAGGAGTCGCTGGGCTTTAGTTGTGTCTACGACGAAAGCAAAGAGGAATGTCGTACTTGTGTTTTGCTTGGCAGGCTCCTTGACAACGTTCTATGGAGGTTGTCAAGTAGATGACACCCGTCGGCCTCATGAAGCAATTTGTATTGCTTCGTACCCTAAAAAGGTACAGCGGAACAGGTTAACGTAAAAAGGTTTGGCTACATGTCATGGGCGCGTTGCAAAGCAGACTGCAATTTCAGCTGCAAGCGTAACGAAAGTGAGAGGTCTGTCAAAATAGCAACCTCGACGAAGTGCAAAGAAGGTCGCGGTGCATTTAAATTTTAGACAGAAGCATCCGACAAATATTAAGAACTTTCAAGTTTCAACCTGTACGAACCTATTGCAACGAAAAAAGATACGGTACCTTAGAGCAAAACGTGTGAATGATGGTAAACTACCTGATATAAATATTGTTAATAAGATCCTTTGCTTTTTTAACTTAACGATAGTGTTTGTCTCAAAACAATCAGAGCCATAATGATGAACAAAATCAGATTACTCAGATCCAGGAGGCGGAACCTGTTATGGTTTGTGCTGGGATGTCTGCCTCTGTTCTCCTTCTCTCGCATTTATTGCATAAAGCAAAACTGAATTTCTCCCTTTGCTGCCAATTGGTACTGGATAGTTGTACGAGGCCTTGGGCGCAAGCCCATTTTGGCAACAGTCTATACACTTTCCTACAGGGCTCTGCGTCGTCCCACAGAGCAAGTCAAATTCAGCAGCGACTCCCCAACATCGTGTCAATATTTCTCAGCCCTTTTTTCGACGGCCGCCACGTACGAAACAATTAGCTTTTCATGTAATGGATCCTAAGATATTGCGATATAAGCGCTTGGTATTGTTCATATTATATCTTAGTATCCGAGGGGTAGGTATCTTGAAGTGCTGTCCTGAAACGATGTCATAGTTTTTGTTCCGCTTGTGGTCATTGCGCCTCAAATTATGCGCAATGTTCTAACATATCGAATTCTACTACTTTGTCTACTACCTTGTCATATGAGGTAATATTGATGAAAATATTTATAAAAGCACCATCAAAGCGACAGCGGGAATACTGAATAGTTGCTTGCATGCGTAAGGAGAGCGCCTCATTTCTGAATGTTCCTCGTAGGCTGTTCATGCTCTAAAAAGATGTTTAGTGTTCACTGCCACAACATACGGACGACCCACTTTAAACTACACTAGAGAGAATGACGCGCTTCGCACCACTTTCAGCACCTTGACTGTACCGCGCCACAAGCATGAAAAGCGATCAATGCCTTTAGGAGCAGCGTCGGAAGCGATGCCGGCAATAAAAATTATTTAAAACTCTAGTCCTAGTAGTACTGATACTCTAATACCACCGCTATTAACACAACTTACGAGTACCGCTGGTATGACAAGTACTTCTTCTAGTCTCAGGATGACCACACGACGCCGAAGCGTATAGATTCTCTAGTTAGCTTAGCTATTGCGGTGTTCATAGGGCCAGCATGGCCGCCAACCAGCCCTCAACAGAAACCGGGCACAGCCAGCGACACATCAGCCATATACTGAGTGCGGAAGGAGCGTCGAGACACAGTGATGAAAGCACAGAGAAACAAGAGGTAGAAACGCATATACGCGAGTAGATTAGGACCACCAGCGGCTAAGAACAAGAATGCCCCACACCTACTATAGCACCCGTTTGCAACAAAAAGGGGATGGATGCCTGAAGCTTGTAAACTACTAGGCATAGTGCGGCGGCATTAGCTTGGAGACACCGCCCGGCCAATGGGGAAGACACGTCGGCATCTGCTCTCTCTCTCTCTCTCTCTCTCTCGATCTCTCGCTCTCTCTCTTTGATCGTTTTCGCTCCTGTCTGCTTGGACCGTTTTTCTTTTCCTCTATCCGCTGGCCTGCCTCTCTTCTCGGTGCCGTTCCCTTCCTGCGTCACTCATCTGGCAACCTCTTAAGAAAACTCCCCCGTTCAGTGTGAGCAGTGAGCCATATTGCAGCTGCACTGCCCCACCGGCGGGCCGGCGATTGTGCCTGCCAGCGACGCGGTAGCAGTGGGTTGTAGAGAAGCAGTAGTAGTAGTAGTAGTAGTAGTAGTGTTTCCTCGCTGCATTCCAGCTCGTTAGCGTGAAGAGATTTAGAGACTGCCACGGGCCGCCACAGGCCAAGCTGTATTGCTGCCAGTCAATCAAGAACGAAGGAAGGAGAAAAACGCAGAAAGGAGAAAACGCAGGCAGGCAGCTAAGCGAACAGCCGAGCAGCAACAACAAGAACAACAACTACTACAACGAAAACCACGATGACAGCGAACGACAATACCGTCGCCGACGGCGGATGGAGTAGAGCAAGCGGGGGCGCGCTTCAGAGGGTCGTCGACTCAAGTAAATGTAAAGTATACATGTTGTCTACACGAGCACAGTCAGCTGCGGTACGCCCACAGGGCTCTAAACAAGGCAGCGCTGCGGCGACTGGCCACTGCGGTGGCTGGCCAAGGAAAACGGGCGGGATATTACGGGACGTCCTGCCGCGGCGGCCTGAAAAACGCCGTGGCTAGTTGGCCTTTTACTCAGGACCGGCTAAACGACTTACGCTTCACCGGCCCACAATGTGTGGCAGAGCAAGTGGTGGCTGGAGGGGGGCGTGGGCAAACAGATGCACTACTCAACCCCACGTACGCGGCGGCCGAGACATGCATACAGCTGCATGCGCATGCTGTCGTGCACATACAGTGCACGACTTGGTCGACTGAGCGCCGGTATCCCGATATGTGAATGTCAATGTGTAAGCGTGCTCTTGTGTTCAGGTGTGAGCCTGTGCATGCATGCGCCTGCTTGAGTATAGGGACACTGTATAATTGTCGCTGCCGCCGATTGACCGCACACAAGTGCGACGCGCGACGCTCCGCAATGTGCGAAAAGGAAACGCAACCGCTGCCCTAAAACGCCTAGAATTGACAAACAGAAGAGATGTTTTCCTTTCAACATGCTAACGCACAGCCAGCGGCATATGCAATAAACTGCTGAAAGTCTTCTGACACGTTTTGCCCTTCTTCCGCAGACCTCATGGTGCCCTTAGAGTATCACACCCTCCACTAATTTCGGGTACACTCACTAAAGTTCTATACGCACTCTTCCTGTTGCCGTCCCGTTTACGGACCTGTTACTTTGTCCGCTTTACAAGAGCTACTGCGATGACGGCGGCGGCGTTCTAAGACGATTTTCCTTAGTAATGCAAGTATGGTTTTGTTGGAGCACACCGACCCAGCTATATGGTCGATCAGGAATTCCTTCCCTTCATATCGTGCCTCGTTTCGTCCACAAATTGCATAATATACGTTATTGGAACTTAATTGTGGGATGTCATTACTTGCGAAGATAGTGCTGAAGCTAGTAGAAGGTGTGAAGGGCACCATTAGGTCTGCAAGGAGGACAAAACGGAATAGAAGACTTTCAGCAGTTTACTACGTATGCCTGGCCGTGCGTTACCTTGCTGAAATGAAAGCGTATCTTCTGTTTGTGAATTCTACGCATTTGGGGGCAACGGCTTGCCTATTTGACCACAGCTACGAATTATAAGTAATATTAGTACTAATAAATACTGTTAGTATTTTTTAGTTTTGGAAAAGTAAATAAAAAACATAAATTTTCCCGTATACTTCATCTTTACCCGGAGATGCGTTTCAGCTGTTTTGTCAGTTCAGATAGTTACAGGATTGCGTTTCGCCTTGGTATCGTTTGCAACACAAAGTGTAGCACCACTCTACCGCAACGCAAAAAACAAAGCAAATACATTTCAGTGCACTAGCCTAATAGCAATACGCATCGATATACGGTAAGGAATAACGGGATCAGGCTTTTCGCCATTTCGCCGTATCTAATCTGCCTGCGCTGCGCTTGATCTATTATTCGCTAGTACAGGCTGTCGTTGTGCTGGCGTTGCCCGGCGGCAAATATGGCGTCTACATATACTCGTTGCAAGACCGCTAGATACACCGGCAATTCAATTCGAGGAGTTCGACACATGTGACATGCATCTACGTGAGTTGTTGTATTAGATCTATTTGCTACAACGGTCGCGTTCTCGTTGACATTGCTCATACAGGAGGAGAAGGCTATCAT
Organism: Dermanyssus gallinae; assembly: GCA_003439945.1. Classification (NCBI taxonomy): domain Eukaryota; kingdom Metazoa; phylum Arthropoda; class Arachnida; order Mesostigmata; family Dermanyssidae; genus Dermanyssus; species Dermanyssus gallinae. Next base: position 55,335 of record QVRM01005602.1, on the reverse strand, counting down.
CTTGCAAAGAATGCTCAGGCTCAAGCTGACGATGATGTTGGACAATGATGTATATAAGCTTACGCCTCTAAAAAGTAAAGTTTTCGGGCTGACCCTCAGCCAAGGTTTAACGTCCACGGGACTGCTTTTTCTCTTGCAAGCGAGAGCATGCTCGCCCGTAGAAGACACCGATAGGTCACATCTTGCGCAGTTATGTGCGCAGCAGACTAATTCCCCCAGACGCAGGCCGGAGACGATGCGGAGTGTGGTTTCGTCCAGCATCGTCCCCAGCTGCGGTGAGGGAATGGCCTGAAGCCACTTGCCGCTCATCGGATCGATCACGGCTCTTATTCGCGCCTGCTCTTTAACGTTGTTCGCCTGGATCATTAACCGCTTCTGGATCGACCTAACTACTTGCAAATCCAAAGTCGATTGTGTAATGCGTCATTGCCTCATAGACGGAATCTCATAAATACAAATGTGCAACGGTGGGGCTCGAACCCGCGCACATATCTAGTGTCTCCTCCGGTTGCGAGGCGCAGACTAATGCCGCACGCCACCGACTTACGCCTCCGTAACCGTCGACTTATGCCTATACGTACTCCACTACGAGCCCAGAAACATTAGCAAAATGTACAACAAAAACAACAGATCAATCGACAACAGCAGCAGCAGCCGCGAAGAGGAGCTTGTAACAAGCTCAAATCAAACAGAGCTTGATAAGGACAGCATCATTACCACCACCAGAAGTGAGAGTAACGAGGAGCCAGGTAAAGTTTGGGTTAGCCTACGTCCAGCACTTCTTCTAGCCTGACAGTTTAGATGCAATTTGCAAACAGTTTTAGTACACAAAGATGGCTCTTTTGCTGGCTCACGTCTGAGTTCACTATCAGCTAATACGCACTTTACGCGCTACAACGCGAAGGCAAAGTCTTTGTTTGAGCAGGGTGGAAAAGAGTACAGCGGCGACGGCGTCTGCACATGACGCACACATCAACAAGGAAATGGCATTCCGGTCCAGTCCAGGACGGTTTGTCGTCTCCGTGGTGCCTCATGTTCTTCTAGGTTTGGTGGACACTTTAACGCTTCTAAATACTGACTTCCGGCGTGACGACCCGTCGTACATTACGTCGTCTCGACAAGCGCCTATTGGCATTCCATGCCGCGGCCGCCAGCCGAAACCAGGGCTCTCCATTAACGCCGCCCAGTTGGCGTTGCCCGGCTGTTGTATACAAATGTTGTTGTTGTTGTTGTTGTTGTTGTTGTTGTTGTTGTTGTTGTTGTTGTTGTTGTTGTTGTTGTTGTTGTTGTTGTTGTTGTTGTTGTTGTTGTTGTTGTTGTTGTTGTTGTTGTTGTTGTTGTTGTTGTTGTTGTTGTTGTTGTTGTTGTTGTTGTTGTTGTTGTTGTTGTTGTTGTTGTTGTTGTTGTTGTTGTTGTTGTTGCTGTTGTTGTTGTTGTTGTTGTTGTTGTTGTTGTTGTTGTTGCTGTTGTTGTCCTCGAAGGACGCTGAGGAGATGTAGAGGTAGGAGGCGCCGTTTCAGGCTTAGTCGTTGCCTCCGCCGCCGCCGCCGTCAAAATAGAAGCTGTTCATGTTAAAGGAGACGCTCGTTTTGACAGACAGGTTCCATCTAGTTCTCCTCCCTGCACGGCAAACAATGGCTGAGATGCCTTAGCGCGTTCCGAGAAGAGAGCGTGATTTTGAGAGCCTTAAGGTTCGCCCGCTGCTACAGTGTTGTAGACTCGTCGCCGTCGTCGTTGGCAATGCGGGAATTCCGGCTCAAGTCTTCCGCAGACGACACGGGCGAAGCCTCCTTTGCTAGCCGGCGTAAAGTACAATCTCGTCGGCGCGAATCCAGTGTCGTTATGAGTGCCGCCGCCGCCACATGTTAATACTTCGGAGCTTCTACTGCATGCTCTGACAGGTTAGCACATGCTGTAACAGCTCCTTCAGGTTTACGTATACACCCTATATGTAAATATATATATATATATAAGCAAGTGGCGAAACATTTTGTTTTTATGCACACATAATGGTGATATCCGTGCCAGGTCATTTGATAGATAGTTGTACAATTTATGCATGTATGTATGTATGTATGTATGTATATATATAGAAAATATTGTGATGATTTATTAATCATTTACAGTACGTTTGCACACTCGGCAGTGCTCGCCTATATATATATATATATCCCACATAATTGGTAGTTACAATCGCAATGCGTAATCAAAAGGGGTATCAGGGATATTCGAAAGTTGAAAACGCGCCCAATATCGCATTTCCTACAGAAACTACACAGCGAGGGATGAAACAGTTTGTCTTCATGCACACAATGGTGATATTCGGCCATATCATTCGACATATAGTTATGTGATTTATTCTCCTCTATATATGTATGTTTCTGCGCGTGCACAATACTAGAAATAAAAGTGGAAAATATAGCCAAGAACTTACATTTGGAGCCATTGCTACATGTAAGGTCTGCAATGTAGGTTGTGACTATTATCATATTAGAGAAACCAGTAATTATAAATACCTCATAATTATAATACAGGACAATTTAAAATGAAATTTACACATTGCTGAACGATTCAATAATTTAGAGCGGGTGCGGTATTACTATACAGACTAATGTCTGCTGCCTCTTTGGAATTCAAAATAACTCTATGTCGTTATCTTCTCGCAGATTAAATATAGAATCCTTTAGTATGGGGCTTTCTTCCAATCTCAACTTGATCCGATACCCGTTCTACTAAAAATATGTATTGGATATGTTTTTTAACATGGGATATACGGAAAGCACCCGATTGGAGAAAAACATATATGTATATATATATATATATATATATATATATATATATATATATATATATATATAAGAATAGTAGCAGAATTTAATAAGAAACCTTTTGTTTGAAATCTTCCTGTGTATTTTCATTCAGTTCGTCGATGGTAGCAGCACATTACTTGCTAATCTTCTTCTTTAAAAAGCTCCACGGATCAGAAGGTCGAGGAGCGTCAGGTTGCACGAACGAGGTGGTCACGGAACATCTGCTTTCCGGGCGATCATGCGTCCACCAAGCTTTTTTAAGTAAACTAACTTTTATAGTACACCTCATTGAGCTCCACTCTCTGAGACAGGCTTACGATAACCACATCACACACGCATTCAGCATTGATTAGTTATTAAAATTATTCCATTAACCAGCATCGATTGGGTATCAAAATGATTCCCGTAAAACGCGTTTTTGAATATGTTTTTTTAATGAGTTTAATAGCAAGATGTTTATGTATAAAACGAGAAATGGCCTGTCTTGCATGTGACAATCGCCGTATCTATACCAGATACCTGGTCTGTTCTAATACGAACTTCCAGTAGGAGTACACAGAGTAAGCTGTCGATTGTACGATTAAAGTGTTAGAAAGAATAACAACAACAAAAAACATCTCCTAGCTACTTCAAAATCTCATAGGATAAGAGATCAGTACGGTTATAAGACCAACAGAGACCAAGATTGCAATTAGCAGAACTACTAGATAAGCAATTTAGCGACATTTCAAGTTTCCGAACGTAGACGTTACATAAGGTAAGACCTAATGGGGTAACTATTGCCCTGTAGTTGCATGGAAATTGTTTAGCTTGGGTGTGTGACGTTTTATACACGACGACGTTTTCAGAGATGCACTTTGTTGTTTGATACTATAGTGAACCAAGCTGTAAGCATGCGGTTCTAAGGTAGTTGACATCGGCTCTGCGTGAGGTAAATTAAGTGCAAGTCCACACGTGCACACCTCATCTGACCGTTAAGTAAAGCTAACTAATAGTTACTAATAGTGCTACGCGACGCGACCTCATACACGACAGAAAGACCTTTGTTCCTCACGTTAAAATCTTTTCATGTTTTCGAATTAGTTTTCACTCATATGCTCCTATTATTTGATTATGTTATTTTTCTTCAATTTATGCCGAACATTATTGCCAAATATAGACGCATTGTAAAGCTTCTTTTCACGAGACAACATTTTCTTCCCTGGAATACGCCATGTGTTTCTGAGTAAATGCCGTATGGCCTTCACAGACCCGACCTTTATAGTAACGACGAGGGGTAGTTACAGGCTCGTGGTGCACACCCCTAAAAACTCAGACTATCAGTAACCTCGACGTACGGGTAAAGTGCAGCGTACGATGCTGTGATGCAATCCTAAACGAAACGAGACAGATGTACGCTTTCGGGATGCAGGACATTTTCCACACACATATCGTAACGAGACACACGAACTGGTATGGTAGTTGTTAAAATATTCGACGCCGGCCGACGTGTCATGTCACTAGCTCGTGCCGGTACGTACGTTTCGCACCTACAATGAAGCAGGTGGTATTTCTCTAAGTGCCATCCATACTCCTGTGCATAAGTGTATCGCCGGTAAAACATGTCGACGATTCCCTTGGTTATGGGCGTCCCTGCCGTGTCCTTTTCCTGGCCAAAACAGCGTTACGATTTTGGTGGCCCTGAAAGAATCGTTACTTTCTCTCTCTAAACGGAAACTGGCGAGCATGTGCGAAGGTGGACAATAACAATGCACAGGCAGAGGTTCGAGTTCACAAAGGGAGCTGCTGTGTACAATAGAAAATCAGAGAAAAAGTGGAAGAGGAAGAATAATATAGATGGCAAAAGCGCACGCAGAAGAAATAAGCTGGAAAAAGAGACGAACAAAATTCCCCCATTGAGGCAGATCGGGCTTCGTGTTATCAGCGCAACCGCAATTCTAATCACGACTCGTCAACTGGGCCCCGCACCTGTCCGTTGTATTTATGCTGTCTCGTATTGAGGCCATCTTGACAGTTCCACGTAAAAACATTATCGTCGATGATATGGCAAATCCTTACAAAGGTAAGTTGTATATGCTGCAGAAAAGGCATTATCTACACTTGAATATGTATTCAATATAAGCCCAACTTAAATAATGCCCGAACCGTAGAGATATGCTATAACTAACTTTAACTTGAATTTTCGTTGGATAAGACTCAACATTGTTCTGCCATACTGCATGCAAATGTTGTGCAAAGAAAATTGCAGTCTACTGCAGGCCTTGAGTTCTCTTTTTCGATGCAAGACAATTTTCAATCTCAGTTATGTTTATTTCACTCAGATTGACTATGATATATAGTTTATAAGGGTTTCTTCATAATGCTGTATCTTCTTTACGCTTCCGGCAAGAGATGTAGTCGCATAACGATTTGTGCTCCAGTGCTGTGCTTTTCACTACATGGTACTTGGCACACCTCTGCAGGCAGAACCGGCAAGTGCACAACTCATACTCCTCGTGAAATTCGGGGATACCAGATAGTGGTAACCATGCACTATGTGCCTGGCGTAGGCGACTATCACATGCAGGACTAGAATGAAGATGCAAGGCATATAAAATGTCCAAACCCCCAACCTGCCGTCTGACCTGTTCGGCTCTAGCTCTCCGCTCCGAAAGAAAACATTCGTAAGATACTGTACGCGGCGTCTTCAGCCTTAGTCGAATTCTTTCAGTTGCTGGTGAACAGCCGTCTGGCTGTTCACATAAGATACACAAACCGTATCCTTGCTCGGATAGACAAGCTAAACACTGGCTTCATACATAATAAAAAAAACACCTCTCGAGCTGGTTAAAGTTCACTAGCGTAAGGTGGTTTCACACCCTGTCAAGAACGTACATCAACTCCGGAATACTCTCAAGCACAAAGAGCCTTACTGCTGAGAAAACGAACTGCCTTGGGACATTGCTTATGTCCACGTAAAATAAAGCAAGTTTTGCCCATACTGTTTCGTGGTCGAGTACAGATGACCTCTGAGTTGCGCCACAGTTCGTCCGATTCTTCATTAAAGAACGTGAATTTCGTCACGGGCGCCTCGGCCTCTCCTAAAGCCACAGTGCTGCGGTGGAAGGGCTTCTTCTGCCACGTACTCGATCCGCCGAATAACTAACTTACAGTGAATCTTCTCTAATGTATGAAACATTCACTAAGAGAGCGAAAAAATCTTGTGCTTAGCTGCTTATCTTCTCAGTCGAACGCAGTAAACACGAAACTAGTTTAAACTATAAGAGTGTGAGATCTTGTCGTTACTAACTTCGTATCGCTTAACCCATACTACCTAATAAAACCAGGCACAACGGAGTTACGTATATCACAACCAACTTGTACTTAGAGCGCACTTAGTGCGTGAACTTTTTTCGAGAGCTTACGTTCTTGTCATTTGTCAGCTGTGAGCCTAGGTATCTACATGTCTACGTCATATACAAGCCAAAGCATGCGAGTCGTCCAGTAATAACAATAGACCCTTACACTTAGAAAGGGTATCATTATACTTAGCCGTTTGCTTTACTTTTTTATAATATGCATGTTTAGTTATTTGGCTGGTCGTTTCGGCGTAACCCTACGAATGTCACAATCGGTCTCAATATTACGAGCTTTTACGAGACCTTTAAAAACTTTCTTGAAATAAGATCTATCTTTCACGCTAATCAAACAGGTTACTCAGGCTCAGTGGTCGACGTCTCTAAATTTCAAACTTTCTTTTTAAACGTTTTACCTACTAAAAGCACTGCTTTGGTATGCTCGATGTGTCGACTCAACCCAGTGACAGAATCGACGGCAATTTGTATTTTTTTAATGTGGAAACATTAGAGACGGAAAATGCCGAAATTATTGTTTTTACTAGGCTGTTTGTATATTTCGTATGCATAGGTACATTAGATGGAAGGTGGCTTGTGTTATATGTGTTTTTAATTTCTATCCGCTACGCTTCTGAGATGTGTGCTACGTTTGCAGAACAGATTTCTGTGCGAGTGCAAAATATTAGGGAATCTTCGAGAGTTTCTTAAAGCGATCTTATTCCTGTAAATTGCAAGAAATTGCGTTAGCAGGAATGGACAGCAAAAAAAAATCCAGATGCGGGCAGCATTGCAGCATGACTCCAACTGGGCCTTACTGCTGCGGAAATTATTTGAAGTATTTGGGACATATTCGGTGAGGACTTGATTTCAAAGACTTTGTACTAGAATTGGTTTGCCATGTTCCGTTTCTACAACTTAAGTTTTGTGGGTGAATTCCGTTCTGGAAGTCCTATGGCGCTCGAGGAAGACCTGTGGAACAGAATTCCCGAGTAACTACGCGTGAATCAGCCATTGACTTCGGCGTGTGTTACACAACCATCTTCACTTGATTTTGCGCCCATGGTTTCGTATTAAACAAAAGTGAACCAATTAATACCTCATTATTTTAAAAGGCGCAACGAAATGGAGCGTCTAGCAAAATGCTCTTCTTGGCGTGCCAGACACAACGAGTGTCCGATCTTGGCTCGAAATTGCAACCTGTGACTAAAAATAGGTTTTTACGACAATGGACGACAACGTGGAAATCCTCTAATGCGTTCCAGGCGTCTTCCTGAGAAATTCCAAAGGGACTTACACATTTGCGCAAAATTTTGCTTTGCATTCAGTGACATAGGAGTGGCATGTCATCCACCACGAGTTTCCCCCCTTATGGCCAAATGAATATTATCGGGAGTCTTCTGCGGTCAGCTCGATCGGGGTATGGCTTTCCTCCGAATGAAAATACAGTCGTGAGTTGAAATGGCGTTATCTTTCACCAAGCTAACGTGCGTCCGAATGCGAGTTTTCCCAGCTTCCGAAAAATGACAAGCTTCGATAGGAAAATGTTGCCGCATCTACCGTACTCACCGGTCATCGCACCGTGGGACACACCACCTAAGTGGCCATCCAGATGTCTACAGAGTTATCTTTATGGGAGGTCTTTCGTTAAAAGCAGTAGAAACATACGAAACATTTCTCGAGATGCGGAAACGAGAATTCGTCGCAGTGTTAATCTGGATTCTGGTCTAGAAATGAAGGAGGCTTGTGGCTAACAATGAAGAGTGCTTTTTAAATGAATAAAGTCGGATAAGTCTTGTTTTTTTTAAACTGGTTTTAAAGTTGACAGATACTCTCTGTCCAACCGAGGTGGCTTGACGCCCTTTGTTTGTTTCTAGTCAGTCACATAGTGAAAAGATATGATTCTTGCAATAGAAGCTGATACTGGACATTTACCTCCAGCATGTGGGCATATAGCGTACGGTGTGTCTAGAACCAGCTTCAGTTCTGCGTCTCTTGTCGGCGAGAGCCTAAATTTATTTGGCTGCCCGCAATTAGCCCACAATTATCGATAAACTTGAAATAGATGCTACCAATATGAACTTGAATGAACATTCATGTGTCCTTTGCCAGCGTTGTAACATCCATCTTGCCGTGAACGTAGTTTTAGGCTGTAACACACAGACATCCCGCAGGATACCTTGAAAGCTAGCTAGCTGCACGTATATGGAAAAAGTACGTTAATGGAAATTTGAAGAAAGATGTTTATAACATGCAGGTCACTCACCGGAAGAGAACACCATATGAGAGAACAGGTACGAATAATGCTGTGTAAACACGTAGTAGATCATCAATGGGGATCCCAAATAGCTTCAGACACCGTTGCGCATAGATTAGAGCGTAGAATTGTGGGATTTTCATGTAACACGAGACTGAGACACGTTTTTCGGCGACGGGATTTTCATGTAACACGAGACACCGCACAAATTCGTCCGCCTCTGCAAACCTAAAGATGTCATGGGGAATGTAAAGTTTATTCTGATAAGGCCGATAAGATAAGGTTAAGTGACAACAAGGCCATTGACAACAAGGCCAAAGTACCTAAAATATTGAGGAGTGGCGAACCGCTTCCTCTACTATTTAGGAAACTAGTTGATACAGAACATAATCGTAGTAACGCCGGCTAATGCAAAGACCTTACCAATATTCTCAGCCTTCAACACAAAACTACGAAACTATGGAGAACCAAGAACACAAAAGGCCCAAGCACTGATCCCTAAGGAGTTCCCATCTTGTCTTGTTTCCACGTAGATTAAATACAACCGACTCGGTCTTCTACTGAAGAGGTCGGCCCCAAACCAGCAACTGTACAACAAAAGTAAAAAAAAAGGTTAAACAATCAAAATGAGCTAACATCTGAAACAGAAAAGAGTGGCTCAGACAGCTGAAAGCTGCTGCCGCATTGATAACGACGCTCATATACGTTTTGTGCAATTCGACAGTGTCAACCATCTTCTGCTACAAGCAAGCGAGCGCCAAGTCGGTAAGGCAACCCCTGCAAAAATCAAAAATGGTTAGAGAGATGAAAATGGACAGACTCAAGTTGCCAATCCACACGCAGCAATACTGTCTTGTCAAAAGCTTTTGCGATGGAATCGACGACAAATTATTTTGGCCTATAGCTATTTTAATGCACTTTTTCGTCGTCCTTTTTATACAGGGGTACCACGGTACAAGTTTTTAGGTCGTATTCAGGAAATTTGCTCGACTTGAACGACAGATCATTCAGCTGGCCAACAGTCCAGCAATGAAAAGGGCGGCTATTTTTGATGTGTCTCGCTGGTACGCCCCGTAATTTCGCAATTCCAATTCGGAGCACTGAGTTTAGTCGTCTCGAATAGCCAACGCCACAGAAGTGAGAGAATGAAGCACACAACTGTAAATGACCGGGACACGTACTTGCTAGGTTACCGGGACGTCTATCGGGGCACAAGGCCAGCCATAAGAGGGCTATGGCATAACAAGTACGACCGCAGCCCCAACGACTACCATCAGTTAGCTGCAACGATTAGAAACAGATACATCTCAGCGCAAGCGAGCATTTCATCTTCAGGGTAGCAGCGGCGGCGGCAGGTTTCTGCTAATTACTGGTGTGAGCTCATTTGATTTGTCGTTGCCGCAATTTTTAGCGTAGTATAAAACAGTCGATAGGCTAGACTAATTCATTCAGTGTTGAGCATTCGTCGTAGCTCCAGTGACGTCGTTGTCTTTGTCATTATTATTATTATTATTATTATTATTATTATTATTATTATTATTATTATTATTATTATTATTATTACTATTATTATTATTATTATTATTATTATTATTATTATTATTATTATTATTATTATTATTATTATTATTATTATTATTATTATTATCATTAGCATTACGGAAACCATGGCTAGCCAGACCACGCATACGCTACTGCCGACAAACACCCCACATCACCAACTCTACTCCCTCCGCTCTTAATCCCGATCTGCAAGCCCCTGCAGCAAGTCAAGCTAGCCTCAACAGTGGCAAGGCAACAAACGAACGTCGGAACGGCCGAGCTGCTGTTGACCATCATCATCAACGCTCTCTTCGTGCTTGTTCGCCTGCTCACCCATCATTCACCTACTTCATCAGTTGGTCCATCAAACGCATCTGCCAGAGCAGGCAACGGAATTAGCACCATCAGCGTTATCATTTGCCTCCCGTTTCTCGACACAACGCACGATGTCGAAATAGTCGAAAAATCATTCACGTCCCCGGTGGCTGGTCCGGACCACAGTCGGAAAGGCGACGCGTTGGTGAACAACAGTAGCAAACAGCAATCTCAGCAACAGCAACAACAGGAGCGGCCTCAACAACAACATTAGCAACGGCCTCTACAACAACAACAATCGCAGCGGCCTCAACAACAACAACAAAAACAGCAGCAACAACAACAACGACGACAACACTCACGTTAGAAACAACAATAAGCGCGGTGTGCGCGCGTCTGTCGGGATCTTTGTCGTTTGTTCATCATCAGCCCTCCTGCTGTTGTTCTGCAGCCCGGTGGTTCGGCCGTCGTCATTCGTCAGTGTATTTGTAGGCCATTTTCCCAGACGAACGTGAGCGCCTTCATCAAGTCCCCCCCGGCCGGCGTGGGCAGCACGGGGGCAACAACAGTAACAACTGGCAACGCGGTGCGTGGGGTGTTCATCCACTCGTTTCGTGGAGTGGACGTCGTTGCCGACGTCCACTCGACGTCCATCCGTACGCCCGTTCATTCGGTCACTATTGTTGTTCACCCATCACTATATATAGTTCACTTGGATGCTGTTGCCTCTGGGACTGTGCAACTGTCCCCCAACAGCAGCGCTGCTACGGCGCAGCTCTCGGCGATTCGGCTAGCCCGACTGGTGGCCCAGCCATAGCGGCAATGGCTGTAGCAATAGTGGCCGACTGCCCTATGTCACGACCACCCAACACGACCGCGGCATTGGAGACGGCTGTGAGGAGGACCGTTTAGGCGAAGGGTTCTCGACCAAAGAACGGGTTAACATGCGTCTATACAAATATTTATATACATACATTTATATATATATATATATATATATATATATATATATATCCATCTACATACACACATCCGAATGTACCCTTCAACCGTATGTCCGATATGTATTTGCTCGTGTAGATGGTCAGTTGCAAGGGCATGCCACGTATTAACCGAGCTGTTACTACTACTACTACTACTACTACTACTGGTGCTACGGTACAGTTACAGACGGTGCAATGCGACTATGTATTTTTGTAGCGGCAGAGCTGCTGCTTTTAGTGCTGCTGCTGCTGCCTAGCACAATAATCAAGAGGCGGAGCTGGTGTGGACCTGGAAAAAACATGTACGCTAGACTACCCACCGCCGACGTCCGTCCAAGCTCGAACGAAGGAAGAGAATGAAAGCATTCCACGACGACGATTGCCAGATTCGTTTGCTGCTGTAACATGGAATAAACGGCCGTCAAACTCACTGCTCGGCTTCTCGATTATGCTACGACGACTTGCTGTGATTACGTTCACCGCGTGGTCGATTTCTATTCTCTGGCAATCTCTGGTGTTGCACTTTTGTGAACTCCTAGTGAACCCACTAGATCTCTATGATCTCGATCGACCTCGGCTACCAGCTGTCGGCTATACTGCGGCAACTGCATGCCAAAACGTATTTTGACGTATTCGACAGCGCTGTGCCATTTTGGGGGGGCATAAGACAAATGATGCCAGGGCTATGCAGGGCTATTTGCGTAAAATGCCGCTTTTTCATTATCATAAAGGACGACCAAGTACGACTTGCATCGCGCTCGCTCTTGTCGTGCAGATGTGGATGCGACAGATCGACCGCGAACAGTTTGGTTTTCTACGGCGAATACGAACAAGTGAAATCATTCATCCGGAACATAGTCGTGATACATCGTGATTTAGTCATCGATGAGTTCGCATAATGAACCCATTGCATCAAGTAGTTCATTTCCACCTAACTAACGCACTTGCCACTAGGGCTGTTGGGGAAATCCTAGATGAATCAACATGCTCATTCATCAACACGGCCCTCGGTGCATTAAAGATATGCCTATGAACGGTGAGTTTCAAGCCCGTAGGGGGCGGAGGGTGTTTGACCCTCTCGACCAGTGTAATATTTATAAAGATTTGTGAATTTGGTAAAATATATTAACTAACAACTAACACATATATAGGTGCCGCATAGGGCCACTAGAAACGACACGATAGGCCGCCTAAACAGCTGAGTTCTGATTCTCAAAAAAAGGATAAAGGTCATTCTTTCTGATAATTAAATGTGTGATAGAACTAGGTCATTTACAATAAGTTACCCGCACAAGATCGTTTGTCGAAGTGAAACATCGGTCCCAACACCGTGGCCAAATCAGATCTTTCGGCTAAGGATACTGCTGTGTGTCTGAGAGAATAGAGTAGACGTGGATTTTTCGTGGGGCATTTTACTACATCAGTTGATAGTTTTAATATTGCGCTTTCAAAATATTATTATCGGTTTGGCTCACTTTAGAGTTCATAAAGAAAAGCTTGATAGGTTTTATTCTGAAAGTTTTGTTCTGAAGCCACGTGTTGCATTGAAAATAAAAAAATCGAGACGTATGCACTTCTGTCATTAAGAGAGCATGGTACGTGTTATAGAAAGAGGTGTTGCCTATATGTGAACAAAATCTGACTCTATTTTAAGAGCTCGATAGAATAACCGAGTAACTCTAGCCCAACCCATTTAAGCTAAGTATTTAAGTAACAACAATTATATGTGCATATATATATGTGCGTATACAGGTAGTTCAACAGGTTTTTAAAATGAACTTTTCAGAATTCGAATTTTGGCGCGCTTTCACCGTTATTGGAAACGCTATTTTCTATTTCTATTCTAGAGAATATTATGCAAGACTGTTGGACTGCCTGACGCAAGAGCTCATCGTGAAACGGTTGTCCTGTTTCACCAGGACAATGCTCCTGCACGCAAGTCGCGGCAAGCATCGGCAAAACTGGCCCAACTGAGATTCGACCTTCCTATTCTCCAGACCTGTCCAGCTCTAATTATTTCCTCTTCAGACATTTGAAGAATAGTCTCGGTGGAAAGCGTTTTTCCAGCCATGAAGAGGTTAATTTTGCTGTTAATGCCTATTTTCAGTCTAAAGACGCGGAATTCTACTCAAGAGGTATAAATGCTCTGAAATCTCGGTGGAAAAAGTATATCGAACTTCTCGGGGAGTATATCGAATAAGAAAAAATTAAAAACAAGATTTGGAAAATTTTTGGTTTTCATTTTAAGAACTTGTTGAACTACCTGTATATATATATATATATATATATATATCCATCTCGCTGATTCGAATCAAAACGATCCGTTTAAGGCCAACAGACGCACAGGCGACCGCGGAACTTCGGATAGGCTTACGAGCAGAGAAGAAGTCAGGCGTCTAAGAAGAGGGAGACTGGCCGTCGGCCAAGCTTCTTCTTTGCTTCCGAGACAGTAGCAGCCTGCCAGCAACAAGTTGAGCTCCGGAAATGGGAAGAAACAACAGCAGCAGCAGAAGCAGATATTCCGTCGGCGGGTTCGTTTTTACGGGCCCACCGCCGGCTCAAGCCGGAAAACGACAGCGTGAACCCTGGGAGGAAACGGGAACTTTACGAGCTATTCACGGCGGCGACAACCGCACACGGGTCTCGCCATTCACTCGAGCCGCCTGCCGAGCCCCGCACACTAACGTAAACACAAATAGATACAAACGTTCACACATGTACACAAACGAAGATGTGCAGGACGTGAGAGAGCAGGAACAGAAGGAAGCATAGCACGTCAGGGGAGCAGACCTGCACCAGACGCTCTTGATAAGGTTCCCCCCCCCCGTCCTGAAGCTCGTCATTTCTTTTCCAGCGCCCCGACTTGGTCAAACAACGCCACGAATTAACTGGTTACGCTATACGAATGATGCTCACTTGCTCAGCCTTACTGTAATCGCTGCATGAGCGACGAGCAACGGCCTCTGTGCCATGCTGATTTTGAACATCGATGCATGTTCTGGCATCTCCGCTAGCAGTGTGGTTAGGATCAATTCTGCTAGCAGGTGGTAGCAGGATTGTCCCTATTTACTCTGACGGTGTCCAGTTGGGCATGCACTGTCCCGCAACGGCGAGTCTCGACGAAACTGCGTATACGTCGTGCTTGTTCGCATAGACGAGCCAGTGATGACCAGTTAGTCAGTCATTTGTATCGGACAGTGTATTGGCGGTCTATCACGGTTTTGACAATTGCTTGCCGTCTCTCTCCATGCCCAAGCTAATGGTGCCGTCTGTGATAGTCTTTCAACTGAACTATTTCTACACAACATGTGTAATAATAAATCTGACTATGATCGTTCTGACAGGCCGGTGATATAGTAGGCTACGTTGGTAGCTTTGCTCTAGAGTGAAGCGTCCAATAAAATACAGCATGGCTGCTCGATATTCGGCTAGTTCAACAAGAGAAGCAATAGATGCCTTGCCAGATATGCCACGCCATACCTGTCACGCCTTCTCGTCTCCTCCTCTTTCGCCCTCTCAGTATATGATGACATATAGTATAACTAATGAAATAAATCTAAAATATAAAAGCAACATTACTATTGCAATTAATTTTCTTCATGTAACTTCAATTTAGGAACTCACGGCTAATGGCCGACCTGCCCATGTAAAAACCGTAACAGAACAACAAAATTATACAACTAATAGTGGTTCACATATTGATACACATTTTTACCAAAATTGTTTTTTTGTCAGCATTTGCTAAGAAAAGAGTAATTACTGGCAGTTTCTTGAGCACTTAGGTACTGCTTTAATACAAACGTGTTCTCAGTTTTGCCTACAACAAAAACAATAATTAGGAAGAACATAGCTTTTTGCGCCTCTCAGAATTTCGCACGGCAATACTTCCTGAAAACGGGCCACTATAATTTCTTGTCATTTTCAAGATACCTGGCCTGGGCTTTGAGAGCCAGAACTGTAGGTGAGCAACGAGGTTTATACCAAGAGCATATAACTGCATTACCCAGTTCTTCCATTCTCACCTAGCATACCCTGCATCAAAAACGAATATGAAAAAAACTTTTTGGGGAAACTTGGCAAATTGTCACAATTAATACCTGTTCTCACTCAAGCCCGACAAGCGATAAGTTGCCGTTAACAAAGCAGCCAATCAAAGTTGGCAGCCTGATTGTTAAACAGAACTAGAACACAAGGGTTTGCACGTTCACTGAGAACAATAACGTCTCCATTTTCCTAAATATGAGCACGTTTCTGACACGTATGAATCAAAGCAAAGACGTATGGGAGAAACGCTTGACTTGATCGTTACGAAAAGTCTGTTTCCAAACAGCTAGGTTAAGGTGTACCAAACGGCTGATTTAGTGCCTTACTGACGCCAAGGTCGTTGGTCCGAAATCAAGGCGCCACAGATCCTCGTCTTTCTTCACATTCAGCGTTGTTCAGCGAGTGGGCACGGCTGGGTCACCTGAGCTTTCGTTTTTACAGACAAGCCTGTTCTTTAGCGTCTAATGCTTTAGCAGGTAGATATTTTACCTGATTCAGACAGATGTTGATTCAAGCACTAATGGAAAACGGCAAGAATTCGATTAGGCTCGTTAAAGGCTCGAATAGATTGATAAATAAAGTGCCTTGTAATCTCAAACTTAAAAGTGCGGGTGGGAAATACGGGCTTAGTCCGTTTGAGCTATGCAAGGTGGCGCATCATCTAGCATTCCGGAAACCTTTACAAATAACAAAGCAATAACGTTGTTAACTGTCGAGACCTTGTGTACCGAACGGGAAGCAGAGAGAACGCCAGGGAAACGCAAGTCAATGCAAATTAACTTTGACGAGTTTAAATCAAGTCGACCTGCAACACTGTTACTAAAAGCAACCAGGAGCGCATTGGCTGCTGCTGTTGCTGTTGTTGTTACATTATGCAACCCCACAGGCAGCTTACACGAACGGTTACTCCACAACTTGGATATCTAACAAACAGTTCTTAGCGCAGGTTTCTCGTTGTGCACAGTCGAACTGACTGACATATGTTAAGGAGTTGCGCTATTCTAGCAGGCAGTTAGTTTTTTTTCTAAAATAAATAAATCATTATTCAAATTAAATGTATGAATCAGAAGGTACAAGCAAGCAACCAACCAATGCTGGTTGCTTGTAACACCTGATTTAAGAAAAAACGAATAATATTAACGTGTATTGTTATTTTTATTATTCATTGCTGATTGTCTGACATGTACCACCTCGGGCGTATTGCGATTCATCGTGCGGTTTGGTTTGCTGTTAAATGCCGTCATTAACAGGTCATTTGCTACGCAGTAGCACTTGCCGATACGTGACTTGCCATTACTATTCGAGGGCGGCTGTCATATTGCGAGGCTATTGTGCTCTTTTCCGGCTACTTGCTTCCTCTCTCTCTCTCTTTCTGTTTTTTATTTCTTTCGCTGTCTGTTAAATGAACGTACTCATTCTTGTGCGTAATTACACCGATGCGACACAGAACAACCGGCCCTTTTTCCCGAACGAGCGCGAAACTGCAGTGCTAAATATGCACGCGTCTCATTAACTAATCGGTTAATCAAAACAGCACTTTGGATCCGTAATGTCTAGATCAATTTGCCCTATGATCAATTAGCTTAAACAGATTCAGGTTCACGCCCGAAAGGCAATAGACAGGATCATTCTGCTGTTGCAATGATAGATATCTACACACGAATTCGGATGCTGTCACTTATAAAGCCGTTATTTAAAACCAAAAAAAAACGGATTAACGGTCAGAAACAGTTAAGCCGTTTACCTTTTCTCTGATGATGAATATATATATATATAGGAAAAAAATCGTTTTTGTAAACAACGCAACACAACTTCTATTAGACAACACCTTGGAGGCTTGGCGCTACGACTAAAAGTTGTTTTCTATTCTAGTCATCGCTTGAGTGCCCCCTAGCCTAGGTAGGTGGCAGCTGTATACGCTTTGACGAATCACACCTTCGTAGCGTTGCTTTGCGTTCTAATACCCTTAACCAAGTTATGAACGAAACTGCAACTACACGCTCCTGCGTAGCACATTACGTACAACCCACCTGGGCATTGCCACCTGCTGGTTTACTGGAAGACATAGCATTGTACCCGGCAAAAAGTGCTTGAGCGGCTTGTTTTAGCAACCATTAATCATCTGTCTACAAAAAAACAGAGAAACATCTCAGGTAAATGTAAGGCTCCGTTCAACGTTCGATTCTATCATTACCAACAGCTCGATAAAGTAGTTCTCTAGCAGAATAAAATGATCTAAAACATCTCAAATGGGCCGTACAAAAGCTACAAAAGCGTAATTATGGTATGACTTTGCTTGAAGTCAGTAGAACAAGGAAGAACATGGAATCCTTGAAGAATTTTTTCTTAACGTATGGCTGTAAACATTAAAAAAACAGAGAAAGGGTCTCAAATACTACGGAAGCAACGCCAGAAGTATGATTATTATTAAGCTTATCACAATAATTTGGGGTTTACATTAAATTTGCGACCGTAATAGCAGATAATTTCAATACATATGAGAAATGTATTTTTCTGAACTTACTGCGGCATTCTATTAGATTATATTTCAATCTCCTGTCTACAGTTGCGTTCCTGTAGAACATATGTAATATACAGATACAAAACAATGTTGAAATCAAACAATTGGGTTGGCAAAACTTCTACTTTACTTTCATCGCCAGTATTTCTATATGTTATTAATGGTAATAGTTGTCCTGCCAATACGGGCACTTCTTCGTTAGTTTTATTACTGTTGAGCTTCCATCTCCTGAGATGAAAGAATTCTGCCAACGAGAATATATCTAACGGCTTGGCTATCATTATATTTTACATATTAGTCGCAGTGGGTAGGGTTACAGAATGGAGTTGCTTCAATGTTTGTGGGTGAGTCGAAAGAAGCTGCGGAGAATCTTTTCCAGTCATTCGATATCACCGGTTAAACTAAAAAAACATGTCACGGATCAGTAAACAGCGAAAACGTTAGTACTACAAGGGAAACATGTAACTTCACAGACAATTCTAGTTATTTAAAGATGAACGCGCACAAGGTAAGATCGCAAATAGTAGGGGCCTCGCTGCATGCTCATCTAAGCACCCTTCTCAAGTCATTGTTCGACGATATTACCTTGAGAATCAACATGTCCGGCCGAAATGACAATGATTCCCTTGGATTCAGAGTATTCAGAGTACCCCTGGTATGGGTTCTAACTGTCTCAGACCCAAAAACACCAGACAGCGCTACCACAAAGAATATTGAGTAGACTCTAGCACTCAACATGTACGCCTCTTTTAATCGCTATATATATACAGGGTGTTGCAGGAATATTTGAAGCGCGATATACAGAATTGTAGAGCTCGTTAAAGCAATTATTTTTTCCAATGGAACATGGTCTCTGAGAAGTCTTGTTTCGGAGTGAGAGCGAAATTACTACAATTTGTGACACTAGTGTTTTTTGCCCGACATAGGAGCACAAAATGTGCTGTTGCGAGACAACCAGTCTTCCTAGACAGAAACTAAGCACACGATCGTGTTCGTGATAAAATTCCATCTGAAGAATATGCAAGGCCGGTCAGAAGACGCGACATGGTCACTTAGAAGAGAATTCGCCAAAAATAAAGTTCTTTATTAGCGTTTACGCCAAATACTTTAGAATCATAACCCTACAACCACTCACAGCGCTCAAAACGGACATATTCAGCCAATGCGCAATTCATGGCGATCATTTTGGTACCAAACATATGTCCATGCGAGCTGTGGTTGCGGAGTAATTTCGATTTTTCGGCGGGATGTCCAGATTAAGTGCATGAAAAATGACGCGCTGCGGCTGTCGCGCGACACGTCGGCGGTAGTGAACGTCCCCACACAGTCATTTTACATGCACTTAATCTGGACATGCCCTCCGAAAAATCGTAATTACTCCGCAACCACAGCTCGCATTGACATATGTTTGGTACCAAAATGATCGCCATTAATTGCGCATTGGCCGAATATGTCCGTTTTGAGAGCTGTGAGTGGTTGTAGGGTTATGATTCTGAAGTATTTGGCGTGAACGCTAATAAAGAACTTCATTTTTGGCGAATTCTCTTCTAAGCGACCATGTCGCGTCTTCTGACCGGCCTTGCATATTCTTCAGATGGAGCAGAATTTTATCACGAACACGACGGTGTGCTTAGTTTCTGTAAGAGGACTGGTTGTCTCGCAACAGCACATTTTGTGCTCCTATGTCGGGCAAAAACACCACTGTCACAAATTGTAGTAATTTCACTCTCGCTCCGAAACATGACCTCTCAGAGACCATGTTCCATTGGAAAAAAACATCTGCTTTAACGAGCTCTACAGTACCACATATCGCTCTTCAAATATTCCTGCAACACCCTATATATATAAACAACTTAGTTAGATGTAAGATTAGTAAAATGTAGTATTTGTAAAGCATGTATAAAGTGTACATGAAGAAAGATTATGTGGTGTGTTTGATAGTCTGTGGAGCAAAGCCAAGCCGGCACATGTCGCTCCATTGGTTATCGGGAACATGATGAACCTATCAAATCTCCAATCATTCTTCTTAACTCTTTCCATGTATTGTCCATTATCGTTCGGACCCTCATAATGAACTCTGGCTGCGAACGCGAGTCTAACATTTGATTATTCAGTTGTTCGATTTGAAAGCAAGCACAAAAGTCAATGCAACAATGTCAACAAAATCAAAATGATTTGCATTCTATAAAGTAGATTGTCAGATGCCTTGAAAACTACGTGATTGTGTACGCACTACGCGCGAAGAGCAGTTCAGCGCGTCTATTTTACAAATCTAATAATAATAATAATAATCATCCATGTTAATGACAGAAATGCATCTGAGACAATTATGGATGTTTAATGACGAGTCCACAAACAATTTCGAAATCTACCATTACCGATGTGATATGTGGTTTTCGTTGAACCGCTCAGCAGAACGCATCGCCTATCGATCGACGCTCTCTACCAATACGCAGTCCGTTTAGCATTCAAACAGAGTAATCAACGTCAGTGCCGAATTCCCGCTGTGTCGCATACAGATTCACCAGACAGGCATACTTAAACATACTTATATGAAGTCAAAACAACTTGCTGCCTATAACTACTTCATCATGATTTGAGTCAGGTTCAAGTGACGTTTTGGCGGAATGATCATGGTAACAGCACACCGTTGCCATTCTTCACCGACGACCTTATATCTACACGCAAAACAAAGCGGCTTCGCAGGCTTCTCTGCACCCCAGCATCCTTTCACTCTTTACTCTAAAAATAAGGGCGTTTTCTATATGTATATATATATATATATAGCATGAGTGCACATTGGGTCTATTTCTACGTATGTCGAGTGCAAACCAGAGGCTTAGGTGTAGGTATTCTATTGTAGCCCTGTGGGTAGACCCTCAGTATAATGTCGTTCGGTTAGATTATTTACCCAATGTGCGGCTTGTCGCGATCGTTAGCCACAAAAAATTGTGTGGAGTGCTAATCTACTTTCCAATATTTTGTCGGTGAATCCAGCCTTGCTTGAGGCGGCGTCAAATAGCGAATCATTGATGATTCCCCGGTGTGTAAGCAGAGTTATTACAATCGATTTTCATCAAGCTCTGATATATATATATATATATATATATATATAATAAACCACGTTCTGAATTTGAATATATATATATATATATATATATATATATATATATATATATATATATATATATATATTTATATATATATATATACATGAGGAAATTACGCATGCTTGAGTACAAGCTAGCATTAGTAAAATATCGTTCATTAAATTACATTCAGATAGCCTGCAGAAAGCTTTGCCACAACTCGACCGGTATTTTTCTTGTCTAAGGCATGCATATTATAGCTATCCTGAGATTCGACACATCTCGTTTATGTAAATGAGGAAATTACATATATAACATAACATGGCATAAAATCACATGGTAATATCACATAAAAGAGGTATGTGCTATAATTTAGCGTG
The DNA here is from genome assembly GCA_003439945.1 of Dermanyssus gallinae. NCBI lineage: Eukaryota > Metazoa > Arthropoda > Arachnida > Mesostigmata > Dermanyssidae > Dermanyssus > Dermanyssus gallinae. The sequence goes on along the minus strand of QVRM01005602.1, from coordinate 34,062 downwards.
ATAATATAGGTCTTGTTTCCAGTATGCGTATTCCTGCAAAAATAACGTGACTAATCACCAACTAGGCGGGTTCTGTTACGAACTCGTAACGAGCCACGACTTTTGGAGTGATGGATCGCTGGCTCCTCGAGTTATTGGAGCGTACATCATAAAGTGCCCTAGCGATTCATATTTTGTTAGCTGACGTAGAGCAGATATGTTGCCTTACTCGAAAAGTGAGCTTATGCTAGAAACAGCATACGTTGACACGCCCAGAGGGCAACCTGAACCGCAGGCGCCTCAGGACATGTCTTGATATTCGCCTTTCACTAACTTTCTTTATTTGGTCAGATGAGGCTCCCAGACAAGAGAGTAATATGCACGTTTAGGAAAAACAAAGAACAAATAAACGTGATATACTTATGAGGATATGTTAGAACGAAGCAACGGAAAATGGCAATAACAGGGCACCATGATGCGTCCACAACTTTAGTAATGTGGAGCTAAAGCCAAGATCAGGCTTTGTATACGTCTAGGCCACATGTATTAGAGAGAGAGAGAGAGAGTCGGCAAACGGCTGCTATTAATTTTGTAGTTGAAGCCAAGTATTCCATGTTTCAGTACTAAGCATTTGGAAGGTGAGAAAATCATGCTTTTTTCAGAACACCACCGAGCAATGCCGTCCACAGCGGCCGGCAAACAGCCGTCATAAGGTCACTTGAACATACAGGGTAATATATATGTAAATTATTACGTTACAAATATTTGTCGTCAGTTGGGAGGTACTTCTCTATGTCCAAAATAAAAATCGTCCACGGAAGGGGGATAAACATTCCCCTTGAAATACACCCGATAGCCCCCAGCCTTTATTTAGTGCTAGTTTCGCAAATGTTGTCCTAGCCTATTGCATTGTACAAATGTGAATACCTGGATTTTTTTTTTTAATTGTGGAGCAAAACAGAGTGACCTACTCCATCGAATTCGTTAATTTGGTCAGAATAAACGCAATAAAACATTCTTCGAGCATTTATGAACATAGCCCAGTCCTGGGTCATCTCCAAAAGCTGTATACATGTAGGTCGGTAGACCGATGTGTGGTGAAGCCGTGCTAAGAGGGGTCAAGTAAGCAGGTTAACATAAAAAAATTATTTATGTGGTAACTAAAACCTTCTCAAAAATTTAGTATGGTCTTGAGCATTCGTTTAAATTTTTTTCTTTTTATGTACAGAGGTGATAAGACTGAGTCTAAAAAGGTCGAGCACAGCGCCGTCGTTAGAAGAACTTTTAGAGATGAGTCCCAGTGGCTCGGCAAACAATATCGCAGAAAGCATTTTCTACTGGCCGGTTTGTGGACATTGTCACAGCGGCCGGCGGTCTAGAGGGAAGTTTCACCTTAAGTTATGGTTAGGGAGCCAGTCGCAAGCTATGTCCATGATAGTTGCTTGAGTTCATCTCATTACCGAACTACCAAATGGCACGATAGTGCAGTAGTATGTTCAGACCTTACGCATGCCATGCACCGAGAATTATTTTTTTAAAATTGTTTTTTAATTTCAGACTATTCTTCGTCCTCTACGGGTCTGGAACTCGCCGTTAGGTATATCGTCAATGCACACCGAGGACCAAACATGATATCTAGGGTTTACGTCCGCGCCTACGAAACACGTATAGAGATTAGATTGGAAACCAAGTAGCCTTGCCTATACTTGAGTGTTCCTCCGCGTGTAGGCTTCAATAACACACGTTAAGTAGTATAATATATAAATCGACTACAATCCGCGATGTCACACGACTGAACTAAGCGAATACAATTTTCGCGCTTCAAGCACGCAATTTATGTTTAGGTGTCTTGCGTTCCGCAGTCTTCTTGTACAAATGTTTTTTTCTAAATTTTACACGCGTACTATGAACTAGTCGTATTTGATTTTTGGTTGCTGTAATACATATATCAACTGCCATAGGAAGCAAACAAAAAAAATACTAAAGAAATGAGTTTAAACTGTTGAGTAAAACATCATATCGTCCACATCTCGACGGGGAAGTTCGGCGCAAGCCCATGGTGCAGCATGGTGTTTTACTCAACAGTTTAAACTCATTTCTTTAGTCTTTTTTTTCTTTGCTTCCTATGGCAGTTGATACATGCATTACAGCAACCAAAAATCAAATACGACTAGTTTATAGTACGCGTGCAAAATTTAGACAAAAAATATGTACAAAAAGACTGCGGAACGCAAGACACCTAAACATAAATTGCGTGCTTGAAGCGCGAAAATTGTATTCGCTTAGTTCAGTCGTGTGACATCGCGGATTGTAGTCGATTTATATATTATACTACTTAACGTGTGTTATTGAAGCCTACACGCGGAGGAACACTCAAGTGCTCTGCTAATGTAGGCAAGGCTACTTGGTTTCCGATCTAAACTCTATACGTATTTCGTAGGCGCGGACGTAATCTATCATGCGCGGATTAAGTCTATCCGAAGCCATATACGAAGTAAATTCAAGGGTCAAGTATTTAAGTAGCTTAGAGGAAATGCCCGGGAAATAGCGACACTTCTATAGGCGCGAGGAGCGGCCTTAAATATCGTATCAAGGATTCGATCGGATACATAGCTCTTTGAAGAAATTGTGGACAAATATCGCATCGAGCTGGCCACTCGATTTCGCACAGGCAGTGGTAATAGAGACAGTCTGGCGTCGACCTCTTTCTATTATTTTCGTGGCACACATGGCATCGCGTAACGGCAATGCCTTTTCTTGTGCAACCGCTTACATATAGTACGACGTACTCTCCGTCGCAACAAGTTTTGACGATGTGCATCGTTACCACCGTAACATGTCTTTGACACATCCTGGTCAGAAGTTTCCGTACATGGTCGATGGATTAGGAACTTTCGTACAATAAGTCTCATACAAAGATGCTTTTTTAGCTATTGTGTCAGAGGAAAGCGGATTTTTCGCCCGCTCAAAGTTGCCGTTCTAACATTTTACGTTGTCTCATACGCCTTGTATTGGGGTAGGGCCGCGAATATCTGAGCCTGAAAAAATCCCCAAAAAAAACGTATATATCTTATATTTCTCTTATAAACGTATATATCTTATATTTCTCTTATAAACGTATATATCTTATATTTCTCTTATAAACGTATATATCTTATATTTCTCTTATAAACGTTAATATCTTATATTTCTCTTATAAACGTATATATCTTATAGTCTCTAAAGAAAAGTTTTGCAAGAACGTTTATCCTCAAAGCACGAAACACTTTAAGTGCTAATTGATTTCTTTTAGTAGCTCCGTGCCGCCTGTTTACCAAACTGCCAAGCATATTATTTATACTACATGCGTACCATTGGTTATAGACGCCAGATAGTAAAAAAGAACAAGATAGTGGAAAGGGATTGTAGAGAACGGAAATGTACAGGTACGTTTGCAATGTGCGAGGTACGTTTGCAATGTATGTACAAAGACGTCCACAACCTTTTCTGCAGTACCGCACCACCTCCCTACCTAAGCGAGATAGAGACAAAGAGAGACAGAGACAGGAAATGTACGTTTGTGTGTGCAGGCGATCGGTTGCTTGCGTTCTGACAGTAACCGGCCCAAGTTACAGTAGGCAAGTCTTCCACGTGAATGGTATGTCCAGTTCAAGTACACATGAGTGGCGACAAAAATGCGGGTCAAGTGCGCATACGTGGCAACGGGGAGGTTACGAACCAGCCGCGTTTCTAGTCAAGCCAGTCCAGGCCACTTCTATGTACTTCGACCAAACAACACAAAATTGACAGGGTGCGACGGCAGTTCAATCAGCTGCCGCCAGTTAATTCTTCTGCGTGGACGTGTCTGCTGCCAGTATAAACGAAAGCAACTACTAGTACGTTTTATTTTGGGGCGAAGGGGGAGGGAGGTGCAGATAGATTACGTCCTCCACGTCTTCCTTAGAGTTGTGTGAGCAGAGCGCATCAGACCTTTTCGTTTAGGTGTATGGTCGCGACAAAATCGCGTGGGATCAGCTGTGGGTGCAAGTGTCGTGCAAGTGCCAGCCTGCGCCATTTGTTTACATGCTATCGGGGGTTGCCAGTTTGAGACCCGCGCCAGATCCGCCCTATCCTCGGTGAACGGCGCGCATATTTCGAAGGTAAACTATAATGCTACTGCTACTCACTGCTACTACTACTACTGCAACTGTAACTGTTACTTTATTGGCAACTGCATCATTCTCCGGCGACAACTTTAGGCTGTTCAGTTATAACTACATCACTTGAACGATGACGGAACGGAACGGACGCATCACGCTGAAGATGGATCTGGCGCAGATATTTGTAAAGAAAAAGATTATGTCATCTACATATGAGTGCTGATTTCAATATTTCATCACAATGAACGAGTACCCGGTACCTGAGCTCGATCTGCGCTTGCCGAGCCATGTCCTCATCCACAGTTTACAAAAGTTGAAAGGCTGGATTTTTGAATGTAGTGATGCGTCAACGAAGCACTTGAGATGAAGCTTCGGCCGCGCTCCTTAAAGTGGGAGATCTTAAACCCAAAAAGACGCACCGTCAGACTCAGCGACAAGGTTTGAAAGTTCAGTTGGGTGAATAGAGGCCGCACGACACCTGTGCACCCGGGTAAGGGTCGTTTCCATTTAGTGTGGTCTCAGACCCATATAAGGGAACGAAAATTGACATGCTCCAGCGGTTGGCCACAGCAGCGTATTACGTCTGCTGCAGCCAATCGACTCCAATAAGAAAATTTAATGGCTTGCGTCTTCCGGTAATTTATTTGCAGGCCGTTATGATGAAGGCAAGTTTCTACGTTCGACAATTCGAGAATGGCACAGCGGTTCCGGTGGGCCACTACTATGTCATCTGCATACGTGGCGACGGCTTTTCTAAACTTTTTGAGAGGGTCCTTGAGGGATACCTACGTTTTGAGTCAGCTTACCTACTCGTGTAAAAATCAGTCAACTTGTAAGTGACGGATAGGTTTTGTCAAGGGCCTTGTCATAATCAGTAAAAAAGATGTACAAGTGACCCCCGAGTACTGTCAACAACCGCTAAATTCCCGACTGAACTGCATGGATTGCATAATGTGTATCGCGACCCTTCCTGAATCCGAATTGCAAATTGAGGTAGGGCCTTCACCACAGTTGGAAACACCCTCAAAATAATGAGCTTAGCGAAGATTTTCTTACGAGTGTGCTTCGACGGGGTAACCCCGTTGAGACATGGACCGTTTATGTCATCGCCGTTTTGCAGAGTAATCCTGGCCTCGTACTAAGTTTGGGGTTTGTGTACCCCATTGAGTAGCCGGTTAACACATTACACAGTTTTTCTGCTAAAACATCGGACGACTTACCTTGATAGTTGCAATAGATCTTATACGCTCGCGCAAGATCTGCACCACCTCTCTCACTATAAGCGGTGAATTCATGCGGCAACCATCTGGGGATCGGGGTGTTGAGCCGGTGCTCGACGCAGAAGCTCCAGGACTTCCCGGCGTTTTAGATAGCAGGTCTGTGCAAACCAGGGCCATGCCCGTCATTGTATGTACGTCTTCTCAACTATATCCGCGTTAACAGTGGTCTCTAAATCGTGAATGCGTTAGTCAACGTCAGAAATTAATCTCAGCAGCCCTGATTCGCGCGTTAATACATGCAAATCTAACTGTCTAGACAAATAAGTTGTCGCCTGTTGATGCGGGGCTCGTCCCTGTGCCCGCGGGAGCACATGCATACGCGGACGTTCTCGTCGACCCGTTTCTGTCAGGTTCCTGTCTTCGTCTATGTCTTGGATTTCAGGGGCCCGGAGAGAGTCTGAGCTCTGCACATTTCCTGTCAAATTTAGAGATAGTTACCAGATATGTCAAAAATGTGCAAGAGCACTATGACGTTCAATAATAAATACGGATGACGCAGGAACGGGGCAAGAGAGAGACGGAAATAATGATAATAGGGGTGGATGGCCATACATTATCCGGCCCAGGTCTTAAACCCATGACTTTCCGATTGCAAGGTCATGACTTAGCCACTAAGTCTAAGCAAGTGTCAACGACGTGCAGGCGGTTGCAAGTTTGGTTCTTACAATATAGTTAATTAGTACAGGTTACAGTAGGTTAGCTTTATACATGCATGTTGTGAATAGTTCATGTATACATTAGTTGCCTTAGCTCAAACCTTTTTAGAACACGAATGGACAACTTTCACTTAGCAGATAACTGCTAGGATTAGTCTCGTATTCTTTCTACGTATGTCTTTCTTTTGACAATGACTCTTTCTAATTAGGCTCTCTTGTATCAAAAACTCTCTCTCTCTCCCTCTCTCTCCCTCGTTCTCTTTGACCAAAACTTGAGAAAAGTTCTGAAGGAGTTTAATATCGTAAACTGCAACCGTCAAGATGTTTTTCGCAGGAACCGTGTCCTAGGCGTTTATTTGGTCTTGACGTGTGTATTCTGCGCACTGCTGAACCCCTGTCTTAATTTGCAACTTTAGCAGTAACGACATTGTCGTTTTTTTATTCTGTTTGTTAATGTTGTTTTTGTTGTTGTTGTTTTTGCTGTTGTCGTCCGGTGTGGTGTCCTTAACTGGTATGATATAGGTCCACTACGCGATTGGCCTAACCCTCACCCCCCGCTCGGCGGCGTGTGCCCTTTCCGGCGGCAGTCACCCTCTCCAGGACGTACCCTCACCGGCCACCCTTGTCGTGGACGAAGTCACGCTGCCGGTATCTTCCGATTACCTGACTACTCAGTGTGCCGTGCGACAACGTGCCGCCCGTGCTATCGGAGCGCTCTGGATCGTGCTTTCCGTTGGTACCGTTTCGGGTGTTGTTATGTATATGAGAAATCGCTCCGTCGCAAATTTGTGTGTGTTTATGTGGGTGTCGATGTTTTGGCGATTTCTGTCTCATATCCACATAACTACGGTTGGAAATTGTAAAGGGTGAAAGCAGTTTTTCAAGTGGTAAACGTGTTTTGTGATGAAGTGCGGCTCTGACAGTGGTGACAGTACTAAACGCAGCGCATTGCTAGGACAAACGTCCAAACTAGGTAGGACAACTCAGAGACAACCTGTGCAATTCGCAAAACGCTCGCTAACACAGAAGACTAGCGCGCGTAGTAGTTGTAGTCGTAGTGAAGCGAGCAGCAGCTGCAAAAATCAGGAGTTATATCTCTGCTTGTGGTTTTGTCGATGTCAATTTCGAAATGCTCATTGATTTATGGCTTCACCTGTTCTCGACAGAAGTTTTATCGATGTAAGGCGCCCCCTGTTCTCATGTCGCCCATGCAAGTCATTGGCATTGATTTCCAGCTGCTCATGAAGTTGACCCTGCGAGGACCATTTCTCCGCCAAACAAACGACCGTCGCCTAGCGGTGATCGGCTAACAGTCGACAGATAGCCGCTCATAGCATCAACAGTGTGTGCTAATGCCTGCATGTGATTGTTCCTATGATCTTCACGGTTAACTCCCCCCCCACGGCTCCTGGATTGACTGCATCGTCGACTGCTCGGATCGTCCAGCCAGTTAGTGTTTAACTTGTGGTTTCTGTGCACGTGTGTGTTTGTGTGGGTGCGTCTGTATTTAATAGTGCGTGTATCTATGCGATATTTGTGCCGCGTATTGCACTCATCATCAACATCATACTCGTCATCTTAGTCATCGGGTCGGTCGGGTAACAGGGCGAAGACCGTCGGCCAAATAGGAGTATGAGTTGGAATAGCATCATAACACTAGCGGCAGCGTCAACGTAGCTTGGCCAACGTAGCAAAGCCTTGTTAATCGAGTGCTTCCGAGAGATCTGCGCTCAGCGCCACCACTGTTGTGGGTGACTTCGGCGGGTTTCACCATTCCCCCCCCCCTGACCGAAAAAGCGACCTAAAGCGTTCTGATTACTCAGGCCTCTGCCGCAACACCTACTTACTGTGACAGTGATGTCTGAAGAAGGCGCTGCTGATGACTGCCGCCTGATGAAGTTGACCGTTCGCACCCCGTCGACTCCTTCTTCACCTTCGCTGTCATCTTCAGTTTCGTCTCTGCTATTCTCGTTCTCTGCTGTTGCTGGTGTCTCGTCCTCTGCGGAAACGCTTGTTGTACGTGGTGTGCGAGGTTGGTGGTGATTCGACCGAAGAAAAGACGCCAAAGGGGAAAACAAGAGAAAGCCCCGCGCCTGCCTGAGGATAGAGGGGTGAGCTAGAGAGAACGGAGCGGCCCTCAGCTTCATGTGGTTTCTTCGTGACCTCGTCGTGGCACTGCTGCTGGCCCGTAGTGTACTGCTGTTGCTCGCGCATCCAGTCGCGGCTGTCGCAGCGGACGTGGGACCGGCGCGCTCGGCCACCCGACCAGGGCCGGCAGGGCCGCTTTTACGTGCGGCGGCAGCAGGGGCGGCCCTGCCGGCGGTCGACTTCACTGTCCGTCAACGACACCAACATCGTCAGCGTCATCACCTGATAGCCGCTGCTGGCGGCGGCGCCGGCCGACGCGGCGGTCGCGATCGTCCCAATGGCGCGAGTGACGCCACCGGTAGGTTGACAGACGGGGGCGGCTGATGCTGCTGCTTTTGTTTTTTTTTTAATATTAGGTTTTTATTGATTTAACCAATTCCAGCGGTACACTTTCGTTTTACATCACAGAAAAATTGAATCGACACTGGAGAATTTTCTTCCCGTGCTCCTTTGTCCGCGCTAACTGCTCGCTGTGGGCGCCTCTTGCCGCCGGCTCGCGGCCCTCCCGTACTTGCTCCAGTTTGTTCTTGCTGCTGCTGCTTCCCACTGCCGAGTCTCTTCTCTCGAATCTACTCCACAGCTACCGACTGCATGGAGACGTGTACGAGTGATTGGAATTGAATGAAAAACAAATACTTTTGTCTGTATTCATTCAGGGTGGTTACCCAACGGGCATATATATATGCATATGCCCTGGGCATCTTTCCTACCTAGTGGTGGCGCATTCATTCAACAGATGATTGTTGTAGACTTACGTGCCAGCCGCGGTTATATATACATATATATATATATATATATATATATATATATATATATATATATATATATATATATATATATATATAAGCCAAGTTAGCTCACGTGGATCGAATTCCAGAAATACAAGACTTCATAAAAATATTTATACATATGTTTATGAAGTCTTGTATTCGTATCCATTATGGCTGCGCATATTTAATGCGCTTTGCGCTGTATGTATAATAGACGGCTTCATAAAGCGGCCTTAAGCAATTTCGTGCCACTATAGAGAAAAAAAAACAGTCTGTCTAGATTTATGAGCCTTTTAAACGCATTCGCTTCAATGTGGCCCGTCATATTGCTCAATTAGTGAATGGCGGCTTTCAAGTCACCGTACACTTTGTGTTCCTCTATCCATATTAAACACGCTATACATATATATATATATATATATATATATATATATATATATATATATATATATAACTTATGCACTTGTATATATCCATATATAGTGCGCATTATTTTTATTGCTGCAATAGATCATAGGAACAATATTATCTCGCTTTATAAGTAACATGTTTGTTCGATATTACCACATAATACTGTCCAGCGAGAATGTGCGACTTCTGGTTGCAGAGGGATAGGCTAAGTCTATTCTCAAAACTCCTAAGAATGCCCGCGGACCGCTTCTTTCTAAAACGAGTGATTGTGCGGGATCTCGTCTAATGCACCACAAGCGCCGACTTAAAAGCGGTCTTCCGGCACTCAGTTCCCCTTATGAGACCTATATACGTCGATACGTTGTAGCGTTCATAATATGCTAGATATCTTAACGGCCAGAAGACGATTGAGCTTCCCAGTAGGAGCCAGAGTAGGTTTTACATTCCGCTCGCGCAACCTGCATCACTTTTAACGAACACAGCCATTTGGACACCTTACGGAGCAGGTACGGTTTCTCATGGATCGAAATCGAGAAGATTGACTGCTTATACTCTTGCCATTCTAGCCCCAACAGGTCCGACATGAGCTTTCCTTTTTCTCAGGAATGTAGAAAACGCGTTTAACAGCGTTTAACAGAACCATTCTTGAAGTTCTTCATATGCGTAGGTTCCCCATTTTACCTGTACCGCCTCATCTCAAAACTATAACGTGTGACGGCTTCAGAATCAGCATGACGGCAAAAGTACCGCAGGGCCGTCATCGGAACGCTGCGTTGGAACACGACATACGACGAGGTGCTCCGACATCGAGGCCTCCGACCCGGTCCCGGGTTCCTTGCATTTGCGGATGGCGTTGTGGCTCTTCTCTCGGCTAAGTCGGCTGACGGGCTCAAGCGGCATACAAACGATGTCGTAGAGTATGTGGCCTTCTGGATAAAGTCAGTAGAGGCTCGCACTGACGAAATGCGAGGCAATACTTTTAGGATGCAAGCATGGAGGCCTTTGCAAATCGTGCTTGAGAAGCAGGCCATCAGCCTAGCCAACTCTGTTCCTAAAGGCAGCCAATAACCACGCCAGTCCCGGCGTCGCCTTTTGAGGTCCTCAGCAGAGTTCATCGTTTTATACAGAGATGCATGTCTTGAAGGGCGTAGCGGGTACCGGCCCTGCGTATCCCTAGCAGGTACGGAACGGTGAGCACAAAAACGGCCCCGGTGCTGGCTGGCACCGTGCCATGGGACCTTAAGGCCGACGAACGGCGTCGACTCTGGAAAGATGCAACACGAGAAAAGGCCGTCGACCGTCAGACCATATTAATGGAACAACATCTCCCCCGGGGGCGCGAACTTGTCCTGCCTAGGAGCCCCAGCGCCGACTCCTCCGGAGCCTGCACGACTGTACCCCACTGACTTTGCTTAGCCTACCCACTCTAGTCGCAAATATGGCAACTTCACTTGACGACTGCTACACTATTGCAAGTGCCATTAAGTGTGCTCTAATCGAGAACGAGCCGATTATCCCCATGTGGATTCCAGTGTCCTCCTTGGCTACGGGGGGGGGGGGGGGGCGGGGGGGTTTGGGGAGAGGCCTATCCAGTAAACGGGGCTAGTCCACCCTTCCACTGTGGTTTGTAGTAATGCTAACAACATTTCCCTGCTGAGGGAGGAAAGAGAACATGACTGGCCTTTAGTGGGTTGCAGCCCCACACTGCCGGCCCACGCTTGCCATTAAAGGCAATCCTGTCGTGATGACCATGTGTGCGCACTGCATTGTCTAGCTAGTTTTTTTTAAAACTAAAATTAAATTGAAAAAATCTGCATAAATAATAAGGCGGAAGATGAGATAAGGCTGCTCTCTGTTACCGAACGTTGCTGTTGCAGTGTTATTAGAGCATGTCTGTCAATGGGCTAACGAAAGCGAAATGTGTGTGCTGCACGAGTGGGGTTGTAGCCTGTCTCGCAGTATAGGTTTCTAACATCGAACTGGGACCTCCCGAAACGCCTGCTACCCGGAAAAGCCCGAGCCAAACTGAGCCCCGCGTTATGCACTACCCATCGTATGCTGCCCATTACCAATCTGGAACATTCGCTAGCACGACCTTGAATTGGTTGTGGAACTAAATCGTCATGCGGTATGTGGGAAATAGACGCGAGTTTAGTTCTCACATACAAAAAGGAAGCTAGAGAACGATACGACGACGGAGCTTTCTCTTGAAACGTTATTTATGTGTGTGGACCCATAATATTGAGATTGGCACTGCCAACAAAGTTGTTATACTTGTTTATCATTTTATGTAGCTCGTAGCATAAATGACAACTGGATAACGTTGCTAAACATCACGCAATTGCGATTGTGCAGGGCCGTATACGTGACAGCGTATACGTGCATGGTACCTGCCCGTGGCCAGGTCCCGTCTGCTACGTGGCGGGTTGTAGTATCATAGCGCCGGTTGTGGCAGACGGCATAGGTGCTCAACTTCAAGGAGGCACAAAAAAGCGTTCGAATCGGTCTTGAGCAACTTGAACATTAAAGAGTCGTTCGCGAGCTCATCCAAACCGCTATTGATGTCGCTCAGTTCGAAATTCCTTTAACGCTAGTTGAGACCGAAGCGGGGCATGAGGTTTTTACAGATAGGAATGTTCTCATAATTTTATATACCAAAGTGTTTGTTCTACTGCGTAAAGTAAGTCCAAGCAAGCTATTAAAGTGCTGTCTTTTATTGTGATTTTAAATCCGTGCATGTAGTTGGAATCATTGGCGTTTGTTCCCGGAGCACATTCTCGCTAAAGCTAAACTTTACACCCAAGTACCGTCAACTGTCTACCGTTTTTTTGACGAACTGCCAAGCTGTAGCTTATAATACCACTCTTTCTCTGTTAATACAGAATTTTATTGTCTTGGTTTTTGCACCGCTGATTGTGAGTCGAATTACCTAAGCGTTCCTTGCAAATCCCTTCTCGATCTGCCGTAAAGAACGATATTATTGGCATACAGTTTTATGCTAACCATTCTTTTGTTTGTTAGGAAGGTCGTTGAAAAAAACTGTAGAACGAAGATATTTAAGACTGTTTTGGAGGTACTTGGTTGCTTGCTGTGAAGAATTGTGTTTGTGTATACTATTGCCTAGCGTTTAAGTATTGTCTTGGAGTATTAAAGCAAAGCAAAACAAGATTGCATCATTTTGAAATGGTTTCACTTCTCGAGAATAGTATCTCTTGGATTGACGTCTAACGTGGCCTTTGAATCTACGGCGAAACTACGGCGATATTGTGATAAAAACAGTACGTATTCGGCAGGATAGTGCTGTTTGGGTCCTGGTGTGGCCTGCGTATGTATGGCGCAATACTTCACTGACTTCTGGTGTGTTCGACTGCAGTTTCGATAATGCGCGTGGGGATCTGTTTCATATGTTCGAACATGTCAGGAGTATGGTTATGTGACGTGCTAGAAGACAGATAAACGAAGATACTGAAGGCGCTCTGCATATGCTGCTTGCCTCCACACTGCGCAAACGGCGATTGTACCGGCAAAAAAACGTTATTGTCCTTTTATAGTTGGTTGCGGTAGGGTGGCCTCTATACATATAATACGCACAAAGTTTATTGAGACCTCTTCCTCGAACGGCTATTGGAATTACGCGTTTCAAAATTCATCTACCTAATGCATTTGCTTTGAGACCGAAACAGGACATTATGTGTTAAGAATACGTGGCAGATTGGTTGAAATGTGTGCTCTTAGCATTTGTAGACCGCGGGCAAATTGCTAACTATCTCATCAGTAACTGGCTTCTTTTTAGTTCGACTAACCGATGCTTTTCTTATCGCGTGTCGTTTTAAGGAAAGGGAGACGACGCGTTCTCCGCACGAAATTATCGCCAAGTATCACTAGCTGACTACCTGCCTAAGGTAATCGAGAAACTGGTACTATCCCGTTTAGCCCCAGTATTTTGGATCAACCCAGTTTTTCCCGACAAAACAACTTGGCTACCGTGAGGCAACACGCCCTACTAAGCCTACTCTGGTGCACTTATGACAGGAGGCTGTTGACTCAGTAAACAACGTCTGTCTTGGCGATCTCTTAATGTGGCGGCAGCCCTTAGCTGTATACGGTATTTGTTAATTTCTCAAATGGTTGAATGTCTTGGCCGTCGGACTGCAACTCTTGGCCCACTGGCCCGACTCGTCTCTAGCTGCTAAAAGAGCACACGCTGTAAGAGCGTTGCAAAGTGTAACCTACCAAAAGAGAGAAGTTGATATGGAAACGCCCAAAAAACGCGTGCTTCGTCCATATACGTTTCTTGTTTTCAGGATTTAGACAGTTGGCCAATCTTGGCAGTCTCAGCTACAGTCTGCACGAATACAACACTACGCCGCTACACATAGATCCATGCCCCACATACATCATGGTATTAAAAATCGCTCTTAAATCTTAGGGGAGTTACAAAATGTTTAATGCGTTTAGGTTCGTTGCAAGTACTGAGAGAACAAACTGTTTGTTCATCTGTTTGCCGCAGATGGCATTACAGGACATAAATTAAGCGAGCTATGCAGATTGGATCGAGTACCGTCGTGTCAGCAAAAGCTACTAAATGTCTAGATCCACTCCTGCGCGAGAATATGAAATAGGCCACAGGCCTGCGAACGAATACGAATTGCCGCACCTAGACAGCCTAGTGCTGAAGTGTAATGCAGTCATGTCAACTTTACGACGATTTGAGATTATTGGAGTTCCTTTTGAGAGTTTACTCATGATACACAACATGGTACAATTTCTATTAATACTGTGCTATGCAATCTTTATTTGAGAATAAGTTTACCTAGGCATAGTTAATCGTGCGAGAATTACCTTAAACGATGTCTTGCGAAGAGTGATTTAGGACGCTAACGACGTAGGCAGACGATTAGCGATATATTACTTAATTCCATTACCTCTTGCCAATCTACAAGATGAGCCTTGCAAAAAAAATTGTAATATTTGGTTCGTTTCGATTAAAAGTTTACCTATTTTTAACATTTTTATCCTTAGATCATTATGGTAAGTATGATCTACGAGCGTCTAGACATCAAAGTGGCTGCAGTTTCGTATTATAAACGACATTTGAGATTTGAAAGATGTTGATTGCTCTCATTACCTCTTTCTGGTCGACATGATGATGATGATGATAATGATGTTGTAGTTGTTGTTGTTGTTGTTGTTGTTGTTGTTGTTGTTGTTGTTGTTGTTGTTGTTGTTGTTGTTGTTGTTGTTGTTGTTGTTGTTGTTGTTGTTGTTGTTGTTGTTGTTGTTGTTGTTGTTGTTGTTGTTGTTGTTGTTGTTGTTGTTGTTGTGTTGTTGTTGTTGTTGTTGTTCTTGTTGTTGTTGTTGTTGTTGTTGTTGTTGTTGTTATTAGTATTATTAGGAGAGAACTCACGCGTTGCAACGACTGCATTATCATGTAATAGACCAAGCATTGAAACGAGTTGAAAAAAATGTTGGCATACAGTGGATATTTGGTCTCGAACACATTCGAGTGTAGTACTTAGTTAGCATTCATTCCGAGTTATTCAACGCACGTAATTGCAGCCATCATATAATGATGGCTGTGTGTGGCGTAATAATCATGTGATGGCGCACCACACTGTTTGGTTTTGATAAACAATATCACACTCAGTATGCACACTCAGTCTATACAGTGTGAACAAAAGTTGTGAAAAAGAGCAAAATTGTCTACTGAACTGAGAAGCTAAAAATGTGTAGACGACCCTTTTGCTATCTTTGTGTATCACAAAATTTACTCCCATACGATGTCATACGATGCAAATGTTTGCGTCAGCATTTGTCTAGCCTGTAGACCTTATTTGAAATGCTAATTGTGCACTACGTTTTCTGCAAACAGTTTACTTTTACTTTTCCTTTTTCAGTAGTAGCGGCAGTCATGGTGCTGAAGGAATGTGTAATGCTAAGCTGTATCAACCCTCGCCAAGCCCCGCGAAGCTTTGCGGTTTCGAGCAAACTAATATGTTCGACGTCCTATTTCTCTTACCGTGCAGTAGACTCCGCTCGATTTAATAATCTGATCTAGCGCGAAAAATGAGCTGGACAGCAAAAATCGATAAGGCCGAATATTCCGGCCATTGTCTGAACTCGCGCGCACGCGTTTGACTGCATATACCGCAATAGCTGCAGTTTATAAATAATATTCGAAGGGCGTTTGTGTGGCACACGGATCTGCATATCAGATCATACAAGATCAGCTTCTGACCACTGTCCTAACTTCGTGTACTATGTACTATCCTGGCATTTGTCAAATACCTCGTCTGCTGAGTAACGACTGCTTCGTCGATCCGTGGTCGATTCCTTCCTCATGTTGCCGTGGGGCTTGTAACGCAATTGCCTTCACCTGCGTAGCGGTCTGACGTGGACCTTGCATGAAATACCAACAGACAGCTTCCATATGCACAGTGTTGTGCCATACCGCATCCTGGCAATCGAAAATGTGCGACCGGCATCCCTGCCTAGGTAGCCAGCGCCACGTCAAAACATGTAGTAACTTCAGCAATTTTATTAGCTATTGCTCGCATGGGTGACTTATCTTCAAGCCTTGTCACAAATACTCAATGGGACTCTTAAACCAGCCTTGTGTTTAGTATTATTAGCTCATCCAGTATGGTGCAATAGGTTAGAGGCGCTTTACATCAGAATACTCCTAACTAGTTTGTGACCGTTGAGTGCCGTCACCTTTATATGTGTATAGCATTTCAACAAATCTGGTTTAGTATGAGATACGTCGTATGTCACGATACAGAATGTTGCGTCTGCTATATACTTGGGGCACCTCAAGATTACACATCTGTTCTGTCACGGCAATTGTGCTGCAAATTATGATATCGAAACGAACAACAAATCATACGATGTACAACGCCACCTTAAAAAACGCGCTTCTAGCAAATTAAACTTCATACCTATAAAAGTTCAAACAACAATGAACGGAACTTAACATGAACTACGTCACGTTGATGACCTGCCCCTCCTAGATATGGGCTGAAACAAAGCAAATGTCGATTTGCATTGTCATGTATCAAACCATTTCAATTGTATTTAGGCATCATAGGTCTATTCCGTGCGTCTACATATGGAAATTGTAGATTTAGTTTCTAAAGTCAAAAACCTCTTGCGTTAATAGACTTTAGATTAAATCACGTGCTTCAATATAAAATTCATATTTTTTGTTGTTTTGCTACTTCTTTCAAATGAAGAGCAATCGCTGCGGGGTTGTACTGCCTGTGTTTAGAGTATTTTGTGCTTACGGAGAGGAGTGTCTTAACGTACGAAAACGCATTATAGTTTTTACCTTAGTTTGTACTAGTACTAGTTAGTACTAGTGCTTGCGCTTGTTATACGAAAAAGTTACACGTAATGCAATTTTTACATCATGGGATAACATGAGTAAATCTACGTTGCTGCTTTTATAGCACAGTTTTCAACATACTCCATTGGTTCTTCGAATTTGACGCGATGTATTTTGACGCAATTTTGTGGTGCTGGTTCTAATTGTTTTTGCTGTCGAATAGTGTTATATTAGATTTATGCTAAAGTGCTTGCCGTTTTTAGCCTACCGCAAAACCACTTATTTGCAAGAACATGCGAGTTTATTTAATCAATAATATGGTCTCTCTTCATTAAATAGCATCCTCCCAATCATCAGCCAGCCTTTCGAGCTACCACTTTTGTGAAATTACTGTTTCCTGGAGACGAAAAAGTGTCGTACAAGTCTTATTAGCTATCTCTTTTGTAAGAATTTTATTTCCTGAAGACGATGAAGTGGTGTATTTTATTGTGGCCGTTCTCGTGAGACTTGAGTTTTTGTTCAGTCAAAAACGTTTGAATAGACCGCATTGTATGACAGTTTGAAAGTGATGACTTGGAAGCTGTACCGACTTGGATCACAACGAGAAAGAGAGGCGTTTGTAATTTTGTTATTTACCTGTACAATAACATAATAGGGTTAAGGTATGCATGTTTATGTAAGGAGTTCATGTGTGCGTCTACGATCTCTCACTCTCACTTAAAAGCGATTAACTCACTTAAAAGCATTTACTTTGTCTAAATTGGAAACCATGCAAACTAATTTAAGAGTGGCCGGTCTGAGTCTTGAACCCAGGCCTCCCGAATGCAAGGCAAAGGCTTTGCCACTAAGCCTTCTTGCTCGGTGCCACGCCAATTAGTGAATTGGCTGTGTGAATGATATATATATATATGAATGAATATATATGATATATATATATATATATATATATATATATATATACCAGCCAAACTGGTGAAGGCTGATGTGGGCCTATACATCACCAATGAGGGGTTCATCCACCAACAATGACGAGCAAACGCAGCATGCGACCTGGGTAGACAGGTAGGAAAAGACGGGTGCTCTCCTGACCTCGTTGTCAAAACAACCGACCAGCCTCGGTTGCTGGCTCGCCTGGTATAGTGTCCTCACCACAGGGGGGCCACGTCGTCTGCTTCATGATAAATGTAAATGATCGATGCTTGCAGGAACGGGACGGTTGCACTAACTAACACTAGAAGTAGTTTCGGTAGTTACGTTAGAAAAAGTGGTGTACTACTGGCTGTAGTTGTAATAATAGTTGCAGGTTGGAAAGTATAGGTTTACACGTTGTTGGTCTCATGTTAGACGGTTCTTCGAATGTCACCCGTCGCGCCTCGGACGGCTTAGATGTTAATTGAAGGGGTCAATTAGGAGCCCCTAACCTTATTAGCGACATGTCCCCAGCCGTCATCACGAATCTGTCTGCTTTAGTTTATGTTGAGGCGGGAGGGGGGGGGGGGGTTCTGGTGTGAGTGGCATATTGCGGGGGCACCGTTGCACTTGTGACTGACAGCAGAGTTGTGTGAAGAACAAATATAGCCAGGTGAATTGTTAAGTGTGTCCTATCGGATAAATGGGGGAAGAAGACACTTTGGTGGGAGGAAATTAATTATCAGAAGTACTGAGGAAGCCAATGCCGGTGTTTATTTGGGGAAAAGAGCCTAAGAGATCAGAGCTGCAGGAATATGAGCAGATGGCAATCGTGCAAACGAGGCAGAATAATAACGAGAAGGAACAGAAGGCACCGACGCTTCTGCCATTTACTGATATAGGGTAAAGAAATTAAGCACCCCTTGAATAGGATATCAAAACTGCATGTGGATTTGGTTCACACATGCGTGGCTAACAATGTCTCTGTGGGTGTCGGCCACAATATTTTAACCACTCATTCTATGATTGTAAACTTTTTCTAGGCAGCTTGCGTATGCGTGATCGATGCCGTTGCAAGATAATCCATGCTTTGCGCTAGATTCGGTAATAATAGATTAAATAGTATAATTGTAAATAAACAATAAACAAAATAACTACGACAATGCAATTTAATTGTTTGCTAGCAGCTGAACAGTAGTGGCGTAAAGATGCAATGAAAAATGAAAAAATCAACAGCAACAACAACAGCAATGCAAAACACAGCATATATATTTATATATATAATAATATTTATATATATAATAATACAAATAATATAAACAACATTAATGATAATGAAATCAATAATCAAAACGGTAGTGAGCAAATGGTAACGATATGGAATAAGCCCATACATTAGCCTGCTGTTAACTACTACTTTAGTTAGCATCTTTCTTCAGTTAAATTCAAGCATGGCAATCAGAACGCTATTGCGTGCTATGTGCCTCCTGGCGTATCGTTATGTGCGGTGATATTGGTGCATCTGTGCTGTTTAGCGATATCCACCGGTACCCTGTTACCGTTGGTTACATTCGCTCTTTTCTCTTTGACATGGCAACACGAGCAAACATTGATGTCGACTGCGACGACAGGCGAGCCTGTTTGCATGGCTGGCGTTATTGATCTCAGCAAAGTGATACGAAATGAGTCGTGTATGGCGACGGATAAACAGAGAGGAACCAGGTTACTTCAGCAAGACTAGGCAGGTAACGTACATACGCAGGATGAGTGACAGCTGTTTGTCGTCATTGGAGATGTGTTTCCGTGATCCTGGCTGGAACTGTCCACACGATGCAGTGTTAGCAAACGTGCCAGCCCCATTGATCTACAGCATAGCTGGTTTGCAGGTTGATGCGGTTCTTGGCCACGATAGGAGTTGTTGTTATTCTCAGTCACGTTTATGGTGACGTTAACGGTGACTGATGTTGGGCTACCAGAGGAAGAAAAGCTTCTTATCAAAGAAACGTGTTCCTATTGCCGCACACAGTGGTTGGTGTGCCGGACATTTGTCTAAGACAGTTTAATAGAACTGGGTATAAGGTAGCGCAGCAAACTATGCGAAACTATGCCAAGGTGTTAGGAAAAAAGGGTTGTTTTCTATGCACTTTGTTCTCGATATATCGTTATTCCTTCGTTTTCTCTCAGCCAGTAAATATCGACTCGCAACCCAGACAGGTTTTGGGCTAGGGACGACAGACCCACGCCCAGCGACAGGCCACTCTGGCTGTATGCCCTGAAGTGCCAGTGTGTGTTCGTGTGCACGAAAGTGACTACGTAGTATTGTGGATTTGGTGCGAGGTTTCGACCAAATTCAAGTCGACGCGCTTGCTATAATATCAGTGTGTGATCATCTGAAAGTCCCGTGAGTGATCGGTGTTGTCTGCCTGTGTATACATACGGACGTTTGTACTTTCGCAATCCGAGATTCGCAAACAAGACCGTTGCACTGGCGACTGCAGCTGAAAGAAGATGATATCGATTCGTGGCAGACCAAACTCGTCCATTCCTGAACCAAACCGACATGCAGCGTCAACATAGAAGCGTCCAACAGTTGTTGCCCGGCCGAGACGGCATAGAGTTCGATGAATGCTTTCGTAGAGAACAAAACAGGCAGAAGTGTGCCGATGGAAATGGAAGTTGGATACGATATATATATATATAATTTTCCAGGAAATATTTTTCCACTGTCTAGAACACTCACAGTAACTGCTTCAATAGCCAGCTTGTAGTGCTGTCCATATTCGATTCGTTCGATCGGCAACGTGGTCAGCCATTGTACCAGAGGAAGGCGGAGGAGTGCTATCGACGTGCCGGGAAAATTGTTGTAAGGCCAATAGCACCGTCACTTCTACCACAAGCTTTGACCAAGCCTCATATGCACGAATTGCCCAGAATGTTGAAGCGTTCTCTTGTTAAACAGGACTCACACTCTAGAACCGCCGAAGGGGTGCCTACGGCATTCGCGCGCATTACGTTGGTAGCATTCAAATAGAAGCGACATTTGGAGAAAAAAACGGTGAGGTACCGACAGGACAAGAACCGAACATCAAGCATACTCGGTAGGAACTTCACCACAATGGGTCAGTCCGCCAATCTGTCAGCCATTTAACAAGCGGTATAGTTAATCAGAGCAGTCTTATAATTATTGTTTGAGAAAAATGGCAAATCGAATAAAACATAATTCAAAGGCTCGACTTAAGGCCCGAATAACTACCGCCCAATAAGGTGCGAAGGAAAGCGGTCAAAGAGAACAGCAGACATTTTCCAGCTTAACGACTTTCAAAGTCGCTGCTCTCTACTTTTGCGGAATTTGAAGCATTAGCTGGCACAGGTCGATTTTGATTGGTAACTTAAACGGCCAGAAAAGTCTCTGGCGGATTTTCGTGCAGAGCTCACAGGCTTTTTGAACTGTGCCGCGCAGTGGAGAATGAGTTAAGAATCGATATCGGGTTAGACGATATATGGTTGGTACTGTCATCTTTGTTAATGTTTGGATGGAACATTCCAGTCAATTCTCCTATAGACAACGGCGTAAAAAAGTTGCGAGCACAAACATATCGGCGTCAGAACGGCCGCACCTAAAAACTGGACCGCGTACTGATCCTTTGAACAACTCGCCCACCGAGGATTAGGTGCACAAAAATGTTTCAAAGAGCTTTGATCGACCTGGGTGCTGAAGCAGGAGCCTTATTACTGGGGAGTGCGTGGAAGGTACAGAAAATGTGGAACTAGACATTTCAGTCTGTAAGACGAACTCCGTGAAGGACGTCCAAAAACAGAAGCAGTGGTTGAGGAAGCGTTGCCGGAGAGCTTAGTAGCTAGTGTCGAGCCTGGTGGATTGGTGAGTGCATTCGCGTGTGCCTCGCGACCGGAGGAGACACTAGATAGGTGCAGCACGGATTCGAGCCCCACTGTTGCAAATTTGTATTTATGGGGTCTGTCTTACGAAGCAATGCAAAAGCAAACCCGTGGACGTTAAAGGTTGGCTGAGGGTCAGCCCGAAACAGTTTTAGTGGCTAGTGCACACAACAGTGAAGCTCCAACATAGGCAATTTCCAAAAGACAAAATGGTGGTTGCAATTTTCAACCCGGGAGTTACATTGTGGCGATACTTGAACTGGAAGAAGGTGGTCCAGTGACGAGCGAATGAATAGTGTTCAAAAACATACTAATGTAGTTGTGGCAAAGAGTCGCAGTCTGTCGATGCAATCGATGTTTGTGAGCCATTTTTAGAATTAAGCAGACACTGGCACCCGCTGCCGAGTGCCCCGTTACAGAGATGCTGGCAACCTAGCGGTATGTTTTCGAAAACTATTTAATTTGCAGCAGCTACGTATTATTGTTGCTCAGGATTTTGCGGATATATATATATATATATATATATATCCGCAATGCCTATGGATGCCTATTGGTAATAGGTCGCCTCGATAATCCCCGAAGGTAGGGCAAATAGCATTTGTCTTCTATTGTGCATTAGTTGCATTGTTTGCAACTACCGCCACACAGACACGGCACACATTGCCTTCGCCAAAGCAGCGCATTATGATTTTTGGTTAAGCAGGTAGGTAGAAAAAGCATAAGAGAGTCTACCACGTGCACCTTTAGTAAAACATGACTTATGATCAAAACAAGTCTACATTTTTATACGCGTTAATATCATACATATATAAATAAAGTAGTCTTACGTTACAAATGCTATACAGACCCGTTACAAACGCGGGGTGTTTGTCAAAACATTATTATAAGCTCTAAAACTTATCTTTTTAAAATTATAAGCTTTAAAACTTGTTCTCGTTAGATTAGACGTCGTCGACTAGAGAGTATGATGATGAGATCAGTCGACCTAGGCGGCCATCAGTTTTTATCACAATAGCTCTATTCGGCAAATCTGCACACGGCACCAGCTAAGTAAACATCTACTAAGCAAATATATATATATATATATATATATATATATATATATATATATATATATATATATATATATAATTTAAAAAAAAAATAAAGTGTGTAAATATTCGAACCGGCCTGACTTGGTTAATAAAAACAAACCAGCTGTCCTTTCCGACGCTTCGTAATACGTAACAATCCGCAATGCTCTCCAATAGAGGATTGCCTATGTAGCTGATTGTGGCAGCTTTTACTTTAGGCTATCGTAGTGTGTTGGTGGCCTGCGTTTCACGACGCATTGACAGCAGTGTAAGTAAAAACGTTTCATATTACCTATAAGAGCACGCACTATAATTTTATTTTAAATAATTATTATCTACCAAATATACAGAATAAACAGAATAAATTTACCACGCACTATGCAATGCTCTCTTTGATCTGTTTTTAATTCCTTTTGGTTTCTCATTGCTTGCCTATTTGTCAGTTTACACTATACGCGTGTGTTCTTGGCAACACATTGGCTAATATATGGTAGTAGTCGCCGCGTTGTCCTAGAGTTGCCAACAGACGAACGCACTTGATGAGCGTACATGACTGCAGGATGACAGCAAACCGGTGATCTAAGCGTGATTTACGAGCTAGACCTGAAAAATAGCTAATGACATCTTTAGACTTGACTCGTAAACTACGTTGAGGTCAAGAGTTTACGGACCTGGCGCCGGGCTCGAGTGCACGTAATTTACGTTCGTAGGTTCGCCAACACCCAACGTAGCCCCATACGTTGGATGTTGGGGCAAACCCCTATTGGGCAGAGCTCATTACGAAAGCAGTCCCCGATTGGGGAGAAGTGCAAAGAGCGCAGCGGGTGCGGGTCGAAGCACAGGACAGAATTTGACCGCGAGGAAAACATAAAGAAAAATTCCCACATGGAAAGAGATCTCGAGAGAGAGAGAGAGAGAAAGAAAGCTGTATATAAATAGAGAGATTGAGAGAGAGAGAAAGCGCGCCAAGAGGAAATAACGAAGCAAACGCCGAACGCCGAACGAGCACTCTTCTTCGACAAACGGTTTTTATGCGCCACGATCTTCCGGGCTTCATATAGATTTTACGGTCTGATTCTCCAATGCGTAGTCGGCCGGGTAGCCGGGAGATTCGATCCGGATATTCATTTGCTAGTTGTCATCGTTGTCGTCGTCGTCGTCGTCTGGCTGATGGTTTCGACATGGGAACGGGTCGGCAGCAACGACAACGCTGACAGAAACCGACCCGACTGCAGCCGCCGATTCGGCGCCGATCGGGCCCATCTCGTCCGAGTTCGATTTCGGTGGTTCTGCTGACCGCGCTGGACTCGACTCAGTTTGACCTCGGCCTTCGGTCCGAAAGCCGAATCGTCCGCCGGCTGTGTAATGAGAGGTCATGCATAAGATGCTGCAGCTGCTGCAGCTGCAGCAGCAGGAGCCGTAGCAGCGAACGCTTAATATGACGAACATACGCCTGACTTGGTCATGGCCTGGCATGAACGTTCTGCCTCTATCTACGCTTACCTTCCTGGTCCCGCACCGCGGCCATCAGCGCTGCTTCTCCGTGTGCGCTCACCTCTCCCTTTAGTCCGCGCGTTTCCCGTCTTGCCCACGTTCGTTCAGGCTCGCCCTGTTTCTCTCTGTCTTTATAGATATGTATTTATCTCCTCTCTTCAGCTGCCTCGACTCAATATCTTCTTGTCAAAAAAAAAACCTACTGTGAAGGCGAATAACCGCTATTCTGATATATATATATATATTATTATATATATATTATATATATTATATATATATATATATATATATATATATACAGTCACTGAAAAAAATATAGGGCCACCCATGTTTGCCACATTTCACGCATTTATTATAACCGATTGTGTAAAGATCATAATGATACATGCTCACAGAGTAACAGCGGATACTTTTATCGACATTTGGAGTATCGGGTTACCTTAAAAACACGAGACTTCGACATTTGGCACAGCTACGCTGCGAAAAAATTATAAAGTCACCACCAAGATGCATGTCTTAGCGAGTGAATTGAGTGGAATAACAACGTTTGGGCTCATTTCACGGCACCTAACAACTATACTTAATATTTAGTGAACTTCCCATTACGTCGGATAACTTCAAAAATGCGGTTTGGTATAGTGTTGAACAAATTTTGGATGACGTCCTGCAAGAGCTCGTCCCAAGCCTTCACAATTGCTTTTTTTTAGTTCCACCTGGTTTGAAATTGTTTTTCGTCGGTGTAAACCTTTCGGGCGAGCCAGCCCCATACATTCTCGATAATATTAAGATCAGGTGAGACTGCAGGCCAGCGTAGGACCTCAATGTGGCGTTGTTCGAACCAGCTTTCGATCAACTTAGCAGTGTGAATCGAAGCATTATCGTGTTGAAAAACAAAGTCGGGTCCTCCCATCAGCTCAAAATGTGCGGATTGCTTTTCTAGTAGATCCCTATAGCGCGTCGAATTAACACAACCGTCTAAAAACACAATCGGCGACCTTGTATAATACCCGACAGCGGCCCAGATCATCACCGAACCGCCACCTGAGTGCCGTTTTGACAAAAAATCGTTCTTCCTTGCGCACATCGTGGAAATAATAGTTAAATCCATCCGGTCCATCACAATTAAACTTTTTTTCATCCGAAAAGAGCACTCGGTGCCATTCAGTGGTCCATGACATCGTAACCTGGGCAAAGTCGAGACGAGCTTTCTGATGCTCAGCGGTCAATCGTGGTTTTCTCTTAAGTTTTTTTCACGTGAGCCAAAGTGTCTTCCTGAGGAGGTTTTGCACATTTCGCACGTTCGTTTGCAAACCGGCCGCCGCCGCAATTGCCTTTGCCGAGAGCGCAGAGTTCGAGGCTATCTTCAAAATTGCGCGCTTGTTTCGTTCCGAAATGGCATTTGGACGCCCCGGACTCTTTTCTACGCCGTATTTTTCACCCAAATTCACGAAGTTGTTCACTACTTGGCGAGAACGCCCCAATCGACGGGAAATTTCCCGATTAGAGAGGCCGACATCCTTATAAGCCTTGATTTGGGTCTTTTCGTCACTCGTGAGACGCCGACCCAAACCCATCGTTTCAGCACAGAAAAATTTCTGGTAGGAGGTCTGCTTTCGTTTCCGTCGAGCCGTGAAATGAGCCCAAACGTTGTTATTCCACTCAATTCACTCGCTAAGACATGCATCTTAGTGGTGACTTTAGTAATTTTTTCGCAGCGTAGCTGTGCCAAATGTCGAAATCTCGTGTTTTAAGGTAACCCGATACTCCAAATGTCGATAAAAGTATCCGCTGTTACTCTGTGAGCATGTATCATTATGATCTTTACACAATCGGTTATAATAAATGCGTGAAATGTGGCAAACATGGGTGGCCCTATATTTTTTTCAGTGACTGTATATATATAATATAAATGCATGCACTTGCAGCGTGTGTCTACTTGCAACACTTCATTATACAACAGTCAGTTAAAGGGACGACATACAGGTATGACTATTGGCCTCCGAGAGCTAACGTTCGCCGTCATATAGTAACAGGCCGTTGAGTAACAGTTTCCAGCCTGGCGGCGTGGTCTACCGGGGACTAGTGTGCTAGTCATGGTTGTTATCTAGCTGGGTGTCGCCGGTTTGATCCTTGCTGTTGATTGAATTTTGGTTGAGCGATGCTCATTGAGAATAGATGATAAACGATACCGCTGAGAGTCAGCGGTCATACTGCCACAAGGACTTTGGGGAAACCCTAGATATCTCAACATGTCCGGTCCTCGGTGCGTTGAAGATATGCGTCACGGTGAGTTCCAAGCCCGCGGGGGACGGAGGATGGTCTAGAATTAGAAAACAACCTCCTTAAAAAAATTCTAATGTTTGAGTAGCAGTTCCCCATAGATGACACTCATCTACCTTTGACCAGACAGAGCTGTCTAAATGACTAGTTCTACCCCCGCTGTGCACGTCGACGGTATGGAGCTGGGGGAACTCAAATATACTCAAACAGCCATATTCAATCAATGTCTCACACAAGGGGTATGTCCGTCAGAATTAAAATATGCGATAATCACACCAATATTCAAACAAGGAAATAAAAATGAGGCAGTTAACTATCGACCTATAAGCTGCGTTCCCTTTCTGGCTAAACTATTTGAATCAATTATCAATGATCAGATTCGCCTATACCTCCATGATACACACTTTATTAGTCCAATGCAATTTGGTTTTCGTAGTAAATGTAACACTAACTTAGCTCTCACACATCTTCAAGCATATATAACTAAAACCTGGGAAAACAATCAAATAGTTGCCGGTATCTTTGTTGACGTTGAAAAGGCATTTGATTCAGTAGATAAAAATATACTCATCAAAATACTCACACAACTAAAATTCAGTGAAGGACCCATAGCATTCTTTAATTCGTACTGAGTGAAAGGGTGCAGATAACTAGAAACGGCGACAATCTGTCATCGCCATGCTCCCCGCACCTCGGTACAACCGCAAGGGACCAGCCTCTCACCAACATTATTCCAAATATTTATGAACTCGCTTCTAAAGGCAAGCGAAACTAAAAGCTATCGCATTTGCAGATGACGTAACTTTTCTTTGCCCACTTTCATTACCAAAGCCTGGCTCGCGATATCGAATACACTAATGGCCAACTTAAACTTATTTCTGACTGGTATTTAAAGCACAGACTGTGTTTCAATACTAAAAGACAAAAATGCTACTTTTTAGTCCATGGCAAAGATCGATGAACCAGACAATAACAATTACGTTAGATAATACTAATATACAACAAGCATTTGAATACAAATGCTTAGGTGTAACCCTAGACCCCTGCACTCTCATTCCGAAATCACATAAATATCTTAATTAAGAAACTTGAACAGATTGTGCCTCAGTTGGGCAAACTAAGCAACATTGGCGTATCCACTGATGTATGTTGATTGTATATAAATCGTTATTTCTTTGTTATATAACATATTGTTTGCCACTATTCGGGTCAACTCTTGCAACACTCATAAATAAGATACAGATTGCACAGAATAATGCTTTAAGGGCAATTTTTGGCTATAGGAGGGGATGAAAGGTAAACTTCATCTGTTCGCTATCCACAAACTACTTAAAATACCATCACTTTACAAATTTGAATTAGGTATTCTTGCATATAAAAACTTCCGTGGCATTTTACCGCCAGATTTTCATTTTATTTTGAGTCCAACACCAACAGAAATCGTAACAGCCCACACTCAGAATCCCCATACGTATCGCAACTATAGACTTAAATCACCTGATATAGCCATAGCCAAATTATGGAACGCACTCGATACTGAATAAGAGAATGTAGATCACTTAATTATTTAAGAAGAGATGGCATCAAAAATTACTCAGTGAACAACGTACCGATCGATAACACATTTAAGACATGCAGGTTATTACTATTATTATTATTATTATTATTATTAGTATTATTATTATTATTATTATTATTATTATTATATTATTATTAACATATTTTATTATTTTTATTATTATATTATTATTATTATCATTATTATATTTATTATTATTATTATTATCATTATTATTAGTATTATTATTTATTATTTTATTATTATTATTATTTTAGAAAACTGGGATGACAAATACTCAATGTATGAAACACGGATGTTCTGTAAGGAAAGGGGTGTTTGGAATGATAAACTGTTTGAATTGGAATTGAATTGATTAAAATAAATTGTACAGTAACATTACTTTGAAAAAAAAAAAAATTAACGCTAATTATTTATTTAGAATTTATTTCTATTGCAATAAATTTCATTTTGCAAGACGCTTCTTCATACCGCCTGTATATAAAATGTGTTAGAATGATAACGATAATTTTTAGGCATCGACAGTCAATGGCATTGCACACACTCGGCCTATTCAATACTGGAAAACGCGTTTTTCAGAGATTATGTCTTCTGTGAAACAGAACAATTCTCTTCTGCAAAGTTAGCCGTTTTTCAGTGAGTAATTGTTTTAAACGGTTCAATAGTCCTGCATAATGTTCTCCTGTGATCGTTTTGCGAGCACATTGGCGGAATTTCGCTGAAAAACAGGAAACACGCGCGTTTGACATCCATTTTGCTCTAAGCTTTTTTCATCCTCAAGTTATCGTACAGGATAGAGCGCACACTACCCAAACTGACTCCAAAGGCCTTCGACATACTCCTAATATTTACTGCTCCATCTTCGGCAAACATTTCCCGCACGTTTTTCACGTGTTTCTCAACGATAGCCGTTTTTGGGCCCACTGAACGTAATTCATCATTTGTGCTCGTGCAAACTCTTTTAATCTTATCAATTCAGTTAGAACTGTCGCAAAGGATGGCCCGCAAACCTCGTCAACAGTAATGCTTGATAACCGCTCTGTTTTTCACTTTTCAAAATCACGCCGATACGTTGCACGGGAAAAACGCTCAAAGTAAATTGTAACGACCAATCAACATAATACTTTGATCGCTAGCAGTCAAGGAATTGCCCTTTGTTCCGATAGCAATGAGACCGCGTCCAAACTAGAATCATAAGTAGCACATTCTATCAACTTTTTGAACTAGCTAGTATATTTGTTGCGACAATCTATTATCTCAAGGCTTCTTAGCGTGCATCCCACTGAACGAGAAAAGGGTCAAAGACCGCCGATGCGTCTGCATTGCGTCGTGTGATACTTAGCGCATTCCTGCAGAAGAATCGGCAATGTACCTTGTGTTCATATGTTCACTAGTGCATGCATTCCATAGGTTCCTGGCGAAGTGCCCAGTTGTATGAGCAGCCCCTATGGTTTCCTGCACTTTACCCTGCCATTCTCGCCAAAAAAATGCAGGAAAGGTTCAGTGGCCGGTGACTTCAGCCTGATTCTATTGTGTTTCACGGCTGGTCCACTGCCTACTTGCAGGTACACAAATTGGGCTGCGTGGCGAATGCGGCAGACAGAGAACCCGTTGCATGTGTACTATATAAAAACATTGACGTTTATTATGCAACGTCACTATTCTACGACGAGGCTAACCTCTCTGAGGTGATGGGCGTAGGGTTTATGAATACAAACTCTGCATACGCCTTTGTTACGGTGGCGTTAATATATATATATATATATATATATATATATATAGTGTTCGTGTTACCAGTGAAAAAGCTACTGTTATTATGAACTTTGATGACGCTATTTTAGGATGAGCACACATATCTAAACCTAGTAGCCAATATCGTTCAATTATGCCTGTATACACATAAAAGATTGCCCCGGAAAATGGCAGATATCAACTATGAACAACTAAGTGGCTTTATAGAATTGAATCAAAATATATGCAAATGTTTGTATCCATTTAAGCTAAATTTAGACAAATAATGCAGCCCTATATGTAGTGATGCGACAGTTTCATACGAAATGATAATGCTATTTAGTAAAATCAGTATGATGCCATATATATATATATATATTATATATATATATATATATATATATATATATATATATATATATATCATTAACTATATTGGTTGTGCGCTTAGATATGTATGCTCAGCTTAAAATAGCGTTACCAAATTTCGAAAAAATAGTAGCATGTTTCATCGTTAGGCTGACATATAGTAATACACAGAAATGCGTAGGTTTACCAAAATGTTAAGCTTGAAATGGACTATTTGGATTCTGTGGCAGAAGTAGCATTGACATTTTACGTCATTGATTTCAAGTTGTGTATGTCTATATATATATATATATATTCACAACTTTCCAACACAATGGTACTTCTGTGATATGATCGAAAAGTCGAATATAATCAACTTATAACCATACAAGTTTGCCAAACCTCCGCACTTCTGTGCTATAACATGGGTTCGCCTTACGGCGAAACAGACTACTTTCTTTGGATATTTTGTCCTCGATCTTAATCGGGTCTATTTTAGTTCTCTCGCTCCCCAGAACACACAAATCTAAATGTAGTATAGATATCAAATACGTATGTAGAGATATTTTGAAACTTCAAAAACGAGTAGTGGGTTCATACATTTTTCGTGGAGCCGATTCGATAAATGTCATCATACTGATTTTGCTGAACAGCATTAATCATTTCGTATGACAAACCGCATCATTACGCATGGGACTGCATTATCAGTGCAGACTTGGAAAGTAGACACAGACATTTGTATATATCTGTTCATGTAACGTATAAAGCAGTTTTATTTTTTGTAGTTTATTTCCGATATTTTTCGGAGCAATACTTCACTTACAGGAGTGCACAACAGTGTGTTGTAACAAGATGTTGCGCCACTAGCATAGGACATGAGCCACATTAGTATAGGACATCAGCTTGTCGGTTAGGTGAAGCCTTGAGTGTGGTTTCCCATGGGGATCGGACCGCTCTCTCTGCCCGTGAATGCTCTGCCGGCTATGCGATATAAAGTGTTTTTGGGGAGGCGTACCCGGTTGAGCCCTTACCGACAAGGTACCCGTGCATTTATATTACCTTGCTTCAACGTAATACGTCTCGCTTAAATAAATATATATATATATATATATATATATATATATATATATATATATATATATTTGTCTAATGCTATTAGTGACTGATGTGGTTTACACTTTAACAAATCTCAATAATTGTCTTTGTATCTAGCAGTTCTTCCGCCCCGTACGACGGTCGAGAAACCAAGTACGAGGTTGTTGGCAAACGGTAGAAGGTGTATTGAACAAAGCCATCAACGACAACGACAATCAATGTGCGTCGGTCGTGTATTTTGATTTCAGATCTGCAACGCTGCGGCTTCTAGAGATATTGGCTTGGCGTGGGACACAAATGGGCCAAACATGGATTAAGTCGTTTCTCACTGATAAATGTTTGCAGTCAAAGTAAGAGATGCTTTTTCGACGCCAACAAAAGCCACATCTGGCTGTCCGGAGGGAACTGTCCTCTGGGACCTCTGATGTATGCTATGTTAAACAAACACTAGTTCCAAACAAATATATCTCTTCCATCTAGCTGTATACAGACGATGTCGAAATCAACAGCAATCGTGTGCCGATGAAAGTCAATACGTAGGATCCTCTAGAATGCACTAGATATATGTGTAGAGCATGACAAGACCCTTGATACATACAGCTTTCAGTAGAGGTGCGCAGAGTTAAATTATGGTTATGACAACCCTATAAGATCGTGGTGCGGCATCGACGGAACAGTTCTAAGGCTGTGCGGTGCCATGAGAGCGTTATCTTGTCGTGTCTAATCTCAACAAACGCAAATTTCACAAGGCTGAGCAAAGATTATTAAGGCACACAGTGACAAGCACAGCTCGTCGGGCTAATTAGTTCTGCGATTTTTTATAATTACCACACCGACTGACCCGTATGTAAAGCTCTTCGACATTTGTGTATTGCGAGAGATTACGCATGCCATTTCTTGCCTGGTTCCCTGCTCTCAAAGAAGGCAGAGAGCGGCTGCAGAAGATTCAAAGCAAATATGGCAAATATTCCGGGCTGATTGTAAATACCGTGTAAACGAAGACGATAATGCATTTGTAAATATTTTGCAGATCATCGACAAACTAAATCAAGGACGTTGTAAAAAACGATGTTTCAGTAAGGACGCACTCAATGACTATTATAGATACTCAAGCAAGAACGAGATCGAAGAAAAACATTGTATCGAAAGCTATTTCTAGAAGTTCTGTGCAGTACATGTTTTCATGAACACTCTGAGGCATCTGGTCTCCATGGCACTGTAATTCGTAATGAATAATAATAATAATAATAATAATAATAAAGGATGGCCTCCACCCATTAGGCTGCATCAAAAACCAAGGTCGGGCTCCTAAGCACACCGAAATAAACGCAGTAATTCAAAGAGCTCTCCGGAGGGCGGGAATACCTAGCACGCTGGAGCCCAGACGTGGGACTCCATGACGATAAAGGGCTCGCCGTGGAAAAAGGCAAATGCCTGGTTTGGGATGCGACAGTCTTCTGCACAGTCGCACCGTCTTGTCTGTGCCACAGCGCCACCGAGGCGGGATGGGTTGCCGAACACGCAGAAAAAAAAAAGGCCGTAAATACACAGAGTTAGAGCCGAGATAAAATTTCGTGCCGATTGCAGTGGAGACAATGGGCCCGGTCAGCAGAAGTACAAGGACATTTATAAAAAACTTGGGTGATCGAATACAAGCAATACACGCGAAGGCGAGTTTCTGAGGCAGTTGCTCTTATTGCCTGTTCGCAGAGAATAGCTAGAAGGAAACCATGAAGTAACGAGGATACGCATTCACATCTCATAATTGTATTGCTCTAACACAAAAATAATAAACACAGTACTAAACAATTATTATTAATAATAATAATAATTTGATATTCTGCGCCCCAGTGTAAACATTATTATCATAACGTAATTACAAACTTTCCGGTGCTACTACTCACGCTCTGTACCTCTTCGAACTATGTGCTGAGTGCGTAGTTGTCCTTTTCAGGCTGTGATCGCAGCCCTCTAGTCAGAGCTTGCTTATAGCTCCATACAATATGCGCATACCAGATGTATAGACCGACACACACATACTAATGCAAGCGGGTCGCCAAATTATGGATCCCCTGGGTCGATTAGTCTCTTTGAGGCACGGAACGCCGTTGTCTTTTAGAGGAATTTTTAATCCGTAACCTACGTAATTGGCATTGCACGCATCTCGCACGCTTGGCATTATGTTGCCCGAATGGTGTGTGTCCAGAAAAGTCATTTTTTTACCTTCACTTTCGAGCAGCGAGCCGCCCATCGGAAATGCTTTTTTTCCTGCGTCTATACACTTTACGCCGATATCCCGTGTTTCGTTTTTTGCTTCTTTATCTGTACACTTTACGTCGCCGATATTCCCATGCTTTCTCCTCTCTCAATGTTACCTGTTGCTATTCCGCTACCTTACCATTCCTTCTGCTGCATCTAATTTGCCACCGGTCTGTCACGTTCGGATATCTACGCGGGTCTACAAGGAAATCGGCAAAAAAACAGAAACCATTTTCCTGCTACCAGGGCAGCAGCAGCAGCGGCGGTAAGCGACACCGCTGCCAGAACCGAAGCTAGCCTAGCTAGATTGGTGAGTTGCCGTCCGCTCATTGAGAAATTCCACCAAGTACCTAGTTAGGCAACTCAGTGTCGTGTCGAATCGGCCGCCGGATCTCGACATTGCTTACAATCTTCGGGCGAACCTTCTTAACACTGCAGCTTGTACCCTGCTCACGATGACAGAGGTAGCAACCACCAGCATGAGTGACAGTGGGGTTAACCTTGGCAACCTCTACGTGAACAGTTGACACCATAGAGCCGACGACGACAACAACAACAACAACAACAACTACAGCGACAGCAACAACCACAAGGACCACAACAACAGCAACAACACAAGGTCCACAACAACAACAACAACAACAATTGCGCATTTCCTTTCCGTCTAGATGGAATTAATTACCTTGTTTA
>QVRM01005601.1:0-24004 GCA_003439945.1 Dermanyssus gallinae | reverse complement strand
ACCTGTGTACTTTCCCATGGATTAGGTGATGTATCGAGCATTCATCGGTCGATGCCTAGTGGTGCGCCCAAAGGATTAACAAACAACGACAACAACAACATGAAGAACTACTAGACCGGCGAGCATTACGTTCGAGCATGGCGTTGCTAGTTGTGGAGGCGGTGGATGGATGTGAAATTGTGATTTACCGAATACTTGGTGGGAGCTTGCGAGGGATCGCAACAGGTCTTAACGGGGTTGACAACGCACGTTCCAAAGCACTGAGTGCACCGGTCTCGTTCTGCTTTGCTAGTTCTCAAGACAGCTGGCCCTCTCGTTCGTCGGGCCGACCGATCTACATCGATCACACAGTTTTCCACGAAAATCATGTATGTCGATCGACCCAAGCGCAAGGAAAGGGTGGGGCCAGAGGGTATTATTCCTTCTGGGTGGGTGATGGGTATCGGTGTCATCAATGCGTCCGTCCGCGTGTTCTAGCGCGCCGCAAACCTCTGTTGTATCGTCATCATCCACCATATGTTGTCGGTGATGAGATTTTCTTCGATTCGCCGCTGGCCGTTCAAGCACATTTTCGAACACAGTTCAGCTGTCCGAGCCCGAGAGAGAGAGAGAGAGGTGCGTATCGAGAGTACGAAGCCAATGTGCAGTGACGTACGCCGGGCAAAACTGTACGCCTCGGTGTTGCCGTAGTCGTGCTGTCGGTAGCTCTGCGCCCGCGTAAACGCGAGCGGAGAGTTTCGCGCTCTTACTTCAAGTACTCAAAACACCGATCTCGGAGATTGACCGTAGCCGCTGTGTGTGTGAGCGTGTGTGCGTGTGTGAGTGCTCTCTGTTCCATGGATAACGCATAGCATGTAGGTAGGCGTCATCAGCATTCGCGTATGCAATCCTACCCGTCGTTGCCAGGGTGGGTGCATTGCCGTCGTGAAGTGCACACATTCCCGCGTAGAGGACGCGCGCCCGGGTGCGTAAGCCAAACATACATACCAAACAGCGCATACCATCGGTGTTTGTATGTGTCTGTCTGACCATCTGTGTGTTCCGACAATCTCGTCGTCACGCCGACTTGTTACTACTACTCGATAGCGATGAGAACGGTGCAATGGAATAACGTTGCCTAACGGCATAGTTAGACATTAGACAACACATGGCCGTTGTTCGGCCAGCGTCCACTGTTGATGTCTTCCCCCTCCTTCCGCCAAGTCCACGCGTGTTCAACTTGATTGTTGGAGTTGAATCTGACCGTATCACACGACATGTACGTGCATATTGTAAGCGTCCACCAGTAAACCATCATAGCCGAGGCTTTCGACTAGAGCATTACCCGGTGTTCCCCGTGTTGAGAGTATGCTTAAAGCTAGAAGGCGACGCCGAACAAGTGATTCAGTGTCTGCTCCAGCGGTGAGTGAGACGTGTTCCTCTCCTATTGGGGCCCTATTCGTTCTTCGGCGGCTTAACAGGTCGCGCCGTTGTCTTCGATATCAGCGACAGTGAAGGCAGGAAAGAAGCACCGATCAATTGTTGAAGCCCATCAAGCATCATTCGGTTCCTAGTGAAGTGTTTCGACGACAGCGGCTATGCCACGACCGTTGTTGTACCAGAGCGGTCAGAGTCGATCGATGTTCGGGGCCTCCACATGTCCTCCTATCGCCCATCACGTCTAGTGTGTCCAGCCAAGTGTTGCAGGAGTCTTTTTTGAGAGAGGTCTTCCTGTCCCGGTTTTGCAGGCTGCGCAGTCTGTCGAAATACGATTAGGGAGCATGTGTACTCAGCTCACTGACGTCTGACACTGAGAGCCGTACGCGACCTGGATCTTCGTCCTGCTAAACTTTGTCGGTGAATAATGGCGTGCTAGCCATCTCTTATAAGACCGGCAACAACTCCGCCTTCTTCGGTTGCGAATCGAGCGATAGTTACACCATTAGATCGCCAAAGAATTCCTTGGCCTTTGACTCTCCATTGAACAGTTTATACAAAAAAAAAATATAGATATATATATAGAATAATTTACTGGTATATATCCTTATTCCAGTTATATCTGGGAACCACCCTTCTAACCATAAATTACCAGTTTATTTTTGTGCATATATGTAATATGTCTCGCCAAGTGGCACGCATCTGTATATATATATATATATATATATATATATAGGCACGTAATTATTTTCTTGGAAACAGAGAAAGTAATTACAAGCCGGGCAACGAAAAAGGTGCGGCATGCTATCGCTGTTGGGCGCGACTCCTCATCGGGAAACGAGGATTGCGAACAAACAAACAAAGGGGTGCCATCACAACCATGTGCAGATATTTATCATTCGAACGTGAGGAAAGTGGTAAAGGGGCGGCCACTGTAATATGGGCCATACCGCCCAAAACGGGTTCGAATTCCTTTTGTTTATCATGGGAAAATATAATTGAAATGCGTAAGGTGCCAGCCTCGGCCCTCATTGCATCTAGAGGGTTTGGTTTGCTCTCGGCGTCATCTATACTATCGAAACAAGATGAAACCGGCATGCATTAGTGGCCTGCGGTTTTCCCTTTTCGGTTCTTGTCAGTTCAGCTGTCGTTGTTGTTCTTGTTGTTAGAACAACTGGAACAAATTACTACTACGACGACTATGATTGTCGTTGTTGTTTTTGTGGCTATTGTTGTCGTTGCTGTCGAAGTTTATTGTCGTTTACTTTCTTTTCAAATTGTCATTTCTATTTACTGATGATTTGGACATGGTGAGGCGGTACTTGGGTGTACACACTTGTTGTTCGAAGCAACTGTTGAGGCGCCCACATTTATAGCTTTTGTTACGGCTGTTTGCATGCTTCATGCTGTTTTGCTGCTCTGTTGGTGTTGCTGTTCCGGTTATTATTACTGTTGTTGTTGTTGCTGCTGCTCTCATGACGTTATTACGAGCGGCAAACAGCTTGTGCGACGCCCCCCGTGTGTGATATTGTTGTCGTTGTTGTTGTCGCCGCTGTTGTTTCGCTTTCGTATCGACGCGGCGTGTGTTCCGTCCGATCCATATACACCAGCAAAAAACCGCACCGTCCAGTTTAATCAGCAACGATTTACAACGATAGCACAGCCCATCCTCTTGGTCGAAGCGAAATGTCACACGTTTACCTACTACAGCTGCACCAGATTCGTTGTGTCCCGTTGTCGTCTGAGACGATGAACAATCATGGAAAAGCTCTATTGTGGTAACTTCCTCCGGACAGTAAATTATTGTATATATATATATATATATGTTCCTGATTTTATTGTCGTGTCTGCTGCTGCGTTGCTTTGCGCGTGTTGCTTTTATTGCACTTGCTACTGACATAACTATTGCGCACAATTTATGTTGTTCATTGTTAGTCCTTGCTGCTGCTGCCGCTGTTGTTGTTGCTGCCTTCGACGTTGCCGTCCTTCGATGTCCTATCTTCGTCACGATCTTCATAATTTTTTTTATCATCACCGTTTTAATTACAACCTCATTCTTATTTATGTCTGTCGACATTACGACAACAGCGACTCCGACGACAACTCTAACAACAACAACAAAAACAACACCTGCTGCGCCGTGATATGACCTTTCGTGTACAGCTGACTAATCGACACCACAATAACACGAATAGTGAGCACGCATTTTTTAGCGCAGATCTAGGCGCGTGAAGAACGGCGTTTCTCTTACTCCCCCTACTCTACTTGTTGTCATTCGCGACAGGAACTGATTCGCCACTAGAAATGCAGCCGTAAGGTTTTTGGACTAGCGATTTAACTAGACTCGACGCCTACACTACGACTACCTCTCTCTCTCTCTCCCTCCCCTCTTCCACTATATGATGAATAACGATGAAGATGCACATATATATATATATATATATATAGAGAGAGAGAGAGAGAGAGAGAGAGGGGGGGAGGAGAAAAGAGAAAGGCATTCGCCAATGACGTATAAAGTGGTCGGACACGTCTGGACAATGCACGTTGGCTCTCGGAGTTCTCGGTTGTTATAGCGTGCACACTCCCACGCACAGCTGCCAATGTGCAGTGACACCAGTCCACCGCGGGCCGCGTGGCGACTGCACCTACAAATCTAACAGTCTAGACAGACAGACAGACCTTGTCAATAACTCAGCTGTAAAGTGATTATTGGTTATGCTGTTTTGGTCAGTCGCTTATTTCTATGTATCGGTCGGTTTGTATGTATATCTATACGACGACGACGCAATCATCGCCGCATATTTCTTTATTTTTTTTTTACCGTTTTCTGCTGTCTTTTTGAACGATTCGACTTTGTTCAACATTTTCGATGTTATTGGTGTGTTGATATTACCGCTTTTGTTGCTTATTGTTGTCGTTTGTATTTTTGCTGTTTTCGTCGTCGTCTTCTCCTCTCGGCCTTGCTCGCTGGCCCATCATGTACTTTTTCTTCCTGCTCTCTGGTGTGCCAGTCAGTTGACAGTTGACACTCTCGTTCCCTTCCTTTTTCCCTCTTTCCCTGTCCCTCTGTAATTGATAGCCGATCAAAGGTGAATCACTTCTTGTTGTTGGCGTTGCTTTTAGTTGCTTATTTTCACTGGCACTTTGTTGCTTGCTTTGTGTTTTATTTTGGTGATCTACTGCCACTACTACGACTCCTGCTGCTGCGGCAAGGTCCGCGGCAGTGTCCGCTTTGTCGACGAACGGATACACTTCGCCGACAAGACCTTTTCGGTGGCCTTTACGGTGTTTACAACCGTAGCTAGCCGTCATTTGGACCCAGAGCTGCACCGCTATCACTGTCGCTGCTTCTGCTTCTGCAAGCGCCGTCGGGACCACGTTCGGCAACAACGAAAGCTGTAACAACACTTCGACTGGCCACTAAGCTTGCTCCTACTGTGTTGAAGCGTGTTTGTTGTGCGTGACTTCAGTACCGTTCCTTCCCGACAATCCGCGGGCGCCATAGTCATCGTCGTCGTCGTCGTCGCCGCCACTCGGCTTGCCCCGGCATGGCATCCCTTAAACTTAACTCAAAAACAACAATAACAACAAATGCAGCAACAACAACAGCAGCAGCAACAATAACAACAAGAGCTCAACAATGCCCCTACAGCACAACGAAAGCAGCAGCGGCGTCAGTAGCAGCGACATTAGTAGGGGTGTTCATGATCCTTAAACAGCAAGCAAATGTTTGCGACGACAAAAATCAGTGAAAGTGTTCACGATTTGGCGAAATAAATAGAAACAAAGCAGCAGCATCGTTAATTGATGAAGCTTGTTTTGAGATGGATTGCGCTGCTCGCGCGTAAGCATTATATGCTTGCGAGTAAATTTCAGTGCGAGTCTGTTAACCTGCCCACGCAGATCATATCGACTTATTTATTTGTCCCGTCCTGCTTTCTCGCTTGAAATGCCAAATGAGAAAGAAGACGTTGTTGGACAATTTTTGTTATGTGCCAGTTCTATTGCTGTCTTATTCATACGGTTCTAAGGCTAGTTAGCTTGGCTAACAAATGTCATACGTAGTGAACTATCTAAAGGAGATTTGCGCCGTTTTATCTGACCGCAAACCTGAACCGCAACCTCGTTGCCCAAAATAAATTGCTATATAAAATATGAAAATGACATACGACACGGATTGTTTATATATAGGACAATAGGTAGTGCAAAGGATATCGTTTGGTGACAGCATCATTTCATGATGTGTGTATGTAGATGAAGACTAGAGAGAAAGAAGAAGTATTTAGTAAATTGATGCCGGTCTGTATGCAGAGAGCCTACTGCCTGACATTCTAAATTGCCGCTGTCAACGACCAGTACTTTTGGGCACATTGTTAGTGCTACGTTTAGTGAAGAACCCGCCCCCCCTATAACCAACCACGAGTTGTGTATGGAGAGTCTACCTCTCAAACGAAAAAAAAAACAAACATCAATTATGCGACTCATGCGTTTGGTGACGCCTCAATTAACGACAAAAACTCGTGTTTTTTTTTCGTTTCCGTTTGTCTTGTTCCGCGTTCCGTTACCGCGTCGTCATGG
Source organism: Dermanyssus gallinae (assembly GCA_003439945.1). Taxonomy (NCBI): domain Eukaryota; kingdom Metazoa; phylum Arthropoda; class Arachnida; order Mesostigmata; family Dermanyssidae; genus Dermanyssus; species Dermanyssus gallinae. The sequence continues at coordinate 18,010 of QVRM01005601.1, read as the reverse complement.
TTTGATCGTGTAGGCGGGATGTCCAGTGACGACTCGCCAGGCTGCAGCGAAACATCATCGTCATCCTCATCTTCATTCTGTTCGTCACCGCTGTCCACGGAAGTGGTCCACCAGCCCGCTGGCCTAAGGGCCCTTAGCCTTGACGGTGGTGCACACGATGAGCTCGACCACTGTAACGGTAGGCCGCCTCTCGAGCTGACGTCAGCGGCTGTGAGCCATAGCGTATCCAGTATGACTGCAGCCGCGCCGCCGCCACAATTGACAGCCGAGGCCCAAGACGAGACGGCGTGGCCGCGGCGACAACGACGACGACGACGACGACAACAGCAGCAACACTGGCCCCTCTCGGCATGGAGTCGCAAGCAGCGTTTATGAGAAGGTCATTCCACAAGAATCCGCGATTGCCTGGGACACACCGTCTCTCGAAGCTCAACGGTTCCTCAAGGTTGGTTCTTTTCAATGTTCTATGTTCGCTGGCTACGTTTCATTGTTTGTCTTGTATCTGTCTAACATTGTGCTGTTGTTATGACTGTTAGCATTGGTGACTTCCCTATGACTGTTATGGTTTAAGTGTGGTGTCATTATTTATATATATATATATATATATATATATATATATATATATATATATATATATATATATATATATATATATATATAATGACTTTTATTTGAATAGATTGAATTTATTTAAATTTGTATGTAGAGCTAAAACAGTTTCACCCGTAAACGACACCTCGTATATATATATCCTAATGCATAAATCAATTTTCCCTGCAGGAATTCATATGCGGATTCGGAGTCCGAGAATGATCTACCCGATAACGCGCTGTGTCGCGATTTTGACAAGATGTCGTTCAGTCGAGGCTCATCTGCTCGGCAAAGTTTGACGTCGATGCGCTCCCTGCCAGCAAAGACCCAGGAGATTCTCTCGTCGCCACCGACTACCTTATGCAGCGCCAGACACGAAAGGTATGAACTGGAACACGCTACCCTTAAACTCAGCCAGCCACCTCTCTTCCGCTGTCTGCCTTGAAACGGCGGTAGTTGTTAAAAAAAATCTTAATAAATGCATGAGAAGTAACAATAATATTAAACATTTGACTAATTTTTAATATTATTGTTACTTTTCATGTACGTTTGTTAACGTACACTATATTCATTACTCTACTGTCTACAATAATTTGCTTATTAGTTAACTAGAATGCACGACGGTTCCTCTACAGTCGAGCATAGCATATCGCTGCCGTCCTATGCACAGTAGAGGCAACCAGAAAGACAATTCGCTTAACAACAACAAGCTGCCTTCCGTGCCTTACGTGTGCATTTTACTATATATATATATATATATATATATATATTTATATATATAAATTGAAGTAAATTATTTGCACCCCATTATGAGCTCAAAAAAATGTATTTTATGCTATACATATATGTAGGTGTGCTGTAATTATTAATTAATGAAAAACTGCATGCACGTTTTTCTCGCTCTGTGCACGGTGCTTACAGACGGCGCGCGATCATACCAATTTCGACGAGAATGGCCTCGCGGGTCATATCGAATGCAACTGGCGATCTCTCGCTGTCGCACGTCGACTGCCGTGATTTCACGACGCACGTCGGAGTCGCTGCGGCAGCGGCGGCATCGAGAACCGCCTCGACCACGATAGGGCCACGCGAACGGCAGCAGGCGTCTTCAACGCCGGTCCTAAACTACCAGAAGCAGCATCAGCAGCAGCGTATTGTCGAAGAAGCCGTCGAGGATGACGAAAACAATGACGAAAGCAACATCATTCTCCACAATAACGACGGCAACAACAACAGCAGCAACAACAACAACAACAATGGCAACGGCAAGGAGTGGTTGCAGCAACAGCATCAGTTACAATAAGCAGCAGCAGCAGCTGCAACAACAACAACACAACCCCCACAAGCACAATCTCAGCGTGATCATTACCGATGAGTGCGGCAGATCGCCGGCCATGATGGTTGTCGCGAGCGACGCGCTAGCCGGCCAAGGTCACGTGCAAGAACGTCACCCTCACCACCCCCACCATCCGAGCCACAACCAGACAGCTGCTCCAGGCGAGCACGAGCACCACATGCCGGTGACGTTCGTCACGTTTAAGCCGCTCTACGGCCGGAGCAGTATATGCAGTTCGGACGACTGCAGCACGTCGGAGGGAAGCAGCTCGCCGCACAGCACGGTGCGCCGCGTCGGCCCGGCGATGCCGAACTGCGGCGGCAATGGCGGCGGAGGCGGCAACAGCAGCGGTAGCGGTGGAGGGGCAGGTGGTGTAGGAGGAGGGGCCAGACCGGGGTCTTCAAGTCCCGACCTGCTCAAGTCGTCGCTGCACTGGCTCAAGGATCATCCGGCATGCCGCTTCTCAATGTCCAGCCAGAGTTCGTGGTTTTCCGACGATGAACTGTACTCGATGCGCGGCACGAAGTAGCCAGCAGCTAGGCCTCACAAAGCTATTGTGGACTAGCTAGCTAGCTAGCTCGAGTGGACGAATAGGCAAAAACAAATCAACACGCAAACAAACAAAGGACTAGAAAACAAGCTTAAAACAGAGAGAGACAGTCAGACAGACAAGCAAGAAGCGTGCTACGCTTTTTTCTCCACTGTCTCGATTATCATCATAAGACTACGGCTGCCATCAATAGGCGTTGGGTCACGGTACGACAAGCTCGAGCAATAGAAGCAGTTGTCGCCACCGTGTTCTCTGCCACTGTAGAATTCCGCCGGCAGCGGAAGCAGTAACATTGCAAGTACAATAGGCGCACAGAGCCACACAGACGTTGTTGCGTGATCGTCTGAGTGAGTAGTACGTATGTAGATGTCCGTGTATGAGCATGGACGAATGGCAGCAGACTGCTTGGTGGACGAGTGGTACACGGGCGGTCATACGCGTCTGGCACGACGCTGAGACGCCGAGGCGCCGAGTGAACATGAGGTGCTGAGGTCGAAGTCGACGGAGCGCACGAGGAAGACAACTAGAACATGGAGGAGAAATGGATGGAGCAAGTACGAAGCAAGTTCGGCCTAAAAGTTCGCACTTACTGACTGCTCTACTGCTTTCGTGGCGGCGTCGTCAGCGACCGCCGAGGCGATAGCAAACGTCGCAGAAACGAAACGGAAAATAGCTTTCATTACTACTATTATTATTATTGGCAGGCTGGAAATTCGGCTCTTTCATCTGACTCCAACTAAGCGATAATACACGGCTATTGGCGGGGGATGAACTGGATGGACAACAGTTATGCCGAATGAGCAGCACCACCAACAGCAACAACAATATAAAAAATATCAGCAACAACAAAAGCAAAAACAAATTTACGTAAGCTTCCTAGACGATGCAGTTTGGCTCGATGTAGATCAAATAGAGATTGATCTGCAATAGAGATTCTTACTGTGTATATCAGTAATCAGTCTACAGAGAGACGTAGACGAGACGCATATGCAGATACGTACAGACACCATCGAAGGCGTGGTGTTGCTTCGTTTTAATAACTCTTTTCCTGACTCCATAACTAACTTCACCAACAAAAAAAACAAACATCGTTCGTTCGCGGTAGTACTGGGAAAGTTCTATTGCAACGAACCACTTTTCCACACTAAAAAGGGTGCTTTTTGAACGTGCTCATACATGCCTTTGATACGTACCTCCACTCATATGTTGGCTATGCATACTGTGGCACCGATTGTTCGTCTCGCCAAATCTCCTCTAACTAGGAGACACGTGTATATATATATACATATACAGATAGATAGATAGATAGATATATACGCATACATCGTGTGGACGTATTTTCAAAAACGAGGATCACTATTTTAATTTATTTAGGGGAAAAGACAGATGTTTCGGTGACGATGTGACACGTAGCGCTCCTGTGTGAGCTTGCAAACAACACAATCGATACAACCCGGTTTAGAACGGCGGTCTCTGCTAGTCTGTGTGAACGACGCTCTATGTGTAAATGTGTGTATATTTGACCTAAGACTTGAAACAACTTCTCCCCCTGTCTCTTTCTTTCGCCTTCCTCTCTCCCTCTTGCCTATTCCTCGATCTACTCGAGAAATATCTAAGTAATTATTTTTGAATAACTATATGCTGTCAAAAAGTAATGCACATATTGTCGCTTCGATGGTGATGATGAAATTGGCGATGCTAAGAAGTTATGTTACTACCTAGCCGTCATTATCATCATCCCCATCATCATCCTCATATTGAAAAAGCTGGGAGGAAGGTTGCTCTTAAGGTCATTAACGAGAAGCTTACATAGAGACCCGCGGTGATACTACAAAATGACACGCCAGATCGAAGGCGAAAGCAACAACGAAAAAAACAACGTAGAAAAGGCACAATCTATCGAGAGAGTCTATGCGTCAAGCGCCAGATGACTGCATCGGATCGCCAGTAACTATCGACCAATGTGCTAGTAATTTATATAAGACAGTAAATGAGCAGTATGTTATTATTGTTAGAAGGTCTCTTTCATTATTATTGCTAGACGGAGGCGGATTCGGAAACAACGACGCGTATAAAAACGACTTGTAGGTGCTTTTGAAAAGACGAAGCAAAGCCACAACAAGAAGGATGCAAAGTGACGACAGCCTGTCATTGGCTCAACGTAACAACGTTGAGGGCAAGATTTTTTGTTGTCTTATGTGTAGTGGAAATAACACACGCACATGTATACAAAAACAACACAAACACAACATAGGTGGGAAAATCTATCGGCCATATCTTCGGCAGAGAGAAGTATATTCACCAAACGGCCAACGTATCGTAATGGTAAATACGTTAGACTCGTCGCTTCTGAGGTTTGACTCTATAAATGTGAACGTTGGTGTTGTGTGAATATTTTCATGCGTTATGTATATATATTATATATATATATATATATATATATATATATATATATATATATATATATATATATATATATATATATATATATATATATATATATATTATATACACTGTACATACGGAGATCGGCATAACCTCACCAGCGAGTTGGATAGAGAGACCGGGAAGAAAGACACATGTATGTATGACGACGAGACGTAACTGTGGAAAGGTTCCTAGCGCAAATACACATAAACACCTAGACATCAACAAATCGACACTGGATCATCCCGGCCGCAACGATGATAGCTGCGGCATAATCAAAAACTTTGCAGCTTTCCCGACTGATAGCATTTTTGACTTTTGAATAAAGAACAAAAGAGCGGATCGAAAAAGCGGCCGCTGAAATAGTAATTAAAGTAGAAGTCTGTGAAGCAGGGTTATATATATATATATATATATATATACTTGTATTTGTGTATTTACTACTGCTGTATATATATATATATATATATATATATATATATATATATATATATATAGCAGTGGTAAAGGCAATAGTAGTAGTAAAACAATTGTTGTAGCCGCAGTGGAAGCGCCAACAGTGTTTGGAGTGGAAACTGTAGCAACGATCACGCCATTATCATCGTGTGAGACACGCACTCTCAAAGAGGTCCTGTAAAATCTGATGTTCCTACAAATGACCTAGATGCATACCTACGGCTCAGCATTTTGTTAACGGCTTCGTGACATACGCAGGATTTTCGTGTCTGTCGCCTATACAAACAAAAAAATTGGGAAGTATGCAGAAAATTCGCCAACTAAATTGAGTTGGCGAATTAATTGGAGCTTAAGAGCACAAGTAGATTGATGAAGGTACAATATTGTGGTTACATTCGTACGAATACGGCACTGTGTTGAACATTGGCATATCTAATCTGGCGCTGGCCCGCGATGGTCCACACCCAGATATCCGTTTCTGGCTTTTGACTTCACTTGAGCGCATCACGCCTTCCAGTTGTTGCCACTTGCCTCGAAGTAGTTTATATATATATATATATATATATATATAAAGTCTCATTAGCTGGCTATTGCTACCCGTCGGGTAGTAAGTGCTATCCATGCAATTATCGGTGAGACACACACACAGAAACATTAGTGGGATAAAGGATTGGTGCAACGTATGCTTGGGTCTCCATTCAGGACCCGGATGGTAGGCCTTTGCACTGAGGCCCCTGCAGCCTTTACGTTGAGGCATCGTGAACCTTACAACTAACTGGCTGTTCCCTACTTTGATGAGATAGTCAAAGTATGGCGAGGCCTATAAATACCACTACCATAGGGCAGGTATCACATGTACATAAAACTGCGTCGTGTGTGAGCGATTTTCTCACACAATGAAGCACATATATATAAATATAATTATATATAAATGTATTAATTTTAATTAATAAATATGCAAAGTGACGATCTGATTATATAACTGCGCTTTTTATTCCCATATAGAGCATGCGCTTGCCAATAACTGCATAAAATAAAATCTTAAAAAATATAATCACACTCATTTGCTTCACACTAAGTAGGCAACATGTAGGAAAGCAATGGTAACAAATAATCTAAGGAATCCGCATAGGTTTGAAATAGTGTGCGAAACTAATGCAAAACGCACCATCCGGTCGAGAAATATATTTACAAAATTATTTTTATATTGGCTCAGTCCAAAATCTTCTGTTCTCTGAATGCGACTGTCTTGGCACCAAACATTTGTTCTGTCTACGAGCCTGACAGTATGCGATCGTTTCGCAAGACAGTGTAGATCAATTGCTTTCGTGGTGTAGGAAGGCGTGAGAAGGCGTTTGGGTTGTCAAACGTATCAAACGGCGGTGACACTCTCAGACGCACGGATCGGATTCGTGAATGCTGCGACGCCAACAATTCTTACTGTTAATTTAGCGGTCCCGTAACTATTGTTTGCGAGCCTACCTTAAAATGACTGGACTGTGCTGTTAAAATATACTCAGCTATCAAAATGGGTGTCCTTCTCGGATACTGCTGTCTTGCGAACAGCTTGGCCTAGCTAATTGATGGCCCCATGCTTCAATCTGGATCCAGCTTACATTTTATTTTAACGACAGATTTTGACACGATTGATATCATGGTGGTATTTGATGCCATCACTAACTCGGATCACAAACTCGTCTCTGTAGGTGTCAAAATTGGCGATACAGAAGCGGTCCAGCCATTGCTCAGTAGGGTCAACTTGGAAAAAATTAACGTTGAGGCAATAGCCACACACTTGAATCTAATTGCCTGAAACGACTTCTTGTCCGATTGCTACGACGTTGACGAAATGTAAAATAAAGTCCTCCGAAGCCGACATTTCTTAAACAAAGCAATCCCCCCTGTGGTCGATAAGAATTTTGAGACCATATTCGCTTACGGATCGCGTCTCGATCGACTTATTGCTTTAGCGGTGGGCTCTAAATTGCTTTCTTTGCTTCCCGAGGAGCTCATAAGGGCAACAACGCGATTTCGCATCCTGACGGAGTTGAATATTAACGTTAAAGACAGCTGGGCTCTGTTCCGGTACACCAACATGCAGATTATATGCAATGAAGGCCCTTTCGACCCCGGAATCAGACTCGCGCTGTGCATCAAAGGATGAGCGCGACATTCATTCGTAATTGCTGCGTTTGAAACCCAACGGCATCCACACACCTGACGATATCTCGCTGCCCGTTCTAAAAAAACTGATTATATTTTTAGCGGAGTCTCTAAAGCTGATATTCGAACGATCGTATAATGGCTCCAAAATCCCCGCGTTTTGTAAGCAAAGTATGGTTACCCCGATATATATGAAGGGGACCAAAAAAAAGCGCCGAGAATTATCGGCCCGTGATGCAGTGCTCCGTCGCCTTCACTATTTTTGGGAAAATTCTAGCCAAGCACATCACCAGTTATATGCCCGTAAACAAGTTATTCGATGCGGCACAACATGATTTTTGTGCCTCGCCGATCCAAGTGCACGCAACAACTAGAGATGACGCATTTACGCCAACAAACATTTCCCTGGTATTTACTTTGAAGAGTGCTTTCCGCAAGGTCGATCACAAGATTGTAGTCAACAAACTAAGAGCGCTCCTCCGACCGCAGACCTGCGAATGGCTTGCAGAGTTATTGCGCAACTGAACTTTCCGTGTCAAGTCAGAGGACATGGGAATACAACATTGAATTATTCAATAATTGCACATTTGCACACTGAGGCAGTGCCCCGCCTAAAAAAATAATTTAAAATCGCCTCCCGGTGAGTTCGCCTGCTCCGCCTCCGCGACGGACCCAGCTCTTGTGGTCCCGGTGCGCCCGGAAGACCCGTAGGGTACCCTGCATGCAGGACGGTTAGTCGATCAGGTTTTCTTCGATAACCCGAGAGTCAGGAGATCCTTCACCGATTCGGGCTCCCATACACCGGTCATCGACACGGTGATGGACCCGAATCGGTGGGGAAGCGAGCGGGAAGTTGATCCCTGACCCAGGGTATATCGTATTTCCTGATCTTATCCCGTCTGGCCAATGCAAAGGTCTCTTGAGGGGCCGCAGACCTCGGCGTCCAAGACCCAGACCCTCGTAGGTGTTGTTATGACGAGGTCTGGTCTCCGAGCCGGTGCGGCGGGTCTTCGGAAGGTGCGCTCTCGTTCCACCTGCATTCCTTTAGCACGGAGTAGGCGGGTGACTCGCTCACATATGTCATCGTGGCGCTTGATTATAGGGCGATGGGTGTGATCGCACACTTGAGCGATGTGGGCCAGCGTCTCGACAGCGTTGCACCCATGACGACAAAATGTGTCGTACCCGGGGCGACCCCTTGAGAGTCTGGCACGCGTTGGTAGTGCGTTGATCCTTAACTTAATCAGGTTTATGTACTCCCTACCGGATAGGTAAGGAGTACCCTTGACCCAGTCATTTGTAAAAGGGGTTAGGTGTGTGTGTTTCAGGTGAGCCCCATCGACTGTGTTATGTAGTGTACGAGACCAGTACTCGGTCTCGTGTGCGGCGTCTTCAATGGTCGTGTCATCGAACACACAGAGAGCGCTGGTTTTCGCCAGCTCCTTACTGTGATACTCGGTCGACAGCAGCCATTGAGTGCCTATGTGGGATGATCTGTTCAGGGCAGTGAGGCGGGAGAGGCGAAGTCTGGGAATTAGTGTACGGAGACAGGGGATGTCCAGACCGCCGTGTGAGATGTGCGCGTATAGGAAGGCGTTTGGCACGCTGTTTTCGAGTTTGAGCCACTGCAACTTCACCGTTCGCCTGATCTCACAGTCTAGTTCTAGGAGGAATTTTTGAGACGGTCGGGGACCAGCGACCAGTTTATAGAGAATTTCGGGATAAGGAATTGTTTCAGTATTGTTAAGCGTTGCTGGGGTTTAAGGGGAGCTGATGTTAGTCTGCCGAGTAGTTCTAGGAGAGTGACCTTGGCCGTGTCGACTCTGCCATTACTGTCGAACTCGATGCCGATCATAAAGATGCGAGATCGTAAAGCTCTTATCAGTGTTGATTTCAAGGCCTCTTTCTTTAAGTAAGGGGAAAGCTAAATCTAGGATTTGTTGGAGGGTGTTCTTGGTGGAGGCGAGGAGGATGAGGTCGTCCGCAAAGGCTAGGCCCATAAGGCGGTTTCCTTCTTTTAGTCGATATCCTAAATTGTCTGAGTTTATTTTCCTGAGAATGTCGTCAAGAACTAGATTAAATAACAGGGGTGACAGGGGATCACCCTGACGAACACCCCTGGTGGGCCTGATAGTACGACATTCTTTACCGAATTCGAGGAGAGTTTGGGATGATTGGTATAGGCGCTCGATATACTCGATGAAGACTTCCGGATACCCTCTGGCCCCGAGCGTCCACAGGACCGCGTCATGGCTGATCGAGTCGAAAGCCTTACGCAGGTCGACCGACGCGATCCGCAATTCGCGGCCTGTGGACTTGGCATCATGAATGATGCCATCGAGAACCGTCAGGTTTTCGAAAGTCCCATCGAATGGGAGGAAGGCTCGTTGAGTGGGGAGAATTTTAATAGATTCTTGGATACGTTTAGAAAGGATTTTATTAAGCGTTCTTTGTAAGTAAGAGCTAATCGAGATGGGTCGGAGGTCACTGGGGGAGGCGGCACGAACCTGGGAATGAACGCTCTCGAGCCTTTTGTTGCAGGGGGAACATCGCGATGAATAGAATAAGGGACAGGACTCTCTAAGGGGTTTCGAGGATGCTCTTTACTCCTCCAGCTATCTTGAGATGTCCTGAGAGTTTAGTTTCGGAGGGGATAGGGTAAAACGCAGCGGCGCGCGTCCAGCTCCATCTGATGTAAGGGGACTGCTGTCTCTGCTTTTGTGCACAATTTTTGTTTTAGATATGAAACTCTGTATTCCACCTAGTAGCTCTTGCACGCAGACGATCTAAATATACATATAGTGCTCTTACTTCCCAATCAACGTACACAGCACTGCAGTCCACTGTGGACGGTGTCAGTCGTTGGTGCATTGACAACGGTATGCAGCTCTCCGTTCACATGTGTCTTGTTTTAAAACCCAGCTCCTCGAGCTAAACTACTTACTCACTGGGTCAACACTGCTAGCGGCCAATGGTAACGCGGCGTCTTTCGAATCTTAATCTCGACGGACCTTACCTTCTGCGCACATATCCAAGAACTAACTAGTGAAGGTAGCATCCATGCGCATGAATATGTTGTTTCGCTGCTTCATTGTGAAGGAGCTTACGAAGTATCCTCCTAATGTACAAATCGATTCTGTTATCCAAAGGTTTATATTGTTCACACGTATAGCATAGGTATGATTGCAGATGTGCTTAAAAAGACTCCGCAGAAGATGTGACCTCAAACCGAACGACATCGCTTTATCGCCACTAATGGACTCACTCAGGAATAATAACAAACGGGATTAAGCACAACTTGTGGATGCGAGATCACTTTCTTTTAATGCGAATAATGTATGTGTCCAAAAATGCCTTGTAAAAAAGACCACATAAATAATATGTGCGCTTGGCTCGTCGCCAGAGTCATTCACAACAGGACGACTGCGCAGGCCTCCCTGCGACCAGTCTTTTCTCACCTTTAATTACGTGAATAAAGGAGTTTCTATTCTATTCTATGTAACCGATCACGGACGGTTCGGCCCTCTACCGGGAATGCAGATAAACTAACTGCTTTCGTGGATTATAATACACGTTAGTCGCATCAATGGTCAATGCTGTCACATGGATCAGTTTACTCGCACCTAGCTGGGTACGTGAAACGTGCCGATATATAGATGGGCTTACTGAAAGCGACGCAAACCGCATAAAAACCCGCACTCTCCTATTTGACTTTTGAGAAACTTGATAGCCGGCGATGATAACTGAATCGTCTACAACAACTCACCTCACTAAGAGCTCTCGTGGTCCATCCGCAGACCTACGAATGGTTCGCCAAGTTACTGCGCAACTGAACTTTCCGAGTCAAGTTAGGAGACTGAAGGGATGGAGTTTAAAAGGCGTGGTGTACTATACGCATCTGCAGAGCAGCGAAAGATAAATGATAGTAAGAAGTGCTGCCGGTTACTTGACTCTTTGAAGCAGGCCGTAGTAGAAAAGTGCACCGAACTGTGCATGTAGAAGGGTTGTTCTCCACCATGACAACGCCCGGTGCGCATACACCTGGGACGACCGGTTGCAAGTGGCTGGAAATTGCGTGGATGTTTTACTCCACCCGCCCTACAATCTTTACTTTGCCGGTTTAGGTCACTTGACGAATATCTGAGAGAAGAATACTCTAAAATCTTTGAGGGTATCAAAACTCATCTAGATTCCCTTTTTGCATCTAAAAACGAGAAATTCTATAAAGACAAAATGTTCTGCTTGAAAGGCGTTGGCGAATATGTGTATATATGATTGAAGTGACACCGCATGCATGGAACTAAATTTCATCATTTGACCAACAAATTAGATAGACTGACCCAATATATATTATATATATATATATATATATATATATATATATATATATATATGTTAGATAAGTTGTACGCTACACCTTACTGATGTTTGCATATAAAGAAAACCAACAAAACAAACGAAACCAAAGGTTATCCGCTTCAATCAACCAGTTGCATCAAGGGACGTCATACTGTTTCCGGAAATCCCCGGGCGAGACGGGGATTTCCGACAGTATGACTGTATGACGGCCAAAATAGACTCATACAACAGCAGCACAAAAAGGTCATATCCAGCAACAATCTAAATGTAATATTAGGTGAAAAACAACAATATCGCTGATACAGAGCTAAACTGGCTTAATTTATTACAACAAGCATACAGCGCAAAATAAGAAGATCCTCGATACCTGGCGGTGACCATGCCATACCCCTTATTTAGATCTGGACAGGCCCCGTTGTTGAGATGACGCATGTATTGCCTTGATGACAACGATCGCTAATTTACATCCGTATATACATCTGACATACCCTCCTTTTATGCTCTTACTTACACAATAATTTATATACATATAGGACTGTTCCAACTTTTCATGTTAAATCACCGTTAGAAATATCCTTGCTGCGAACTGAATTCGCAGAGGGTGTAATTACGCCAGAGCGACCTTGCAGTTTACCACCACTGAAATATACATAGCAATGAGGGCAAAATCAGTCACTGCCATCGGAGTCACTGTAGGCCAGAACTAAGCCTAAAGCATTCGATTTTGCTATTCCACTTGCTCCTGGTGCACCAACATCGCCGGCTGATCCACTGGCATCAACCAACTTCCTGTCTGTCACCTTTGTCGAACCATGCTCTTCTCCAGTGCCGTTTAGGGTCGACTGACTTTTGGCAGACGTCACCGTGGATATGGTCCTTCTCTTGCGATGTTTCGGTTTTCTTAACTCTCACCAGCCCCTTGAGTTTAGAAAGAGCCCCACCACTGCCGCCAGCGCCACTTTTAATTTGACGGGCACCCACTAATGGATCTTCTTGCCTCGAGACCTTCTTAAGGCGCTCTTCCTCCTCGTCCGAATCAATGTCGCGGACTCGTCGCAAGGTTACACCGTCCCCCCGTTTCTCTACACCTTTGGCCATTAGCAGCTGCTCAACCTCATGCTGGATCTCCCGTTCTTCTCTCTGGGCCCGCTCTTCTTCGGTTTCGATGCTCTGCTGGTAGTTACGGCCAAGCATGCCTTCAAAGTCCACCGTTGAGTGCCGCTCGTTGAGCTCCTTGAGTTCTTCCAGAGCCTCAATACGTTCCATCTCGATTCGAGACTGCATTGTGCGCTTCTCAAGCATCTTCATTGGATTGTTTTTATCTTCCTCTTCTTCTGCAAGACGAGCAGCTTCCTCAAGCTTTTCAGCTGTTTGAAGCGCCTAAAATGAAACAGCATACACCACCATGTTAGGGAGACGATAATATTACCACTGTTGATCCCACGAAAACGAAGGAGCAAGAGAGAAGAAAAGACATCGACTAAATAAATAATACACATGGGCTTACAACTGATACATAGTGGTCATTGATTCTAGATCGCCCTATAGATAAAAGAGCACTTCATCTAGAATAACTGGAGGTGCATTTCAATACATTATTATAAAACAGTGCCTTTAGATACAGCAACGACGAGAGAAATGCCGCCACCTTCTATCTACCATTTGCAGTTATTAGAACATATAAACCTAAGAGCATATTCCTAACAATTTATACAAACGTCTATCATATGTCCCTTCAGGACGAACGTGAAAAAAGAGTCAGCAAGCTGAAACTGCCTCAATAACTGTGTCTCGATTGTAGCGAGTAGTTGACTAGAATATCAACCTACGATCGAATGCATACTACCGCATTTATTAAAAGAGTAAACGGTATGCCTAACAAATTGTATTATCTATATGACGTTACCTGAAAGTTTCTTGTAGCTCCATGTTCAAGGTCGTAATCAGCGTCCTTTGGATTTGTCTTAAATGTTATCTCAGCTAGGCAGCGCGGGCAGCGAATATAGAAACGAAAAATCTTTATGCCCAGATATTCATCAGCCCTGAACCGTTTCCTTGCGTGCATTAAATTTCTTTCCCTGTAAGAAAAAGAATATACCAAGCAATTGCATTAAAAAATGGCCTACAAATATCGATTTTCCGCGTGTCATCCATCCCAAACATCTGTTTGCAATGCATATTACCAATCCATGTATTATTGTTCTTAACAAAAAGAAATTTGCTCTAAAATCCTTTCATTTTGTTTTTAGAATAATTTCGAGGCAAAAACATTGGCTCCAAGTGAAACGTATGCAACAGTCATCCTTTTTGAAGTAATGAAGAAGTCAATTTACTTTAAATTAGCACTGTTGCAAATGCTAACGAGGTGTGTTCAAAAAGTATCCGACTTTGATGCGGGTACGTATATTCGAATTTCGATTTTTTTGGCGTTAGTTGTACTATTCTTCAAGCGAAAGCTATTTGATGTTCACTAATGTTACAGCTCTTGTTGCAGTTTTGACGTCTTCGATTTTTACTATTTCAAAAACTGTAAAATTTTTGTAAAAAAAATTAAGTGCGCGGATGCATCCGATGTTGACTGTGCATAGGAGAAGCTACCTTGACCGAAGCAACGTTTCGGTGGTACAAAATGTTCTCAGAAGGCCGAGAAGATGTGAACGACGAAGAGCGTGCCGGACGCCCGAGCACTTCAACAACAGACGAAAAAATTAATGAAGTGGAGAAAATGGTATTGGCCAATCGTCGAATCACCGTTAGAGAAGTTGCTGAGGACCTAAACATATCGATTGGCTCGTGCCATTCGATTTTTATCAATGATTTGGGCATGAGACGGGTCGCCGCGAAATTCGTACCAAAATTGCTCAATTGCGACCAAAAACAGCATCGCATGAACATTGCTAATGAGATGTTGGACTCTGTCCGCGACGACCCAAATTTGCTCCAGAAGGTCATATCTGGTGACGAATCGTGGGTTTATGGTTATGACGTGGAAACCAAAGCTCAATCATCTCAATGGAAGCTGCCGCACGAACCAAGACCGAAAAAAGCGCGCCAAGTTCGGTCGAATGTGAAAGTTTTGCTGACAGTTTTCTTCGATTGCAGGGGCGTGGTGCATCATGAGTTCTTGCCACAGGGTAGAACGGTCAATAAGGAATATTACCTGCAAGTTATGCGCAATTTGCGCGAAGCAATCCGCCAGAAACGCCCGGATTTGTGGAAGAACAAAAATTGGCTTTTGCACCACGATAACGCCCCTGCTCACACATCGTTGCTTGTGCGCGAGTTTTTGGCCAAAAACAACACACTAATGATGCCGCAGTCACCGTATTCCCCAGATCTGGCCCCCTGTGACTTTTTCTTGTTCCCTAAACTGAAGAGGCCCATGAAAGGACGACGTTACGCTACGCTTGGCGAGATAAAGACGGCATCGAAGGAGGAGCTGAACAAAATAAAAAAACTGGTTTTTTGAAGTGCTTCGAAGATTGGAAAAACCGTTGGCACAAGTGTATAATATCTCATGGGAATTACTTTGAAGGGGACAAAATAGATATTCATGAATAAATGAATAATTTTTGAAAAAAACACAAAAGTCGCGATACATCACATACATGAAACACAAATGTATATACCAATGACGTTACCTTCATAATATTATTTCAATTTCAAATACGAGGTTTATTTGAGGAACCGCAGTTGCACAATGTTAAGGTTTCGTAAACAAAAGTATTTAAAATGTGTAAAAGCACTAACGTTTTATATTTCATACTTTAATATGTCTCGTCCTATGCGAAACTAACAATTAAAGTCGCTAAAATTTCTCCCCGTTCACCATAACATGATTTCTTCAACCAATTGACAGTTAACTAGTTTTGACTAGATTTTTTCTCGTTACCTGTATATTTTTTATCTTGGTGAGTTTTAGGGGAATGTTCGCATGACAACACATCTGCCCAATAACGTTAGAAGATCTATCATCGTTAGAATCCGTACTTGGTCCACCATAGACCGGTGGGCACAAAGACGCTGGAGGCGTCCTTAGGTAAAAAGGTTGAATGAAACAATTACCCATAGCAATTTGCAAATATCCCGTTGATACATCATAAATAAGGAAGCGTTCCGTTTTATAGCATTTCTGTAAGCAAATAAACGTCTTGATTAGTACTTGAAGATATAAACCATAAACCTGAAATTTAATCAAACGTAACGCTCGGTTCTGCTAGAAAACTACGAGTTGGTGTAAACATACACAGGCGTTAAACGTCTGACTCTAAGACTCCTGACTGCCTCACCCTGCTACGATTCCAAAACAAAGGGGAAGTGAGGTAACAGCGACGGCAGTAATGTTACCTTGTAGATGTACTCGCCGCAGGTGGTGCACTTCATATTGCAGGGTGCCATAAGACGAACGACATACTTGCCGGTCCCTGGCCAACTTCAATCGAGGAAGCTTCGATGGATCGAAATCCGGTGGATAGTACTTGTTGAGCACCTTTCGCTCCGACATGACTGCAACTGATGCAGGGCACACAAAAAGGCAATAAATAGCAGGATTACACCATACACTTGCCTCCTAATATTTATGAATAAGATAGACACGAGTCTTGTGCGTGTCTACAACTTTAGGTGAAGCCTATCGTACAGAAAAAAACGACGTCCATCGTACAGAAAACAACGGCATAGTGTTAAGCGTAATAAATGTATATGCAACCAAATTGATTATAAGTCAAATTATCATAGTAACATATAGTTAAACTTGCTGTTATTTATATAACAGCGTAAACGACATACTTGAAAGTATGTTTTAATAGTTTGCTTTACTTCCATTTTTATTAGCAATGATTTGTTTTATGCATTTCGAATGAGAAAAGACTCAACTCTTCAGACTGAGATGTGCGACACTTCCTGTCGCAAAAAAGGGTCTAGCCAAAGAGCGTCTCGTAATAGTGTAATGTCACTAGTCGATGCTTCATAACATTTGTGATTTGTTTTGTCAATCACCAGTCATATAGCTGCAATATCACATATTAGAGTTTTTGTTTTTATGAGTTATGCTGTTACTACATTATGCCACCCTCGTTTGGAGATTTCCTGGCAAGCGAGCCCTCTTAGTTAAGAATTCCACGTCGTGGAAAAAGCGTTTTGTCGTATCAAATCACAAGACCAATACTATGGAATACCGACGAGCAAACAATCGAAATGCGGACCCTTCAGGCTAGAACTGTTGTCTAAACGTATGCAAATCGATAAAAGTGCATTTTGATGCTCTAAACGGTTGATGTGAAACGGCTTGAAGACTCACCTTAGTTGGGTTCACAGCTACGTACAAGATCAACGAACAGTCACAATTATGGCTCCGGTGATAGCAAAGATTACTGCGTACATCAAATGTTGGCCACAAACTACAAAAGTTTCAGTCCGCATCCGCACAGCGTTCGTCCAACGGGATTAGAACGCGACAGGGAGGCGCCATTTTGGACTGGATGTATCGATTCATCGACGAATGGAGCGCATAGGAAACGGCATACGTCGATCGATGAAGAAAATCTTGGTTGACCAATAAGTTAAATGCAATAGTATATACAGAAGTATATATACACCTAGTCCACAAATGGGAACCAGTGCGTAGTGTACTTTATCGTCGTTTGTGTGGGGACAAAATAAACGGTTGAGGAACCCACGGGTTTTCTTTCTCTAAAGGCAAACGCGGCCCGGTAGACAATCGCGGACTAACAACCGTCCTTACGCGAAGATAATTGAATGGCTTATCCTGTTTTTATAGCATTTGAAAGAGAACAGAATATAATAAAAAAAACGCCTTCATTTCCGAGAGACAAGCGTCTGAGAGACAGGATCTGCAACAGCAAAAGCCGATATGGTCAAGAATAGTCAACAAACAGAACGTATTTAAAAATACGTCTGTTATCTACCTCGTCTTATAGTACAGAATTAAAAAAATATATACAATCAGCTAATGCGAATAACAGGTAAATAGCAGTGCATGCCCTTTCTTTTACACGCAACTAAGTTAAAGGTTATTTATATTCAACATGTACAGTACACTATTTAAGGTCATTCTGAGACTAGACACCGCACGATGGCATAAATAGCTGACGGAATAATTCCAGCTG
>QVRM01005600.1:0-51960 GCA_003439945.1 Dermanyssus gallinae | reverse complement strand
GCAGCTTGGAGGCAGCTTTTGGACTAAACACTTTTATGATATCCTGAGAGGCGCAATCACCGTTATCAAGAACTTATCGCTACTTACAGCTTTAGTTATAAGAGACTTCTTGGCTTCTTTGTCGAGCGCGAACGATCTGTAGCTTCAAGCTTGGGAGCCGTTTAGGAGTGTTCTTCGGAAGTTTATAGCGCCGGGTAAGTTCACCCGTATCTCAGACCCCGAATCCGAGTCGACCACTACTGATCTCACCACGGCCGCATATGATCGGCATAGATTCCACAGTCACTTGATGTAGCCATCAAGATTCCATCAATACTTTGCGTCTCTCGATCTCGCAGGCACGCACTGGACACGCCGATGAGAGGGACGAGTGCGGTCCTTTACAACAAACGCACTTGGCTTCATTTTTACAGTTAACGGCAAAATGTCCTTTCTGCCCACTGACGACAGGCAGGCTCATTGCGACAGTTTGCCACATATGCCCATACCTCAGACAGTGGTAGCAAGAGAGTGGAATACCAGCTGACATCACTACCTATTACGAGCGAAAAGCCAAGGACCTCAGCGGGTAGTATCTAATTAAACTGAAGAAGCACTCTGTTCGTTGGAATGCTCGATAGTACTCACCATTTCTTTGCTCGATCACCTCCCTTTGGCTAAGACAGCGCCGGCGCCTCGAAAAGCTTCTAATGTCTGAAGTGGTCGACTCCCCGTTAATCAAGCTCTCCGACCGGCGTGCAATCACGACTGAAAAATTCCCTTAGAGCACTTGATTACGCCCTCCCGTATAGCCTGATTTTGGTTTCGTACCTTATCTATACGCTTAGCTGCGTGCTTATTCACAACCAGATGCAACTACTCGATGAGTTATCTAATTGATCAGCAACGTTTGCGCCACTAGAAACCCTTTCAGTCGGCGCACCCGATCCGCATACACTTGTCACCGTGCAATTTGTGGTGCTGTCTGTTGTCTCCATTGTAGTAGATGCCGGAGCTGACGCTGATTCAACAGCCTTGCGCCGCGTTGCATGTACCAGCCTCAAACGTGGCGGCCGCTGCGGTTGATGTCGCTATATCTCCTATGATGCCACATCTGCGGCAGGTGCCGAATCACCATCTCCGTCACGAAGAGTTACCGCGCGTCTTGTGCTCTTTCACCGCTGGTTTGCACCGGCCTTCAGCCTTGTGGAGAATGCTGTTTTTCTCATTTGCTCCATTAAAGTTTTGTTGATCACCATGCCTTAGCCACACCACAATTCGAAGTGGCGACGCACGACGAATGCTACGTGCATTCACAATTCGCCCGTCTTTGGGGCACGCAGCCAAGCTACTACCGCACGTTACTACGACGTTGGTAAGGCGCAGTTTTTTACAGCTGTCGCACGAATCACGCTCCAAACAAGCAGGACCGAACAGCACTCATTCGGAAACGCGTGTCGATACAGCCAAGAACGGTCAAAAACGCCGACGAAACCGCACGAAGCCTGCTTATACCGTGTGCCAGCCGAACGGCGAGCAGAACGCAACTGTATATATATATATATATATATTCTATATATATACAATATACTACAGTGCTACGTCCAAGAAATGTGCAGGACATAACACTTCGTTTTTGAGTTAAAGTTCCCAGTGACCAGTTCAAGCAACACGCAAGCCAGTTACAATTAGGTCTATAAACAATTGACCATTTAAATTTTGATTAAATAAAAGCGTACCGCAAAATGGTAACGCTTATACGTGAATGTCTCTAACATTAATTATAACTGGCGTAATTAATTATATAGCCTGCATAATTCCCCAAGAAAAACTATGCACTTTACAGCCTACATACTTTTCCACACAGAATATGCGCTTTCCACAGAGCTAAGTTCAACAACAGGTGGCTCCGTGATAACGTGTTAAACTACACTTCTTTAAGAGAGTGGCTTCACACTCCCCCGATCTAAAACCAAATGGATTTTTCTATTTTTGGCTATTATTATCAGCCCACGGCGTTCTGCAGAAAATACAACAATTTGAACGGTCTTAGATCAACTATTCAATTGGCGGCGTGGTCTAGGGGACTAGTGCGCTAGTCATGGTTGTCATCTACCAGGCTGTCGCCAGTTCGATCCTGTTGTTACTCGAATTTCTGTAAGCGATGCTCATGAGAATAGATGATCAACCATACCGCTGGGCGTCAGCGGCATGCTGCCACAACGACTGTTGGGGGAAACCCTAATTATGTTAACATATCCGGCCCTCAGTGCATTAAAGATATACCTCTGGTTAAGTTCTAAGCCCGTAGTAAAGGACGGAGGATAATCTAGAATTAAAAACAACCTCCTTAAAAAATTTTTAATTCTAGATCAACCATTCCAGAGCGAGTGCGAGAAAATTCGTGATGGTTTGTCGTTGTACAAGATCATAAATGTGAAAGGCAGAAACGTTACGATTTGACAAACTATTTGCGTTTTAAACTCTGACGGGATTAAGTCGGAATGGTTCTAGTAAAATTAGTTTTCAACTAATGAAATATCGGGTGTGTTATGAGGTGACACTTTAGGTCTGGTGTTGTAATGTCATCAATATACAAAAGTAACCATACAAGCGTTTGCAGAGTGCACATCGCACGAGCCTGGGTTCTTCTTGTATTTAAATCTGTTTTCTTCTTTATCCGGATTATGGCAAACGCCAAGGAGTGCGGACGTGTGCACATCGAGCTCCGAGGAAACACGTCGATGCGTGTGTGTGTGCAGGGTGATTAACCCAGGAAGTGACATACCAGAGTAATGCCTGTAACTAGTGATCAGTTTGGTGTACTGGTATGGCCATGCGACAAAGGCACAAGCAGCCATGAGACTGGGAAAATCCACACGACATGGCGAAGTAAAACGAAACCACCCGCGTAACGGTCTGTAGGCTCCAATGACAGCGGCACGCCGCTGTCATTCAAATTCGAATTCTAACGGCTGCTCAACTAAATCTTGATGTTAGAACATCTAATTCACAAAGTGGCGCCGACAGTCATTTTAACAACTCATCGCGCCAACAATGAAGACGACGTTTTCCTTTGAAACGGCAAGGCCTGAAAAGTTAACAGCCACCGCAATGCCAATAACCGTTGTGTTTCACTTGAAAAGCTGCAGCAATACGACATAATAATAACAATAATTATAATACCGGCTGCACAACCAAAGAATTTAACGCAATGGAATCAAGCCTTAGTTATCCGCGGTGTTAATGTCACTGGAGAAGGCGTTGCGACCTTCAATGAGCTGCTCTCCCGTAGTGGGCAAGTTAAAGGTCTAGCCTCATAATGACAGATCATGGAGACAACAGGCTTTACCATGGGCTCGCCAGCCCGCGGTCCGTGCAGCCGGACCCTAACAGGGCCCTTTGTCCAACTTCCGGACAAACGTTTACACGAAGAAGCCTGCGTCGACACAAACTGTCAAGCACGGAGGGGATGCCCATAACATAGTCGACGAGTCAGAGCGCTCGAACTCTCGGTTTTACCGCGGATGAGTTAGTCAGTGTCAATCAAGTTGTCACTCGCCACTGGCAGTTGGTCCGCATCTTGCCGAAATCAGTACGCACGCAAGTTGCCGAAGTGTTCACTAAGGTGTTGTGCTCAGTCGCAGATAACAACGACAGTACTGCCTGGCTTGCTCTGTTCTCTTTCGCGTCCGTCGTCCTCCGCCTTCCCGATGGTGGGAAAGATGACCGCTCGTTGGCGGTTATCGTCCGGAAGGACCTCCGCGACTTTACTAATGGAAGACGGTTTGACCTTAGCAGTAGCCCCGCCTCTAACCAATCTCCCCGGCAGCGGACGGTCGACACCGTCCGGCTAGCCATTACCAAGCTTTCGGAAGGCGACGTTTTTTCGGCGGCTAGGATCATGATCTCAGAAGACACGCTAGCGCAGAAGCCTAGCGAGACAGCCGTTCTGCTGGATAAGCACCATCCGCGCCCTCATTCCCAACATGACCTCGCCCTCCTCACGTGCCCCTGCCATCAACTACATCAGGCGAGAACGTCCGGTCTGCCATACAAACTTTTCCCGTAGTTCAGCAGCTGGCCTGGATTTCATCAGACTCCGGCTCTTACAAGACCTATTATCCCCCGCTCTAGGGGCTGCCGCAGACCGGATTGCGGCTGCCCTGGCTAAGGTCGTCGATCTTATTCGATGGGGATCGCATTTTCCCCGACTGGCGACCCCTTATATTCGAGGCCCGACTTTTTGCCCTCAAGAAAAGGATGGTGGTGTGAGACCCATCACATGCTCATCCGTAATTTGGAGGCAGGCGGCAAAGATCTGCATCTTTAAAAACAAGGCGGACGCCTTAGGTGCTCTTGGTAGTCATTAGCTCGAGTATGCGACACCGGGAGGATGCGAGGCCGCGGTGCGTTCAACTCGGTCCTTCTTGGAGTCTCACTCCGGGGCCACCCTTGTGGTCAAGCTCGACTTTAAGAAGGCCTTTAACACTATTCGGAAGGACCACTTGCTAAATGCGGTCAAGGCTTGAGCACCGAGTATGTTTCACCAGGTGGAACTAGCTTATAAAGAGCCATCTTGCCTTTTTCTGCCACATGATACCATAATGTCGCAAACTGGGGTGCAGCAGGGCGACCCATTGGGTCCCCCTCTGTTCTGCCTGGCCATCAAGGAGTCAGTCGACTCTTTCGAGTGCCCTCTAAACACATAGTACTTAGACGACGGTGTACAGGGCGGGGCACCTGATGCAGTTCTGAGGGACATCCACAGAGTCATCGAATTCGCGGAGCGGAGTGGCCTGGCCCTATATCCTGCAAAGTGCGAGGTTCATGTCGTAGGAGGTGCTACAGACTCTAAAGTGCTAGAGGTTCTCCAAGGGTGAAGGACTACTGGCACGGATCTAGAGTTACTAGGCGTTCCTCTATATCCAAAGGGAGTCCCGGCAGCCCTCGAAATGCGGAGAGAAAAACGCATGCGATGTCACTCATTCAATTAGTAAGATCTCACCGGGGCCTTTTTCTTCTGAGATCTTCATTTTCGGCCCTATGTCTCAATCACCTACTTTGAGGTGCAGACTGCTCGCTTGCTCCAGGACTCCTTGAGCGACTAAACGACAGCATGCTTACCTTAACCCCGTTCGAGAGCTGTTGCATGCTGGTCTGGGACGCGACAGTTACTGACTCATTAGCCCCTTCAATGGTTAGTGCTGGCGCGGCCCGGGCCGGATATGATTTAGCTCTCGCCGAGGCAGGTATTTTTCGACAAGGTAAATTTTCGACAATTTATTTGATCATAAATGCCAAAGTTTCAGGCACACAGGTTCCTAGCACCCACGCCATCTCTCACTCGAGGAGAGATTGAATCTATTCTTTACCGTGACTCGAAAAGAAGCCCATACCCGCGCTCATATTTTCTAGTCGGAGTAATTCCCTAACTTTACGCAGTCAGCTAAATTGCTGCGGCCCTCTCAATGCTACAGATTTTCCGCCCCTATAACTAAGATCGAAGTTATCTTTTCGGAGTTCCTATTTGAAATTACCTCCCTTTCGCGACTCCGTTACCTACAATCCCCTGCTGATTGGTTATCTCCTACGTAGCGTATGATGCATGTGAGGGGGGAGCGTCATAGCGCCAGCTACGTTAACTAAAACCTGTGTAGAACTATGACTTCTAAAGCATACTTGGCGGTACAAACTAATTTTACCAATTATTTGAATTTACGTATATACCCGACTATATATTAACTTTTTACTTATTGTCAGTACCTTAGTATGATATAACCACTGTTATTTTACCAATCATTCTGTATTTTTATTCTCTACATAACAGTAGGTATATCACTAATCAGAAGTGTTTGTGAGATATTGATTTGGCAAGTGTTTGTCGTTCTGAGCGATCTATAGAAGGTGCTGGTTAATCCCTTGTAGCTACGAACAACAACAGAGGGAATTATTTGATCTCTTTAAAACACAAGCGACCGGTATCGCGCAAGAAGATTTATTAAGTCTATGTTTTAGCCTGTCCAATTCGCCGAAAACCCGAGAAAAAGACTGTGCGCGTTTTTTGTGGAGGGACTTGAGACAATTTATATATGTACCTCAACGCGGCTGAAAAATTGTGTTACTAGAGCAAGCTAATAAAAATTACGCGTTTTAGTCATTGTGGTGACCAGAAATAACCGTTGTTTAAACAAAACTTATACAACGGACTGTAGTCCCTATACAATTGCTAAAATAAATTGTTTAGAACATGTGGGATACTTTACTTAACTAAAAATAACCCTGTAGTTCATTACTTTTTTATTAATTTTACCGTTTATTCCTGTTTTGTACTTATTTTTATTACTTTTATTACTACAATAAAATTACCCTATTGTTTCAAAACTACTCTATAGTTTCATTTAGCAGACATATGGAAAATGAGTGGTAAGAACGATGAACAAGGGGGTTGAGAAGCTAAAACTCTAACGCTTACTCTATAATACTACATGCAGAGTAAAATGCAAATTCATCAAGCGCGTATTTGGATTGATAAATGATTGCACCAATAAATCTTGCCCTTGAGCTCAGAAGAAAACTAATTTACACGGGATACCTGCTAATTTGTAGTTGGTACTGATAGGCCATGTTCCCTATAACGTTGAAGGAAGGTCACCTACGATATTTCCGCAATCACTGTTTACTGCTGTAGGTTTAGCAAAAGTTGCTGAGTAACAAATGTAATGATGTAGCATCCAAGCTGCGTAAATACCGCTGACTTCAAGATGTTTTTCTGAGTCCAATGAAGCTAGGTGACGTAGGTGCTGTTTAGGACAGCTTGTGGCGACAACACTCAACATTCTTACAATTAAGATACTGACGCCAATCGATTGAAGGTTGTGCAACGTGCTCGATGCAATTCAATTCGTCTGACTGGATATCCAACAGAAACTGGAGGTCGACGTAGTGTAGGTATGCAAAACCTTTAAAAGCTGGCTGTTTCAGAGCTATCATTGACATTACGCTTATTATCGAAGCAGGTTTCTTGAGCTGCAGCTGGGCAGAACCAGGAATTGTCAAGCCCGGTGGCTTGGTGCATTTGCCTGCGCCTCGCGGCCAGAGTAGACACATAGGTGCTCGGGTTCAAGCCCCACCGTTGCACATTTGTATTTACCATGGGGGTCCGTCTATAAAGCAATGCGAAAATCAATCCCGTAGACGTTAAATCTTGGCTGAGGGTCAGCCGGAAAGATTTATTTAGGTGCCCCTTCTTGTCGGTAAAGCCGCGCGTCGTAATAAGATCGTAACCACCGTGAAGTCAACCAAAGTGAAATACTAAAATGATGTGGGTTCTCTGTTCCGCCATGAAGTGTTGTCTCCTACGTTCTCTGATAGAACGTACCTAGCGACTAGAAGGATCGCGACTCTCTCGAAACCTATTTGTTCGTGCTTGGGTTGCATTTAATTACTCGCCTTGCATTCTCTCTGGACAAGATTACTGTTGAACATAGATTTGCCAGAACAGTCCATTTACTTATGTCTGAATATGCATAAATGTAAAAAAACGTCGCAAACAAGGAACAGTTGCCCAAGCGTACGTTAATAACGCGGAATAGAGAACAATTAGACAGAACACGCTAACGGTGCGCGGTCATCATTTTGATCGCTTTGATGTTTTAGTTTGCGAATTTATTAATGTCTGCATTGACAATGTACTAACAGGCGTTGTCTCATGCCCATGCTCTTCTGGTAGCTTGCCTACATTTCACCTTTTTGCGGCATTCTCCCATGGTTATGCAAATCTTGTCGCGTTCGACCCAAACGTTTCCGTATAGCTCTTGAATAACAGGTTTCACCAAACATGTGCGTTCCCGTTGCCTAAAAAACACATATCTCCGTCCGGTCACAATCTGATAAGTAACACCGTAGTACGAGCGCAGATCAATCTTTGCTTTTTTGGCAACGTTTCTTGTCCGTCTGTCATTACACTCGGCCCTGACAAAGCCACCTGGTTTCTCACTAGGTATTCCAAAATCAGAATCACATTTGGGAAAATGTGTGCCCTTGCTTCTAAACATGCGCCACCCCTCTGTCGATTGGACAAGTCCAAGCGTCACAAGCGACACGAGAATAGGGATGGCACAAAACATCTCGAACTGCGAGTTCAGTGATATTTTACATAACACATTAGCAGGTTCAATTGACGTTGTTGTAGTTGCTTTTGGTGCTGATTTCGATTTGTCTGCTGGTTTTGCGGCGGTATCCGTCACTACTATTGGTTACTGACTATGTTTTTGCTTGAAAGGGCGGTGAGAACTCATCTTCTTATTCTGCTCTCGGCAACCTTCTCCAATTCTTATACCACTACCTCGAGAAATGCCAGCAAGGCTGCTGCAGCTTCGCTCTTTAAGTCGATTCCTATTGTTCATAGTGTAAAATTACGCGTTTGTCATGTTTGATTGCTATAAAGCCGACAATAACAGCATTAGATATATGCCAACGTAACTTAAACATTTCTTAAAAAAACGCGCGCGTTTATATATATGTATATATATATATATATATATACAATTTACGACATTTCGATGCACATAACTCATTATATTTCTCACATAACTATATATATATGACCTTCTGTTTTATTCATCAATTCAAATTACAATATTGTGTAAGTAAACAGGTGAATTAAAAAAAAAAAAATATATATATATATATATATATATTTACATATATAAACTTACGCAAAGTTACGCATTTGCTTAGAGACATCGTAGGCTTAACGACCGAAAAAGAAAGAGCGGCTCTAAGGTGGATTTTTCAAATGTGTTGTCTGGCTGAAATGCTATGGCAGGGTGAAGCTAGACGTCACGATCACAGCGAAGTGCTAACGAATGCCATGACAAGCTGACAGCTCGACAAGGCTGCCTATGCGTGCACAATCTAATAGTCACGTAAGATATATATAGCCACTCGCCAAGTCATTTACACCATAAACATTGGTTGACGTATCCTTTCAACCTTACTGCTTCTGACACTAGAGCAGTCCGTCTTCACAGATTGAATAGCCCTACCCATACCAGTCGAAGGGTATCGCAGGTCAAAGTTGTTGAAGCATTTTTAAAAAGTCGTTGCTCTTCTGTTTCCTGGTAATCTTTTAGCAACAGAATAATTAATGAAAGTATAATTAGGCTTGTGTGCATTACAATAAGCCAAAATATATGCAGTTGCTTCTATTTAACATAACGTTCGTAGATAGTAATCTTAAATGCAAGCTATTGATTCGAGTGAATTGTACAACTTGTGGTAGCAGGTCAGACCACATGTATATATATATATATATATATATTTATATACATGCTTTACATTTTCTACGTCATTGGCTTTTAATTTAAATCGGCAGACCAAAGTCGCCGTAAACACAATGCATTTAACAGAATGGGGGTCGTTACTCACAATAGAGACTTCTTAGAAGGAAATATTCCGGCATTAATTCTAAACTCCCGGTGATGCCTATTATTTCTGCTCAACTACTGACTCTGATTTTAAGTTAAATTCTAGAATGCATATTTTAGAATGAAGAAGAGAAGTACTCCTAGTATAATTTTAGGCTTGAAGTCGTACGTTATATATATATATATATATTATATACATATATATATAAATAGCGGCCAGTCCGAGTAGATTCTTTGTAGCGACCTATCCGTTTTTATCAGCATTTTTAGCCTAGTGGTACAAATTTTCATCAGTCTGAATTGACTCTCTCTTACTATTTTTATGCTCGATTATATACTCTCTGATCCACAAAGCTGTTCTAATATTTTTAGTCAATACATCTCAATGCTGGCACAGAAGAATTAAAAAAATCGGGGCAATACGAGCACCTGAGCAGCGTACTCTGTGATGAGTGGTCAGCCGTAGATGTAGCAGTTATAAGCGAGACTTGGCTTAAAGATATCGATGCCCCTCTGTTTGCCATTGACGGCTTCAGCTAAGTGACATCCAATCGTAAAACACCTAAGCTTGGAGGCGGAGTCGGAATCTATGTACGTACCTCCTGTGTGATTGTATCCACGTTAGCGCTTAGTAGTCTTGATAGGTATGCTAAAGCTCTTCGTATACATCTTCGGAAAGGGTCCGAGTTCGAGGGTTATATCATTGGGTTTTACTCGAGTAGTACTCTACATAAGATACTCTTCTTAACCTATTAGGTGATAGTCTACCATCTAATTCGTTACTTCCGTGTTTGCTCCTTGGTGATTCAAACGTCAACTTGCTCGCTAGCCCACTGCCGTTAAACTAAAGATCCTTCTTCACTAACGATCTAATGCATCTTATCGATCGCGTCACGAGACTTTTTTCTAGAACTTGCCTTGATCATATTGCAGTTAGGGGCTGTTCCGACCAGCGGTTCTAACTACGTTGTCATTCTCGGACCATTTCCCTGTTGTTGTCTCCTTGCTCAAATGCAGAGATACATCGACGACGCTTCAGGCTGCTACTTCCAACTTCATTGGGGTTCACGACGCTGCTGGTGTGGGTAGTTTTTGAATCG
This sequence comes from Dermanyssus gallinae, assembly GCA_003439945.1. Classification (NCBI taxonomy): domain Eukaryota; kingdom Metazoa; phylum Arthropoda; class Arachnida; order Mesostigmata; family Dermanyssidae; genus Dermanyssus; species Dermanyssus gallinae. Next base: position 41,450 of record QVRM01005600.1, on the reverse strand, counting down.
TCTAAGCGACATTTCTTGGAGCAATGTCTATGATTCAAATGATGTTAATTTAGCGTTCGAGAATTTTCAACAAACCCTTCGGGGTATTTATAACACATCATTCAGTTTACGTCTCATAGAGCGTACGAAGGCGTCAAAAGGTGACACGTTTGTGTTCTCGCCAGGACTGCGTCGCCTAAGAAAGCATGCCAACAAAATGTACATTAGGCACAAAAAGATTAATTCCCCAGAAAGTAAACATGCTTATCTGGTGAGCCAGAAAAGATACAAAACTGCTGTTCGTATTGCTCGTTCGGAGTTCTACAAGGAGCGGTTTTATACCTTACATGGAGATGCCTGCCGTCTCTGGCAGTTCATTAACAGGTTCTGTGGTAAACATAAGGAAGGGCTCGACCGAGTTGCCTTCTGCTTTTGTCACCCCTTCTGGAGAAATTGCACAGATCCTGTTTTAATAGCCGATGAATTTAACCGTTTTTTCGTGTCAGTGGGTTTGGAGACGGTCTCTTCATTGAGTTTTGAAAATGACATTAGACCGCGATTAAGGAACCTTTGGCCCTGTAATGATGTTTCGTTCAGTTTTTGCGCTGTAATGGTAACTAAGGTGGCCTCGATATTACTTAAGCAGAAACGGAGCTGGAGCTGCGGAGCAACGAGACTTTGTTCTCAACTTCTAAAGCTTGGTACTCCATACATTGCTGGTCCTCTTACGCACATAGCGAACCTTTCACTTGCATCTGGAGTGTTTCCAACCGCCCTTAAGGCTTCTTTTGTTACACCTATTTACAAAAAGAAAGGCGACGTTGCGGAGCCTAAAAGCTACCGACCTATCAGCCTGATTGACTGCATTTCAAAGCTATTCGAGAAGCTTGCTCTCGTGCAGCTAGAACGCTTCCTCGAATCCTGCAGCTTTCTATCGCCTAATAAATTTGGATTCCGTCACGGTCGGTCCACGGGCCTGGCACTAGCGCATCTGTGGCAGTTTGTGACCGACTCTGTTGAATCGACAAAAGCCTGTCTAGGCGTCTTTCTCGACGTCACCGCGGCATTCAATTGCGTTCGCCATTCTTTCATTCTGCAAATCTTGCAAAGCCTTGGGTGCTCGGCAAGTACAGTCGAGACTTCACTTTTATTCAGGGTTGACCATCCAGCCCTCGATATAACGCGCTCACTGTCCCAAGTGAAGGAGGTAATCAAAATATTTATATATTTTGACCTCGTTGTTAATGCTAGCAAGACTAGTTTCGCTTCCTCCTCAATTAATGTTAGAGGCGGACCTTGATCGGCTTTCTTCTGCATTCGGTCTGAAGTTTTCGTCAACTACTAAATGTTTGGGCCTCATCTTACATGGAGGTTTAAGTTGGCGCGCTCATATTGATCATATCACACCTAAATGTTACGCAGTTATATCGGCCATGCGACGTTTGCGGCCGTATAGGAATTCCGTTGGATGGTCTGATTTTGATCTACAAAACGCTGTTTGTGCCAGTACTCACATACGGCATTCTCTTGTGGGGAGGTGGATGCGATCACGTTCTGCATCGGGCTCAGGTAATACAAAACGAATGCTCTGAAAGCTATATTTGGGATGAGACGTAGCCAATCTGTTAGAAATATATATTGTGACTATAAGATTATATCCATCGATTCGCTGTATCGTCTTCAAGTAGCTACTTTTAGCTTCAAGATCAGTCGTAGTTTAGTACCTACTGAGGTTGCCTTCCCTCTAGTCCCTCAGCGGCGGAAAACCTCGCGACGGGCCACCACGATACCTCGCGTGCAGAAAAAATCTAGCATCCAATCTCTTGTGTACAGACTGCCCGTTGTGTGGGAGAGCATCCCGCAGAAAATCGTTACTCGAAATCCCTGACCTGTTTTACCCGAGACGTCAAAAGTCGGTTTTCAAATCGGAATACATGACCGAAAAGAGGGATTACTAAGAGCAATGGTCTAATTGTTCAGTTTTTGTTGTCATTTTCGCGAAAAAAATTATTATGTCACTAGCAAGAGGCATGTCCTAACGATTGAATTGAAGCAGAATAACGACGTTTGGGCTCATTTAACGGCTCGACAGAAACAAAGAAGCCTCCTACCAGAAGTTTTTTTGTTGAAACGATAGGCTTAGACTGGCGCCTCATGTGTGAAGAAAAGGCCCATATCAAGGCTTATAAGGACATCGGCCTCTCCAATCGCAAAATTTCCCGTCAATTGGGGCGTTGTGCCCATGTAGTAAATAACTTTGTTGATTTTTTACTTTGTTAGGTAAAAAATACGCCGTAAAAAAAGAGTTACGGGAGTCCAAATTCTATTTCGGAACGAAACAATCTGCAATTCTGAAGAAAGCGTCAAACTCTGCGCCCTCGGCGAGGGCAATTGCTGGCAGGCGGCCGACGTGGCAAACGAAAGTGCGCAATGTGCAAAGCTTCCTCAGGAAGACACATTGGCAAAAAACACAAGAAAAAACAACGATTGACCGCTGACCGATGAAAGCTCGTCTTGACTTCGCCCACGATAAAATGTCATGGACCACTGAGTGCCCACGATACGATGTGATGGACCACTGAGTGACACAGAGCGCTCTTTTCGAATGAAAAAAGTTTAACTTTGATGAATCGGATCGATTTTACTATTATTCGCACGATGTCCGCAAGGAAGAACGAATTTTGTCAAAACGTCACTTAGGTGGCGGTTCAGTGGTGATCTGGGCTGCTGTCGGATATTATACAAAGTCGTCGATTGTTTTTTAGACGGTCGTGTTTATTCGACGCGATACGGGGATTTGCTAAAAGAGCAATCGGCGCATTTTAAGCTGATGGGATGGCCAGACTTCGTTTTTACACACGATAACGCCCCGATTCACACCGCCAGGCTGATTGGAAGCTGCTTCGACCAACGTCACATTGAATTCCTTCGCTAGCCTGCACTCTCATCTGATCTTAATATGATCCAGAATGTGTGGAGCTGGCTCGAACAAAAAGTTTACACGGATAAAAACAATTTTCGAGGCTTGGGACGAGCTCTTGCAAAACGGCATCCAAAATTCGTTTAACACTATACCAAACCGCACTCTTGAGGTTATTTGACTTAATGGGAAGTTCACTGAGTACTATGTATAGTCTAAATGCCGTGAAATTAGCCCAAATGCCGTTGATCTGCTTAATTAATTTGTTAAAACAGGTATCTTGCTAGTGGCCTTATAATTTTTTCGCGGTGTAGCTGTGCCAAATGAGAAAATCTCGTGGTTCAGAGTAATCCGAGACCCTAAATGTCGATAGAAGTCTTCGCTGTTACTCTGTGAGCATGTATCACTGTGATTTTAACACGATATGTTATAATAAATGCGTGAAATGTAACAAAAATGGGTATGATGGTAGATAGGGGAAAAGGGTGTATATATCAAGACACCCGTGCTGCTTTTTGCTGACGATATAGTTGTGTTAGGGCGGGGTACTAGCGAAGTTCAAGAAATGTTGAATACTTGTGGGGAAGCAGCGGAGGAACTGAGCATGGCGTTTAACGAAAAAAAGAGCGCAGTTTTAGTATTTAATGGGACTAAAGGGGCAAAGAAGCTTGTAGTGCAGGGAAAAGAGTTGGATTATAAAAGTATCTTGGGGTGACAATGACTACAGGGGATGATTATTTAGAGGAAGAAGTGATAATAAGAAGGAAGAAGGCTGAAAAAGGACGAAATGCAGTAAGGTTGTAAGGGCCTCTGGGGTTTTAATAAATATATAGTAACAAGGAATATATGGAAGGCCATGTATGTGCCAGGATTGACTTTTGCTAATGCCTCTCTGGTCCACAGCGCAGGGTTGAGAAAGAAGTTAGAAACAATACAAAGAGAGGTGATAAGATTTGCATTGGGTTGCCGTTTTAATTGCGCCAGGGAATTTCTTGAGGGGGAAGAGGGAATGTCAACATTTATACAAAAGGGAAGTACAAAGTAAGCTTAGATTTAGTAGTAGGATTAAAATGTCACAAATAAAAGATGGGTTAACCAGATGCAGCTGGTAAAGACGGCAATTGGAATTAAAACAAAGTGGGGTCGCAGAGTAGAGTTTCGCAGCTAGGGATATTGGGTACAATTGTCAGCAATGGGCAAGGAACGAGGGTATCAGATGAAATGATCAAATTGAAGATAAACAAGTCATATACAGACAAATGGAAATTGGCGATGGGCTCCAAATCAAGGATGGCAACTATGTATGGAAAGAAAAAGCGGGAAAGGGGCGGGGTAGAATGGGTATACGATAATTCAAGAGCAAGTGGGCTATTGGCAGATGCCAGGGCAGGGATTTTGGATACAAGGATACATAGAGCTAAATATAAGGAGGGGCAAACGCACAGAATGTCGAGCATGTGGGCTAGAGAATGAGTCAATCGAACATATTATTACAGAATTTATAGCCTTAGGGGGGAGCAGAGATATAGAGCTGTCGGAGGCCCTAGCCTTAGAACCAAATATTAGAAATGACCTGGTCGATATTACAAAGAAGAGGTTGTCACAATGGAAAGTAAATACTCAGTAGGTATTGAAGTAGACATGGATTATATGGATGCGTAGGTAATATATACAGGTATGCTGCCGCTCTAAGCGCCCCTGATATAAAAGGGTGACATGTGTATTTAGGTATACATGCCAAGCAAACAATAAATCAATCAGTCATATATATATATATATATATATATATATATATATAAATAACGAGTTATTAACCCGTTTTTATTTATTCAAAAAGGACCCTGCAATGTTAGCCACAACCTTTTCCTATTACTGGACTACACTGTCAATTCCCATGGCTAATATTTCCGGTTATTGCATTCTTATGAATGTTTCCTTGAGTGTTTCTACAACATCTAGTGATGTACACGTCTTTGTAGTTATTCAGATATCTAAATAGGTGGTAGTCCGATAGTCCGATATGGAGCAATGTGAAAAACAGTTCCGTGGACGTTAAATCTTGACTTGAGGGTCAGCCCGAAAACTTTTTTAGTCCGATAGTGCAATGTCTGGGGACTACGAGAGATGCGGTAAAGTTTTCCAATCGGCGGTAAAAACTTGGTTGAGCTCATAACAGACATTCGCGTTTATCGTTTGACCACTGGGACGAAACTTGTGGTAGACGATGCCATGCCTATTCATTAAACACAGCAAAAATTGCGTGAATGGGTTAGTCTCTTTGGCGTGTTCTGGAAAGGCTGGCCTAGGGCCCATCAGAATCCTCCCCGTTTCACATAGACATCAAATACTTATTTGTATCACAGGTTCGATACGAGAACGGACAATCATTGTGCCTGGCAAAAAAGTGTTGTGTGTGACACACACATACACACAACCATATCACAGAATAAAGAGCCAAACACAAAATCGCCACCAGTAATTAGAATTTACCACTGTCTATTTTGACAAAACATTTATATTGTTGCAACATAAAGATTTACTTAAAAATAAACCAGCTTTTCGATCAAAGGTCAACTATAAAAAGATCACTTAACCACATTTTGAGCAGTATTTAAATACATGCGCTAGTTTGTATCCGGGTAATACAAGCACATAATTTACGTAGGATTTTAAAAGTGCATACAAATGGGTCTAAGAAAGCACTTCACCTTCATACAGAAGAAGTACATCAATAATGCGCTAAACATGCCGCCTATGCACCATGAGTATGTCTTTTCCAAGTGCAACTGAATGTGGCGGCGTAATCTAGGGGACTAGTAGCTAGTTCGATCCTGTTGTTGATCGAATTTTCTCTAAGCGATGCTCATTGTGAATAGATGATTAACCATACCGCTGAGAGCGGCCATTCTGCCACAAATACTATTGGGGAAACCCTAGGTATCTTAACATGTTCGACCCTCGGTGCATTGAAGGTATACCTCAGGTTAAGTTCCGAGCCCGTAGGGGACGGAGGATAGTCTAGAATTTCGTCTAGAATAGGAACCGGTTTGGGAGTGTTCTTCGGAATCGCAGTAGCGCTGGGTAAGTTTACCCGTACCTCCAACCTCGATGCCGAGTCGACTACTACTGATCTCACCACGGCCGCATATGATCGGCGCGAAGTTTGGGCCAAGTTGGAGTTATCTTGCGGACTCTCTGTAACAGGACCCGTTGCCTCCAGTGGCACAGATTCGATCACATTCACTGATACTGCTGTTTGAGATTCTGCGTTCACTTGATGTAGCAATCTAGATCAATACTTTGCGTTTCTTGATCTTGCAGACACGCACTGGACACATCGGTGAGAGGGTCGAGTGCGTTCCTTTACAATGAACACACTTGGCTTAATTTTTACAGTTGATGGCAAGAGGTCCTTTTTGTCCACAGTGCCGACAAGCAGGTTCAGTGCGACAGTTTGCCATCATATGGCCAAACCTCAGACAACGGTAGCAAGAGAGTGGAGCACCAGCTGACATCACTACCTTATAAAGGCGGAAAGCGAGAAAGACCCTAGCGGTCGGTATCTTATTAAACTGAAAAAGCACTCTGTCCGTGGGAATGCTGGATAGCACATTGCCATTTCTTCGCTTGGTCATTTCCTTTTGGGCTGAGACAACTCCGGCGTCTCGAAGAGCTTCGAGATGTCATCGGTAATAAATCGCGATTAACACCATTAATTTTTGCCGAGTAGCTGGCTAAATTGTGACACTTAGACGTAACCTAAATTTCTAAGACTGAGTCAACCTTTACTGCCTCATTTGTCTTATCTGCAGTACTAAATCACAAGTAAATAAAACCAGCTTTGGATTCAGGTTTGGCGGTAGGAAATCTCTTGGCCAACTCACTACGGAGAGGCAATAGTTTATTCAAAAAGGGTACTTCCGAAATAGTCTACTCCCCATTTACCAAACTTTCCGACGGACGTGCAATTGTGACTCGAAAAAGTCCCCTAGAGCGCTTGATTAGGCCCTCCAACATAGCTTGAATTTGGCCTTGAACCTTATATATGCGCTTAACTGCGAGTTTATTGACAACCAGATTTCAGCCACTCGATGAGTTATCTGAGTGTTTAACAACGTTTGTGCCACGAGAAGCCCCATCCAGTCAGCGCACTTGACAGCCGCATACACTTGCCAACCTGCAATTTGTGGTGCAGTCTGTTGTCTCCATTATAGTAGACACCGAGGCTGACGCTGATTGAACAGCCTTAAACGTAACGTTGCATGTACTAGCCTCGTCCGTGGCGACCGCTGCGGTTGATGTCGCTATAATCTCCTTGGATGCCACATCTGCAACAGGTGCCGTTGATAAGCCGTAGTTCACAGCTGTCGCACGAATAAGAGTTACGCTCAAACAAGCAGGACCGAACCACATCAATTCGGTAACGCGTGTCGATACAAACAAGTCCAGCAATACAGCCAGTCCGGAGTTACACCAACTCCAAAATGATATAAACGATCGAAACAAATTACTTCAGGACGCACATATCGGGCCATAGAAGTTCAAGAGTTCCACCACACCAAAATAGAGACTCAGATAGGCCAAGGACGGTCAAAATACGTCAAAACCGCACGGAGCCTGCTTATACCGTGCCAATCAAACGGTGAGCAGACGATATATATATATATATATACATATATAAATATTGTAATGATTCACTAAAATATTACAGTACGTTTGCATACTCGGAAATGCTCGCCTAAATAGAAATGGTAGTAAAAGGGTGTCACGTGAAGGTCAGGATCCAGCTCTCCGTGTCCTTGCGTTTTGGCAGCCCCCGCTCTTATGGGCTTGGTACGAGCGGTATATCATCAAAAACCCTTGCAACGGTTGAACGGTAAGATCCATAAGATTTCGCTTCGTGACGCCGAGCCCCAAAAGCGTACTCGCAGATTTGGAGGCCCATACACCACTCATAAAGATAGTGATTGATCAGAATCTGCAAGGTTTTTGCGGGTCGGGGAGCGCCGCTTTTAGAAACTCGACGGCATATTTGGTGATTTTGACCTGCCGCACGCTTGCCAGGTCCCTGTTTGGGCCGCAAACTTCGGCATCTAAAACCCAGACCTCGGTAGATGTTGTTATTACGAGATCGGGCTTTACACCTGGTCGAGGAATACTCGCTCACGAGCCACCTGATGTCTCCTCTCGCGCCACGCGATAACAGACGTCGTCGTGTCTCTTTATAGTTTGCTTGTGTGTTGTATCGCACTCTGAGCGACATGAGCCCGAGCGTCCCCTGGCCAATCTGAGTATTATATATATATGTGTCAAGAACCAAATTATATGTAATGTATTAAATTTTTCGAACTGTTATGAAGCATTGTTCCGAAACACCGTGTATACGTCGCACCGTCGATTTTGCGACGAACTTGAAGAGACCGAAGATGACCTTCGTTCGAGACCGAAGATGACACCGAAGGCTTTCAACGTCAATAATCAAAAGAATTGTTAAAAATCTCCATAATAACGTACTTAACAAGGGCCGTATTTTTGTCAGGGAGCTAGCTGTGGAATCGAAGATGTCATATGGATTAGTTTATCAGTCTTGACGCTTATTTTATGCGTACAAGACTGGCAGCAAAGTTACTTCTTAAAAAGTTGAATTTCCAGGAAATGTTCGTTCGTTGGAAAATGTCCGAGTCGACCCTTCAGGCGATGGCAGAAGACCCACAATTGCTTTAGAAAGTGATTACAGGAAACGAGCCATGATTGTATTTTTATGACATCGAGATCATAGCTCAATCCTCCCAGTAGCGCTTTGAACGAGAAACATCACGACAACGTGAACATAACACTGGACCTGGCTATCCCCATACACCGGACCTGGATCTGCGCGACTCAACTCGATTCCGAAGGACGCGTTTAAAAAAATGTTTTCTGTTAAAATGTTAAAAAATGGAAGGGGTGGCAAAGAAGACGGTACAAGTGCACTCAAGCAGATAGGAGCAATTTTAAATGGAACAAAAACACCTTTGAAGGTGTAATAAATATGTATCAAAACCCTGTGATCCGCCCTCGTATATATGGATAAAAATACAATCATTTATTTTCTAAAATAACATTATGTAGCAGTTATCGTACTATTCAAAGCGAACAAACAGACCGGAGACTTTGCGACAATTAACCTATTTGAACTTTTTGAACTGACCCTCAGTCAAGATTCACCCTCCACGGGACTGCTTTTCGCATTGCCTCATAGACAGATTCCCATAAATACAAATGTGCAACGGTGGAGTTCGAACCCGCGCACCTATGTATCTCCTCCTCCGTCGCAAGGCGCAGACGTAACAATTTACATAGACGTCATTTAGTTAGCGTACTTTAAACTTGTTTATTTTTAAAATATTACGTTTGGTCCTACGCTGTGTGGTAGAAAACGTATTTTAAAATTACACTGTTTAATATTTTAAGCATCGGGTTAATGTTGGCACAAATAGACAAATACCTTCTTCATCAAAAATATACACCTATATACTCAGTCCACTTTTAGTTTCAATTATGTTTATTTTGCTCAAATATAGTGTAATATGCACTCCACAAGGCTTTTTCATAATAATTTATCTTCGTCACGCTTCCGACGAGAGAAGTAGTGCAACGATTTATGCAAAACTAAGACTCCTCGTAAAAAGCGGTGTGTGAACATACAAGGAAGTGATAACCAGGTACATAGTGCATGGTTATATATATTATATTTAGGTGCATGTGATATACTCCTAAATAAATTTAACAATTTAAAAGGCAACCCGTAGTTGTCCTATTTTTGTAGGACCTATATTTGTCTAAGAATTTACGCCAAGTCTGCTTTATTGAAATTAACTAATGGCTTTAGCTGACCGAACAAATTGTTTGCCAAAATTTTACAAACGCGCGAATCTACACAAGGCTCCATCCCACTACTTAATATCCTGAAAAGGTGCAAAATTAAAAAGTAGATTGTATGATGTGCTTGCGTTCATTTTGAAATAACGATAAAGCGTTAAATTTAGCAATTAAAAAGCAGAGCGTAATCTGCTATAATGCTGATTACTATATGCACAAGGACATTACAGGCGTCATGACATCTGCAAAAGATTGAAGACCTAGAACCTACAGTCGAGACTCTAACAGAAAAATGTATTGTAGTGTAGAAGCCCGCATATATTTTAAGATTCCAAACCGAAACCTCGGCTATGCCATTCTCACTCTTTCCATATTACCCTACCTCCACCCTATATTTTTCAGCGCTGTTTTTCAATCGGTGTTCTTCGCTTACCTGAAATTAAGCAAACAAAGAGCGCATCCGTGCATCATATCGCAGATCGAAATTATAGAATTTTCCGTGACCGCTCTGTAAGCTACAGTGACACTATGGTTAGCGTTCTCTGCAACAGGCAATTTCCCGTTCTTGCTAGACTGCCTGGTACAGGTTCTGAAAACTTGTGTTTTTTTTTCTACTAAAGCCAAGACAGATACTGACGGCAGTGTAGTAGTGTGACGTCAGTGGGGTGAGTCACGTTTTGTCAAGCTCCCGAAAGAATACTGGAAAACCTAGGTTTTTCGGGGTTGCTAGTGCGTAATCGACCTGACCCAGAGGGCAATTACGTGCACATGAATAACCTTTTAACGTAAGAAAGTGATAAATTTGCGTGATCTAGCATCCAAGTGAGCGGTGGTCGGCGGTGGCGTTCGAATCTGAACGCGAACAACCGAAAGTAAACAAAGAACTCAAAAGCTTGAAAAACTTGTAAATTTTGAGAATGACGCGAGTTCCATTATCAGTTCGGCCAAGTCGCCAGGATTCTGAGAAGGTACGGATAGCCTCGAAGGAGCGCCTAGAGACTGTATTCTCGCGCCCTGAAGGTGGAGGGAGAGAGAAAGTGATAAGGATGAAGAGTGAAGTAGCTAAAGTGCAAAGTGGGGGCTCACCAATTTAATTCAATAGCGCCTTTATTAAAAGGGGTTGATACAGGTTACAAAAATGAAGATACACCAAATTGTTCCGGCAATAACTGCTTGGATTGGTACATTCGAGCTATTCGCCAGGCAAATATCTTATTAATACGCTCAGTGCGAGCGGTGTCCTTTGGCACAATAGTGTGACCACTACATAGGCTGTTGGAGTGGATGTCAAAAAATTTGTCAATCATTCCTGCCCTTCGAAGTATGCGGAGGGCAGAGACATTTTGTTTTACAAACAGGGCGGAGATTGGCGGTAGGGCGATCGCATCCCTGTCGAGGTTACACCGCCATCTTAATCGCCTTAAAAATTTGCGTTGGACGCCCTCAAGCTTATTGAGGAAACCTTTTGGTATGGTTCCCACACCGGGGAGCAGTACATTAGTCTTGAGAGAACTATGGCTTTGTACATCTTTATATATACATCGGGATCCCTGACAATAAAACAACGAAGCAACATATTTACAAGTATTGCAGAGGATTTCACCAGCTGGTGCACGTGCTCCTTAAAAGTTAGGTGACCTGTATACCTAAGTCTCTCGTGTCGGGAAGCGTGGAGAGAACGGTCCCATTGATCTCATAGTCAAAATCAGTCGACCCACGCTTCAGAACGACACATTTCGTAGCCGAGAGAATCATTCCGTTCTCGACACACCAACGGGCGATTCCGTCAACAGCCCTTTGCAGCCGAGCGTGCGAGGTGCTGTCATTCACAGGGCAGTAGAGCTTGAGGTCGTCGGCGTACTCTAGGTACTTCACCCCAGGAGGGACATGCCGGCCGATATCAGAAATGAAAATGGCGTACAGCAGAGGAGACGCGCATCCGCCCTGAGGGACACCCGACGGGGCAGGCCAGGGTCGACTGAGGACGTTGTCAACCTTGACGCGATACGAGCGGCCGGATAGGTAGGCTTTGAACCATCGAAGAGTGGAAGCGTGGATTCCAAGCAAGACCAACTTCTTGGTGAGAAGATCGTGTTCAACCCTGTCGAATTGTCGTCAACTTCCACTGTATATATATTGACTCTTCTGGTCAATATATACAGTGGAAGTTGACGTTGTGATTTATATTCATGGCCCAGTCTTGTGTCATTTCCAGTAGTTGGGTGCACGTCGAGCGATGTGCGACGAAGCCATGCTGGGCAGGATCGAGGAGAACGTTACGGGTGAGGTGACGAACCAAGTGCGCAACCGCGAGCTTTTCGAAGACGGTGCACGCGATGGAACATTGAGAGACCGGCCGATAGTTGCAGACATCCATTTTGGAGCCTTTTTTGTGTATAGCCGTCACTATCGATTCGCGGAAGGGGTTGGGTACTTGACCATCATTGTATGAGCGTTCAAATAGCAGTTTCAGAGGCTCGGCGAGAAAAATGGCAAACTTCTTGTAGAAGATCGGTGGAATGCCATCGGGAGTGTGGCTGCATTTCCCTTTCAGATGAGAGAGCACCTTGTAAATTTCTTCTTCCGAGAAAACCAGCGGCGAGTCTTGAATGGGAGATGTGGAGTGGCTGGGCCTGTCACCATGTGTGTGAGAAGACGTCGGTGATGTGGACGCGCCCTGTGTGTCACGAAACAGAGACGAGAAATGCTGGGCTAACAAATCTGGCTTTTTCTTCCGGCTTGGTAGCAGTAACGTTGACAGATTGCAGAGAGGGTAGAGACCCCAGTATCCTTCAGCCGCGCGTTCACATAACGGAAGAAAACTCTGCCATCGTTGTGATTCAGGTTCAGTTCGGTTAGCGAGCGTAGTCGCCTTGTTGCCTTCATCAGTTTTTGATGAAGAGCAACGCTCGGGGACGAAGAGACGAGATTCTCCAAGAGGGAGACGTAGTCGCGAAGGTTGCGCCATTGAGCGTTGGCATCATGTCTGGGTGTAAACTCGATGATCAGGAAATTGCAGCAGTCACAGAATTTCTCATACATCATGTTCACCCCGTCGCAGTCACGGAAAAAGGCACTCCAGTCTATAGCGTTTAGATGGGCAGCAATGTTGACTTCGTCCATCTTTTTGTAACTGAGACGGATGCAGTCGAATGAGAAGTCAGTGTTTTCCAGAGCAATATCAAAGCTAAGGAGGGTCGACAGGTGCAAGATTTCCTATGATATCGGGGTCGGTGGAGAAGAGCAGATCTAGCGTAGCACCAGCTTTGTGTGTGGGAAAAGAAATGAGCTGAAGTAGCCCATTGTTGTCACAACAGTCGGCAAAGACACTCTCTTTCGTCGTGGAGTCGTTGGGAACCGGAACAGACCAGTTTATCCGCGGCAGGTTAAAGTCTCCGACAAGAACGATTGGAGCGTCGACAGTACAGTAGAAGTCTATGGCCGCACATGTGTCTTGTATACGGGCGAGACGAGCAGCGGAGTCACCAGCATTGGTAACATAGAAACAGATGACGCGAATTTTGTTGTTACTATTTAGAAGATCGAGTGCCACATGCTCACCAACGAGATCTTGTTTTATACTGACGGGGTTCAGGTGATTGCTGACGAGAATGCCGACGCCCCCACCGCGTGACGGTCTGTCGAGGCGAAATACCTGGTAACGATTATTAAAGGAGAGTTCAGCATCAGAGATCCAAACGTCAAACCAGGTCTCGCACAGAAGAAGCAGATCAATGTTTTGCGAAGCACAATGCGCGAGAATGGCATCAAGTGCCCCCGGTTTGGCGGCCGATCGAGAGTTTAGAAAGAGTGATTTTATTTTACGGTCCCTAGTAGAGGATGGGTCCGATCCAGGTTCGGTATCGATTGCGAGACGCGGGTCAGACCCAGGGAGTCAATCGGAAGTGCGACATTCGATGACATCTGTGTCCCTCACCCTGCCATTGACGACTTTGATTACGGCCCCCTCATTCCATATGTGTTGATCGAACATTTTGTCCGTGTCCGAGTCGGGGGACCTCGACATAGAAGGAGCTGTAGTGGTCATACCGGGTTTTCAGTTTCTTTATTACGATGGGATAAATTCCGGATGTAGTCAGATGCTTGTGCAGATCTTCGGCTCTGAGTGCCGGGTCCTGACCAGAAATGAATATGCGCTCAGAGTGAAGACGAACGGAGACTCGAGGTAGGGTCTCCGGTCCATTGTCTGTGCGGTTACGTACCACCAAGACGCGCTGTTGTTTGCTCAAGTTTTCTTTGATTGTGGCTTTGTCACCCGGTCGGTTGCGATAAGCCGAAGTGGCAGGGGATGTGAACTGTATCAGACCCTTAGATCGAGATCGACTGAGAGACCTGCTCGTAGAAAGCGTTCCTCCCCGCTGCCTCATTCTTCCACGTTGTAAGTTGCCGGGACGGTCACGCAGAGATTTGTTGTTGTCGACCGATGCACTGCGGCTTGCTGCGAGAAGTTTGTCAACTTTCTTCTCGAGTTGATGATTTTTATCCAGAAGAGCACTGTTGTTAGAGGCCAACACACTCACAGTAGACTGTAGTTCTTTAAGTTGAGCCATTAATGACCTAACCAGGGAAGCAACATCCAAGTTTTCGTCGGCCATTTCTTCATCTTCAAAAAGAGGAGGTGGGTTACACGAGGCACATTTAAAGCTCCTTTTCACCGCGTTTTTCTTGGCTTCATTGTATGATATTGACGTGCATTTGTTCAGATGGACCCACAGCTGACAGGCCGTGCACTGTATGCATGATACGTTTCCGATCGTCCGTGCGCAAACAGGGCACTTTGGAGATGTGCGCTGCTTCTTTGTCGTGGCACTGTTGGACCCAGATGCGCCCGTCGTACGTTCGGAGTCATTCATAGCTCGTTTGGCACCCGGGTTGGTCATATGTACTACGCTGTATGGAACACGGGTCGAGAAAGCCGCCAGCTGGTGGTGGTCGATGTTTACAAACAGAGACACTGGCGAGGGCCAACGGCAGATTTCAACGTTGGTACCTTGTTGTGTCGCTGCCCGAAGTTTAACACTGTCGCAGACACTGTCGTGTTCGTATGTGTGTGTCGACGAACCGAAAGAGAACCCAACTGCCTTGCGCTAAGTTCGAGGGGGGCGATGATGAACCGTATTTAGACAAAAACTACAGATTCGCACTAGGAACACAGAAACGGAGCACAGACGGGGGTGCACTGAGACTAGAGGTATCCGGTACACGACAAACACTCAAATGACAACGGGTGAAATCGCCGAGATTAGCACAATTTTTAGGAGCTCTTCGGAAACACGACCAGTTTCATCGACGTTAAACGACGGAATCCCCAGCAACAGTATCGGACGGATATTCTCCTGGGGAAGACTGGGGAGGGGTTGAACACCCCCCTAAAGCACGTATTAACTAAGTTATAGATTTTAGTTAAAAAAAGTGCATTTTGAGGACCCATCACCGTCTAGGAGAGAAAGGTGGTGTGAAACCGCGATTTCGGTCGTAATACCATAAACGCCGAATTGCCAGTTTCAAGACACGTTGGAACAAGGGTTGACCACTCTGTTTGAAGTATATAAATGCCAAGAACGGTATTTTCCTTCAAAAGTACTGTTTTTTGAGGAAACAGCCATAAGGCAGATCTGACAGATCCCCATAGATCGACAGGGAAGCAGCGAACCGCAACATGGAAGTAGCGATGGACGAAGACGAGAAAGAACCAAAAGAAGCAAAAGATCCACTTGCGCGCCAGAAGGACTCTTAAGACCCCCTCCCTTCTGCTACGGGTAAGCTCAGCGCCGAATATTGCATGTCTAGAGAGACAGCAGGAGGAGCGGCAGAAGCTGACGAAACGAAAAGGCGAGTGAATAAGCGCAAGACGGACAATGAAGCAGAGACAACGTGGGACGCCGAAGCTGGAGAGATACGTAAGCTGACATTAGGTCTGAAAGCCCTTATGCCTAACAACACCAAGATAGAGATCAAGGACCGAATCGCAGCCATTCTAAACAAACTGGGGAAGCTGCAATCGATAGGGAAAGCATGCCCAGTCGTCCTTTCCGCATGCGAGAAGTGTGGGAAAAAGCAAGTAAACGAGGCGGGTACACAAACCAGTGACCCAGTAGATATCGAAGAAGAAAGAATTGCTAACAGCATTAAAAAACGATTCAGCGAGGCATTGACGACGGATGAGAAGGTAAAGCTGGTACAGGAGAAGTGGCCCCAGCAGGCATACTCTAGAAGCCAAAAGGCCATCGAGAGTATCATGGTCCGCAAAGACGTCAGGGCGATATTGGCGAGGGAAGGCTGCCAAAAATATCTGGCATTGATGGATAGGTTAGCAGCACAGCTCTTGGATACTAGAGTACTCAAGGAACTCAAGGCAGGAAAAACGGCATGTTTGGTAGATTGGGGCAAGGGATTACTGAACGCATTTGAGTTAGTAGAACCAGCGACGAGTGATTTTGACCCAAGGATACTCGCCATTGGTATGTTGAAGAAATCTGACAGCGCAGAAGACTTAATAGAGGTCATTGCCGGACTGTATGGCATGCTTTAGCAGGCAGAGCGTGTGAAAACTAGGGAGTTTCGTAAAGAAGATCGCCTTCCGCTTCCTGGAAGAGCTAACGCAGACAGCGAGAAAAGTAGTAGAATGCCAACTGGCAAATAGCGCCATTCAGGCAGATATATTCGCGAGCCAAGACAGAAGACTAAAGCAAAAGGCAAGGAACGGAAGAAAATAACGACTGAAATAAGCACAGTGGTAGTGGCAAAAGTCAGGAAAACCCTATGCCGAGACCCTCAAAGAGCTTGAAGAAACAGTCAACGCGGAAAGCTCGGGAGCTAAAATAAGGAAAATCTACAAACTAGAAAACGGAAATCTCAAAATCGAAATGAAGGAAAAGACAGAGGGAGGCCGGCACGCATTCTTAGCAAGTATAAAAGGCAAGACGAGCCTGATTGCACAGCTGAAGACACGCAGTATAAAGCTAATAATCTAAGACCTAGACGAAGTTGCGACCTCCAAGGAGATTGAGAAGACGGTGAGAGACACGCTAGACCTGAAAGACAGCGACATAATCATAGCCGAAGAACCAAAAAAAGACAAATATGGTAGATACGCCGGCATCTACTTAAACAGGAAAGATGGGTTGGATCTCGCGAACAGGGAAAGGCTGAAGGTAGGCTGGATACAGCGCAGATTATCCGAGTGGCTTGATATTCCTTGCTGCTATAATTGTCAGAAGATCGGACATAAGGCAGCAGATTGCACGGAGAACGAGAGGCAATGCTACGCATGCCAAAAAAAGGGGCACTCAGCAAACTTGATGGCAAGCCCAGCGTTCAGAAAAGGAGTCGAGGAGCTACGGATGCAGGCGAAGACGAATCAAAAGGGGAGACCGAAAGCCCCGATCGCATTCTCACGGGAGCAGACGATCACCTCCAGCAAAGACCCAAAAGGCGCCGTCGAGGAAGCCCAACCTAAACCGGGAGACCCAACCGGGGTAGCCGACGGAGAAGGATGGAGAATCCAAGATCGGAGAGGGGCCGCCGGGAGACGAGATAGAGAAGACAAAACTAGAAATGACTAGGAAGATCAAAATAATACAAATCAACGTGGACGCGACCGTGGAGGGCTCACGACGTACTAGAGGCGACAGAAGTGCGAGAGAAAGCGGACATCCTACTTCTCAGCGAGCCAAATAAGAAATGGCTTACTCGGAGGAGATGGAGTGACTGCTTTATCGACCAACAAGTGACGCTGCTCTGTGGGTTGATCCGTGTAAAGGCAAAAGGATCAGGAGAAGGATGAGTCTGGGTTGAACTCAAAGAGGGACTCGTAGCATTCAGCTGCTATATAGCCCCGAGCTTAGGCGGGCAAGCTTTTACAATATTCTTGGACAGCCTAGGGGAAGGGATAGAAAGACCAGAAGGGCGAAAAAAGAAATATTGGTGGGAGGAGACTTCAATTCGGCGGCACGAGAATGGGGTAAAAGAGAGACTTACTCAAGAGGGAGAAAAATGTTGGAGTGGCTAGCCGAACATAGCATGGTCCTCTACAACGATGGGCTGGAACCAGCATCCGTCTAAAGGGGCCAACCTCCGGGCACACGGTGGAACAGCTTTGAAACTGGAGAGTCCTGGAGGAAGATACCCAAAATGATCATGCGTTCATAGGGTTTGTGTACGGGGACGAACGTGTCCAGCAGAAACAGAACACCCGCTAAGCAGCGTGGTACGCAACTAAGTTAGATCTGGAGAACCATTAGGAGAAATTCAGAGCAAGAGGCCAAATGCTCCTAAATGAAAGACAGGAAATTTATACAGAGGCGGTAACGGCAAAGATGACAAACGTCTGTGAACTGGCGTCTACCATGAAAAGAAGGATACCACACAAAAATCCCCCAAAATACTGGTGGACACCAGAAGTGTCGACCATCAGGAGATCGTGTAACAAGGCCAGGCGAGCACTTGCTACAGCAAGGACAAAGGGAAGAAACACCGAAGAGGCGTAGGAAAGACTTAAATATACGAGAAAGGAGCTTTGAAGGGCAACTAATAAAAGCAAGAGCAACACCTGAAAGGAACTCTGCGAGAAGATGGAAGCTGATGTTTGTGGACAACCCTACAATATTGTTATGGACAAGCTAAGGAAGCCTACGCCAGCACTGCCAAAAGACCTGGTTGAGGCGTCAGTGAGGAGGCTCTTCCCGACTCATGCGGAATTCACTTGTCCGGTGGGAATTGGGAGCAGGGAGTTTATTCTCTTAACTTCACCCGGAGAAATAAAAACGGTGATCGAGCGCCTTCCGAAAGGAAAAGCGCTTCGGGTCAGGCGGAATCCCTGCACAGGCCATTCAAATTCTTCTGCAAGAGAAACCAGAGGTCTTTAAATAAATGGCAGACAAGATTTGGACAGAAAGATAGTACCCGATTGAGTGGAAGAAAGCCATCTTGGCTCTTATTAACCAATATATCTCCTGGACACGATAAGCAAAGCTTTTGAGATAATGGTTAACACGAGGTTGACAGCGGAGTTTGCGGATAAGGGGGCTTTGACAGATTCACAGTACGGCTTCCGTAAAAGGAGATCTACAGAAATGGCGGTCGAAGGAGTTTTACAAGAGGCCCAGAGACAGAAGGAGAAAAATCAGTGGTCAAGAGAGTTGTGTCTTGTCGTCTGGAAGTGGAAGGCCCAACAAGCGCTGAACCAGGCGGAATGGTGGATGCAACAGCACGGGTTAGAATTAGCACCGGAGAAAAGCGAAGCGGTAATACCAGTGGGAAATAAAACCCACACCAAGCCGGCCTTGACTTTAAACGGGGTGGATCGCGGTCAACGAGTCAATAAAGTTCCTGGGGGTCACTAGTCGATCGTGTCCTCACGGGAAACGCCCACATCGAGAGAGTGACGGCAAAGGCAGCTATGGTTGTAAACAACCTAGCCAAAATTCTGCCGAGAGCTAGAGGTGCGTCTGAGGGCAAGCGATGGCTTCTCCCGACAGTGGCAGAGTCCATAGTCCTTTACGCTGCGCCAGTCTGGGGACCACTCGCAATAAAAAACACACGAAATCGGGTTAAACTATTGAAAATACAGAGAAAGATGACGATAAAAGTAACGAGAGCATACAGGACGGTAGAGACCATGGCCGCTATAGCCTTAGCTGGGCTCATTCATTGGCCAATGCTAATAGACGAGAGGCGTCGACGGAAAGAAGACCGCACTCAAGGAAGGCAAGAACGTGCCAGGAAACTCTTCGAAAATGGCAGCAGGAATAGAGCAACATGCCAGGCAATGCTCTGGGAGCGTGGTCCAGACACCTGATCCCGGATCTGACTATATGGTTTAACAGGAGCCACGGGGAGACAATCTACTACTTAACCCAAGCCTTGATGGGCCATGGTTGCTTTTAGGCGTACCTCTATAAGATCAAGATTGCTCAGGACCCAAGATGCGTAACATGCGAGACGAGCGAGGTGGACGACGTTACTCACACAGTCTGCTTCTGCCCAGCCCTTGAAGAACAGCGAACATCGGCAAACATTTTCCAGAACGAGACTCGAGCAGTGGACAAGCTGATAGCAGGGATGTTCGAGGACAAGTAGATGTGGTTACGGGGAGTATAGATGATAGAGAAGATGATGCAGAAGAAAGTAGACCTAGAGTGTGAAAGGAAACGGAGGAAGAGAGAGAGAGGGTAGTTGACCAACATAATTACAAACTACGCAAAAAACCGCGAAGTAAAGTGCAAAACATTTCCGCTGGTTTTTAAATAAACTTGCCGTATCACAAGTGTGGTCGGTCCAATTAAAAAACTCATATACTGCTATTGCTGAGTTCGATATCCCTGATGCTGAATACCATGCGCCAGATTGTATGGACTTGCTCCTGACGAGTTTTGCACTAATTGCTTAGTAGCTTCATTAAGAAAAAGTAATGCCTTAGTCGATTTCGCCGGAACTGAATGTTTTTTAGTCGCGTTACCGCGGATAAACAGACAAAGCCCAACTGAGTCAAATAATTGTGTTGGCTTTAACACTTTGATTGTACCGCATCTATCTTCATAAAATATTATATTACACACTAAAACTATTAGCCCTACTGAATTTGCCCTATTGAAACGTGTTGCGGAGAAATTGTATAACACTCGTATATATATATATATATATATAATTTATTGTGTTCTATTGTATGCACAACTTTACTGGAACATTGCATGGCATGCTGGTTGTACAATGCTGAGACATTATCTTCCGTGGAGAAGTATTGTCTTCTTGAGCGCGAGAGGGTCAGAGGGTGAGAAAGCAGTGAACAAATAGCAAAATTACTGAAGCAAGAAGTCTTAACGTTTGCTCGAATTAGCAAATGGTTAGTGAGCTCTACTGTCAAGCGATTGAATTTTTGTCCACCTTTCTGTCACGAAACCGCTCATTTTGTTCCACACACAGATGTGCTCTTAGTCAGGCTCATAATATCTCTCTTTGCTAAAGAAAACACGATGAAACCCGTTCACGGCATAACGGTGTGCCGATTCGTCCTATGCTAACATTTCCGTAAGTTGCTAGTCATTCCTCCCGTCTTGAAAAAGTTCAGATCGGTTTACGTCGTTCGGATTTAAAATTGAATAGGAATTCCCTGCACACCGAAGTTTCCAAAAGAACGAACTGCTTTAGCACAGCTTCGATAAAGAGGGTTGTGTCAGCCATGAGGTATACTAGCCTGTGGAACCCCATAACACACTTAAATAAAGCTTACTTTACTTGAGCAAACGTTTCCAACTGAGTTACGCTCATGTTCCTCCTGATCAATCACATGGCATAAGATATCTTCGGTGCCAGCTCAATCTGGAAAAGCCCAAGTGCTGTCTTGCGAGAGGGCAGAGATGGTTTCTCAATCTATTTGCTCGCCACTAAGGCTTTCTTGAGTAATGTCATCTGTAAAGCAAGTTCCCGAAGGCTGTACACAAAGGTCAAGGCATGAAAAGCGATTGACGTAGTCCAGGGGGTGAAATACAGCCGGAACATCTGGCATGACCAGGCTACACGAAACTTCATAACTTTGATCATTGGCCGGCTGATCTCCAATACCATTTCGGCCGTATAGCTCTACCGATGACCAAAAGTCTGTTGAACCTTAAAACGGCTCGTTCTGCACAACACTAGATCATCCGCCCGAGCAACACCTTCGTCTGAACCGATTCCTGTCGATCATCAATGCTAACCGGTATCATATCATATATCATAAGTTAGTGGAAGGCGTCCAAGACACGTTCCTGAGACGCCTGCGGATCAGGTTTCCTCAAAATGTGTTAAATGACGTTGTTCCTAGTATTGACTTACTTTTCAGGCAAGGCAACATATCTGTTCTACGTCAATTACGCAATTGTTGGTAAATGTTGTTGTTCACAACGTCGGCACGAGCAACCTCGTGAGGGTGGATGGAATCGCCGCCCGGGAGATTATTTGGTCTTAGAACAAAATACATGGTATACGATTTTGACGCGCCAGCTGTTTAAACAAGCAGTAATCGGCGTGGGATTAGTATTCGCTAACACTAGGCAATGTGATACGGTCGCGTGGTAAACAGCACCAACAAGCAACTCGTTTCGCAATTATATCCTGCAGGCTCTGCAAAAAGTCAACATCTCTTTTATAGTATGGCACCCATACGTGAGAGCAATGAGTCCACTTTGGTACTACTAAGGTTTGATACAGCCTTGAGTACACATTATGATACTCTATAATGAACGACCGCATTATGAGATTGTACATTCGAGACGCGGCATTGACTACGTCGGCCATTTGAGGTCTAAACTTCAACTGGCGGTCAAACATTACCCCAAGGTATTTGTAGAGTGAGACTTCAGGAATGGATTGGTCATTTAACATATATTGAACAGAATCTGGCATTACCCTAAGAATAGCAGACTTGGAAATAGATAACTGCATGCGATTTTCATCTGCCCATAAGGATACAGCAATACAGCATCAATCTGTAGAATAGCTGTGTTGTTGTCATTAACTGTCTCAACATAGATAAAATTAATGTAAGTTGCATATCAGTTCAAGAAAGTATATAGATACTTCCTTCTCGGCAATCCCCCCCCCCCCCCCACAAACTGACAGGAGAGTTTTCCAGTCCAAGGGAAACTGGCCTAAATACAATCACTCACCCATCGATCAAGGTGCATGAACCAGAGCCTCTTTAAGGTGCGTATTTCGGATTTGGTCAAATATAACTGCCTTATGATTACGACAAGTTTGAAGGATATCGGCCGTTTCCTGCTTTATTTCCAGGTGTTTTGCATGTTTTTGTTTTAAGGGCGCGGCGGCACCAACCCCTGAGATTAGCGAATACAGATAGCTTGTTTTGATCAGCGGCAGCAAAGCGTCGTGCGTTTGCTTTCCATGCAACGTTGAACCACGGCGAAGTGCGCCTGTGCTTTAGAGCTTTAGACGCTACCTCAAAACCTCCGTAAGAGCTTTCGCATATTCGTCAATCTGCGGCGTATCTGGTACAGGAAAGGACCACAGGAAGAATGCCCAACGTTTATGAAATATTTGTTCGTATATTTCATTTTAATATGATACTGTTATATACCAACAAAAATAGAAGGCTAAGTTTTGTACTACACCCTACTATTTGTTTTACATTTTTCATTTGTTTACCATATCTATGTTTCATTGTATAGGTCTTAAAGCCTGGGAAGACGATTGTGTGTACACGTTAGTCGAGAGCTAAATCGTAAAATGCAATTGGTCTGTATCCTGCCTTTCTTTTAGTTGCACCTAGCGGGCGCCGTTTTAGTCGAGAATATAATCGACTTTTCCTAGAAAAAAACTTGTCCGCTGATTAGCTGATGGCGGCTAAGACGCATCTTCAGGGTGAGTCGAATTCGGTCGGCGGTGTCAACGATAGCGGGACGGTACTGCTGCACCGAGGCCGACTTGGTGCACGTGTGGTGCTGCGGGACATGTAGGAATTCAAACAATTGTGTGGTTCTGGTATGTCGGGGTCGTCCTGGTGCGTAGTGCTGTAACTTGGACTGTGTGCTGTCGTGCAACATGCCGCTCGAAATGCTGCGGATAGGGTGGCATTCTATAGAAAATAATAAAGCAATATAGTGACATTCGTCACAATATTGATCTATTGTTTTCTGTAACTTTTAAAGCCCTTCTTAAACAAAAGAGCATCGAGCAATAAGAGCTAATTGTTGCTGCACATTTTAACATCTAGGAGCCATAATAGCAGATATTTTTACAAAGCTTAGTATTTATGGCGTTTGATGTTGATTTGAAGCAGGACCAGCGCACACGCAGACACATACACACACTAATAACAAACCATCGCAACTATAAGTCGCAAACAAATAAAAACAGTTATACTAGTAGTCTGAATCAGGCCAGTGATTTAGTTATATGCTAAGTTGGGATTATTAGTGCTTTGTATGAGGGATCACCTTCCCAGAGTTTTTACTGTGTTTTTACCTGTTGTCGTTGTGTACTATGTAGATGCTGTATGAGTGTACAGATTTATATACGCGTATATGTGAGAGCGTGTTGCCCCGCTGATTGATCCACAAATGCTGCTTAGAAATACTTGTGAAGACATTTATTGTGATTACGTATAGTGTAACACGGTTATTCAAAGCATTCTTTGAAATATTGTCGAGTGTGATTTTTTATTCAGTATTTGATTTTTTTTTACCATTTTTATTTCTCGAGAACTTAGACATTGCAAAATGCAGTTCCATTGAACAAACTGCGTTTGAACTTGAAAACTTGAAAGCTTAGTTGTTTTAACATTGCTGTTTTTCGCTCATTATCTGAGAATCTGCACGAGTCTGAGAAATGTTTACACGGCTACGGAGCCTCCGTAGCCGGGAAACCTCGAGTAAACCAACGTTCTTGGCCAGTAGTAAGTGTGTGCCTGCTTACAGAGACAACACTTTACTAATAATGATCGCCAGCGTATCGTTGAAAGCCATACGTTTACAGCCACCCTGATAGCTGTTGCGTTTTTATGTCATCCCTTTTTCTAGTCTATATTGCACTATGTCGTTTTCGTAACGTTTTGGGCTCGTTTGTTTTATATTTATGAGCTGGTACGTAGGGTTATCACATATAATAGGTATTTACGATGAAAATAGACCATGTAGAATTGCTAGTAGGTAAATTATCTTTCTCTCTCTCTCCCTCTCTACACTTATATACATATATATATATATATATATATATATATATACAAATGCGTGGTCACTTGATAAGTGAGATACATTTACGAAGATGCAACAAGTGGAATATGTGAAATTGTGCGGAGCTTCGCGCTACGTCGTAAAAAACGAAATACGTTTTTAGTGCTTTTTTAAGAATTTGTTCTTTACCTTGATCACCAAATAATGTATTTGTTTACTATATACATATATATATATATATATATATCTATATATCTATATATCTATATATATATATATATATATACAAACACATATATATTAATCATAGGGAAAGCACGGTTTGCTACCATAGTCTGCTTCGCCCTATGTAAAACGTTGTTTGAGTGCCTATTCATAGTGCCTTTACTTCTCGATCGTAGACGCGTACATGCGTTGCTATATGGCCACTACATCCGCCAGAATCTGTAGATGAGCCGTCATCTTGTCTCCACACTTAAATAGGGACGGCCTTCAAATTGACC
This sequence comes from Dermanyssus gallinae, assembly GCA_003439945.1. Lineage (NCBI taxonomy): Eukaryota > Metazoa > Arthropoda > Arachnida > Mesostigmata > Dermanyssidae > Dermanyssus > Dermanyssus gallinae. Next base: position 16,497 of record QVRM01005600.1, on the reverse strand, counting down.
CAAATCGATCGCATGCCTTCCTGGCTGTCCGCATGTCTCTCCGCCTGCCTGTCTGTCTGTTTTCGTAGTTCGTTGATTCGCTGCCGTCGTTCGAAAACTCATCTTATCCCGTCTGAGGCCGTCGTTGCTGAGCGGTCACCCAACCACCCACCCTTTCCCGTGGCGCGCTTCCCGCTTCGATAGCGCCCTCGATTCAATCGATCCGCATAAGCCAATGGCCAGATATACACAGATAAATAGAGAAAGAGCCAGAAAGAGAGAAAGAGGGGAGATATCGAGAGACACAGAAAGAGAGAGAGAGAGAGAGGGGGGGAAAAAGAGGGAGGGGGGGAGAGAGATCGAAAGAACGAGACAGATACTTATTTATAATCGGACTGCACTGCCGTAGCCGCTCGCAAAGTCGGCGGAGAAACGGCGGTGTAGTTGAGATGGGGAGACTCCTTGAGTCGCCGTCCATCAGGATGGCGTTCGGTCAGTCGGTAAGTCCGTCAGTGTGTCAGTTGGTTAGTGAGGAACGGAGGGAGGGAGGGAGGAATGAAGGCAGGAGGCAGGAGACACAGTGAGCTGGCGCCAGTGTGACCCTCAGCCAACTCGTTCGCTGCTACAGACGAACGCTCATGAGCAGCGGATTTACCTTGACGATTGTACGAGCGACGACAGTCGCTTGTTTTTGTTCGCTCGTTCGGTTTCTATTGAGTGAGTCGACGGCGATTCACGGCGGCAGCCACAGCCTTCACCACCGCTACCACCGGTCGCTCTGTACAACTACAACATTGACTGACGACAGCGGCCACGAGAACTGTCACCTATTGCGTCGGTCTCTACGACTACGAAGTTCGTGGTTTCGCAATGGATGTACTCTCGCTCGATAGGACTCTAGAGCGGCCGGGCTGCTCTCGAGGTAGCGTCCGGGCTGCTGCTAGCACTGCGGCCGGTGCTGCGCGAATGACACGATGACGCTTTCGCCGATAACCGACCCGACGAACCCGGCGTTCCCTCACCCGCACTTCATTAGAATAACAGCCATTGGCCGACAAATCTTCATTAAGGCTCCTTTCTTGTCCGGCCTTCTTCCCATACGGCACGAGAGGATCAAATCTTTATTACGTTCCTCTACTACTACTACTAAGACTGCTGCTGCTGCTGCTCCGCCGCCGCCGCCATTATTGTCATTACAGACCGCTTTGCTTTCGAATCAGCCGATGCTGATGTTGTGATACTAATACTAGGCAGACGATGACGCTGATGATAAATAGAATAAACACCTCACAATGCATTATTGATCTACAGTTTTTAGCGTGTATATATATATATATATATATATAGTGTTTCTTACTATTTTGGACATTACGTTAGCGTAAAGCTTTAAATAAAACACTCGTGTCAGCTATCCAAGTGATATAGCCACCTTTTTAGATTGACCAATGCTTTTTCTCGAGAGAAAAGAAGAAGCATTTGCCATGTACCCACCGGCGGCGGTCTACGTCAAGTTATTCTGCGCTTTTCTGGCCCCGTGGTGTTTGTGTTGTCATCATCTTCTTGTATAGATGCGACATTGCGACAACCAGCCGGGCAGGACCGGTCTCCCTGGCTGAATGCAACTGTGACCAGGCCACAATCAATCATCTTTCGGACCGCCACCGTTGCTGACCTGCGGTGAGCACCAGGCTCGATATGTGGTGAATCGCATTTAGGTTTTAGAATTCGCGCAATGGTTCACTTCCTTGAAATAGGTTTCCCTGTCAGGAATGTAATATTGAGAGTAGTTAAGTTTACATTTTTTCACAGAAGTATCGTGTAGTGAAATAATACTTAACCATCAGATGCCGAAATCGAATAGCGGTTACTACGAAATCAGATTCGTTGAGGCGAATAAAATGAATGAAGTTTAAATAATAGTCAGCAATATGTAGATAAAGAACATAACAGAAGGCCGGGATAAAGTACTAAGCCAATAAAACGTATAACGGTGATTAGAATGTTAATAGTAAAACGAGTGTACTATTAAAAATGACGGCTTCAAGTACCGATGCGCAAGAATCGAAACTTTTTTATTTTTCTTAAATTGGAATGCAAAGAGCCACCAGGAATAAGTTGCGTCAATGCAATAAACTGAGCGCTGAGGCAGGGGCCTAGAGGAAGCCGCTCAAAGCCTCACAGAGACCAAAGAAGACACCTCTGGCAAAGAGCTTCCCGCCAGAGCTAAAAATGCCGAAGGTCGACTCAAACGACCCAGCAATAGCACAGGGAAGAAATAGAGCATACGGGCCCAAAAATGTAGGCCAGAATCGCATAAGGTAATAACACATCCAATAACCAAGATTAAGAGCCAGAAAAGTTTACGAAAGAAGATATACAAAGGTAGAGTCCAAGACGGCTGCGCAAGATCTTGTCTCGAAAGAACACGATATATCTAGCAGGCCATCGATAATGCAAATAACGACCTGAGAAAGTCGCGGCGCTGATCCAGACAGAGCCCTCTCAGGAAAACCGACTTTATACAAGCCAGTATTCCGAAAGACAAAGCGGCACAATGGTTTTCATGGATGTGTTTCAAGTGCGAAAATGATGTTCTGCAGCCTCAACTGCCAAAAGGTCGCCAATGATTGTGGCCAACCCAAATTGAAGGAAATAGACGCCATACCTGTGCCGTAAAATCTCTACTTGCTCTACGTACAAAGCCGAGAGCCAGTCATCAAATTCGATGACTTGCTCTGTAAAAATTAAATAAATTAAAGAACTTAGAAGTGCAAACCGGTGCCTACAATAACAGTAACTATTGTGTCAAAAGCGTAAATCTAACCAGAAGACAAAGACTGGACAACAATATAGCAGATAAAACAAAGAAAAATTGCAACTGAGGTACCGGCGATAACCGCAGAGAGAATGGAGGCAACCTCCAGTACTGATATGGGTACCTGTGGAGGAGGATAGTCAACTTAATCCGGAGTCGGAAAGGCTACGTAAATCCAGCAAAAGCAGCAAACGAAAATATAAGACCCAAGATTGCGGGGTGGTGTACACTGTCAGCGATTGAAAAACAACTGGATGTTACAGACAAAGAATGATGAAAGACACGGGGAAGCCCCCCCCCCCCCCCGGCAACCCCCCCCTCCCGACCGACGGCAAGAAGGTAAGCAACGCTAAAAAAAGAAGAGGAAGGCTCACTCCTCGCCCGTTGCGAGGCAGCAATTTTCTCCCCCCTCAGAAACTACAAATCCGGCAGTCACAGAAAAAGATCTGCAAGCCCTCCTTACTGAGGCCATCGGACTTGAACGGCTGGTGGCAACCTACACCACCACACAAAATGAGATTAAGAAGGGGACAAGCTCACTTGTCCAAGCAATTAGGTCTCTCGCGCGCCGTGCCCATCTATCTGGTCTTACACAGGCAAAAGAAGCTACAGAAAATTCCGAACCCAGTGAAAATACGGAGGCAACAAAAATAAAAAGGCCCTAGCTGGCTCCCTTACAGATAAAGAGTTCGAGGCTCTTGTCGTAAAGAATTGGCCGGAATGTACCTTTGCAAAAACAAAACTCAAGAAGGCAAATTTTTTAACGACCAGGCCCCGGCCCGAGTAATCTTGCTTTCGCCTACGACGGAGAAAGATAGTCGGCTAGTGATGGGACTGGCAAACCAGTTCCCAGCGTTTATGAGCTTCCTGCCTTATCTTAAAGACGGTTGGCTCGTATCTCTACATAACCAAGACGTCGTAGGTGTAGAAGGCACAGAAGAGGAGGAAGAAACGGTAGCCTCACCTGCACGCACACTACTTGCCCGAATGCTAACAGAGGAAGAAGGGGCCAGCCCATCGCCGCTCACTCTCAAAAGCACAACTTACTCGCTCTGTGACCTTCTTAAAAAAGAAGATAACATCGGCCGCGGTGGTTACCACATCAACAGTTGACCTGGATATTTTACGCAAATGTTTAGAATCCAGTTTGACCACATTTCCTAAAATAACCCTAGAACTCTGGATCAAGGGTCAGGGTAGTGCAATAAACGCTGCCAGGTTTAACGAGAACAAGCCAACGTCTAGTTCAATTACTATTAACCTGTAAAGCCGAAGCTATTCTGATGCCGTCCGGGATCTACGCTCTAAGCTCGACCCAGACGCATTAGGAATTCAGGTCAAAAGGGTCTCTAAAACAGCGTCCCGTGAAGTAAAGCTACTAGTCAAGGCCTCGACTCCAAACGCTACGGCGACGTTAGCCGAAGAAAATCAAGACAAGGCCTCCCTTACGGTAACCGTCCAAACTTCCCCCCGAACAAAGGCATTAATTATTAGAGATCTCGACTAAACGATAAACGCAGACGACGTACTCGAGACCCTAACACGTAGTGGTACGGAGAAGGAAACGATTGTTCTTAACGCTTTTAAACTGACACGGGACGGCAGGACTTCTTCATGCGTTGTGAGACTCCCACCAGAAGCGGCAGCGCGGCACCAGCGCCGTGGAGACATCCAGATCGGTTGGTCTCGCTGCCGCCTGGACGAACTGGTAAATGTATCCCAGTGCTCAAAGTGTCTCAGCTTTAAGCACCAAACGCGGGCCTGCACAAACCCACCTCCCACAAGCCCTTTGTGCTACAGGTGCGGGAAGGCAGGGCATGTGGCCCGGGACTGTAGGGCTCTGCCGCACTGTTACCACTGCCAGCAAGACGGACACTACGCAACCTCCATGCAATGCCCGGCCTACAAGCAACGACTAGGGGCACTCCGGAAAACAACAAAGAACCATGGATCCTAAGTTTTAACAAGTCAACCTAAATAGGTCCGCCCCGGCGTTAGACATGGCACTACATTTTACCGCTTCTAAAGGTATCGATTTTATCCTGGCCTCCGAAACACCGAAAAGTCAGCTACACGCAGCGGCTATGCACGCATCAAACGCGTCCTCAGCTGTATACCGAACCACCTCGGATGTCTACCCTACTGGAGCAGACCGAGGAGTGCACTTCTCTTTTATCATTATAGATAAGGTCGCCATTTACTCAATATACATCTCCCCGAACGTTTCTACCGAGGTTTTTAAGGAGTTCATAGAATAACTGACAATATCAATCATAAAACAAAACCACCGCCAAGTCGTAATTTGGGGTGATTTCAACGCAGCTCACCGACAGTGGGGGAGCAACAGGATATCCCCACGAGGAGCGGCGCTGGTAGACTGGGCATCGGAACACGACCTGCATCTAGTCAACGTTCCAGGCACCACTTTTAGAAAAAGAAACCAAGAATCAACCTTGAACCTTACTTTTTGTTCTGAGACCCTATTGCCCAGGTTGACAGGGTGGACTATACACGACGACGTCGAAAACCTCTCGGACCACTCCTACATTACGTTCTGCCTCAACGTGGCGCCATCCCTTCCTAAAACCCGCCGGATGCGCCTAAGAATAAATTTGGAGACATTACAGCAGGAAATTAAATCTCGTTGCGCTCGACTGCGTAATGTGGAACCACACACGGTGTCGACTATGCTAGAATAGGCTTGTAGAGCAGCAAGCCGCCCCTTGCACCCCGCACTGGCTCGGCGGACCCCCAAATACTGGTGGAATAGTCTAATAGCCGAGGCACGGAAGAAATGCCATAAAATCAGGCGCATATGCACTCGTCGGCACGCTCGGCACCAAGCAAACCTTCAAGCGCTATGGGAGGAATAGAGAGAAGCTCGTCGCGCGCTGGTACGGGAAATCAAAAAGAGTAAGGTTGAGTGCTGGCAAAGACTTCGTAACGATATCCAGAACAACCCCTGGGGCAAGGGTATAAAACAGCCCGACACAAATTGAAGCACGCACAACCACCACTGCCTCTCGACCTCGCTCAAAAGGTCATCGGCGGTCTGTTTTCCTCGGACCCCCACCACTGAGGCCAAACTTCGACGCCAAGAAGTTAGACTTCCCCGCCATCACAATGGAGGAAGTGAGAAAAGCCGTCAAGAAAATCCGACCGCGTAAGGCAGCGGGAACAGACGGCATCCCAGGAGAAGCCGTTAAAATGCTTATAAGGAATCATCCGACCGTGTTTATGAAAATGGTGGAGGCCATCTTACGATCGGGCACATTCCCATTGCATCCGACGATGTTCTACGTCTGCCTCACCCTCCTAACGTTAAATCAATAGTCTATGCGGATGACCTGGCTATCGTGATTACGTCGCGTAAGGCCAGGGAGCTGGAGACGACAGCAATTAGTGCCTTCCAAGACATCTCCATCTGGCTCGCTCCGCACGGACTTCGCCAGGCTCCACACAAAACGGTAGCAATATTTCTAAACGGACAGAAGCGCACTCCCCATCTCAACTTGACCTTAGAGGGACACAACATTGCCCTCTCCAGCGAAGCAAAATGCTTAGGAGTGCTCCCGGATATCGGCGTGACAGGCACCCCTCATGTGCACTACGCGGCTGCAAAAGCCGCACCAAAGCTACTACAGAACTCGCAAGATTGCTGCCGCGCACACGGGGTGCTTCCGATGATCGGAGGTGTCTCCTGGCGACGGTAGTAGATAGCATTATGCTCTACGCAGCCCCGCTGTGGCAGCGTACGGCTAAGCGGGTTACCTGCCGACGGCTCCTGGATAAAACGCAGAGGCCGCTGGCCCTCAAGATTGCAAGGGCCAACAAAACTGCGTCTACCGCGGCCATCCAAGTACTTTCCAGGCAGATCCCTTGGTATCTCCGGGTTATGGAGAGCGCAGTCCGTCGTGCGGACTCCTCTATCTCTAAAGAAGACGCACGACGTCAGACACTAGACGCGTGGAACAATAGATGGATGGAGATCCAGGCGGGCCAGCCGGGTTTCTGGACTCGCTCTATTATCCCGGATGAGAGTGGTTCAAAAGGCGAGAGAGATCACTGTCGTACCCCCTGTTACTACTCAAATACCTACATCGCATAGGACGTGCTCCGTCGCCAGCATGCATTCTCTGCGACTCAGGAGAAGAAGACGATGCCAAACACACATTCGAAGTATGCACGGCTTTCAGGCAAACAGGGCGGAGCTGGCGCGGCTCTTAGACCGGGAACACCCGGTAACATGTGAACAAATGGCTCAGGCCCTCCTGCAAGACACCCAAAGCTGGCACATCATAAATGATTCTGCCGCGACGATTATGGAACAAAAATATCAGGTGCAGACCGCTATGTGCGCTCTGTTCACGCAACCCTAAGGAAGAGGGGGTTGAAGTAGTATTAAAGAATGGTCCCAGCTCCTCGCCTCTTCCTAAGGCCATTTAGGTGACAGGTTTTTAGTGGGTATTATGCCAACAACATCAGCATCGAGCCCCACATTACCCGCTCAGGGTGTGCGTAAAAGCATTTTCCCCTCTCACAAAAAAACGTCACTTTTGCGTTTGATTACATGAGATGGGAAGAGATAGGACAGTCACTGGTCTCGCCATAGCTTAGGCGGGTATTGGCTAGATATCTTAGCACACGAACACTAAGTGGTATACAGTTGGAAACCAGAAGACAACCTGGGAGTTCCACAGAGCTCCATCTTAAGGCCAAGCCTCTGGAAGTAGCTTCACGTAGAAGCGTCTTACACCCAGAGACATTACATCCAGTTTTTTTTTGAAGGGGTAACAACAATTACATACTCAGATGTCCTAAACACAAGCCTAGTAAAAATCTGGAGAGTATGGACAGTTGGACGGACGATCACTATAAGGCTGGCTGAACAAAAGACGGACGCAATCCTGCAGTATGAAAAAAATCGTAAACAAGTTAAATACCTTTCAGCTGGACTGACTGGGGAACCCTGAAAAATCAGGATGGTCAAAAAGACTTATAACTGCTATAAGTAAGTCGTACGAGAGGCTATAATATCCTAAGACCAAGTAGACTCTACTCCACGCGACCAAAGGAGTAAAGCCGTGTACCGAAGATGTTACCAAAAGAGGTATTACGATATTTTAGTGGGTATTGCACATAGCGCCAAACAGCCAGTGTCGAATCCTACACGACCCATCAATAAAATTGGTTGGGTATGCGTAGTTCCTTCTGAAAAAAAAAGACGCAGCGAGAAAATCGTCAGTGTCTTCAGCCGAATAGGCTGGTGCGTTGTCGTGGTGGAGGGGAACTATTGCTTTGGAGCCAAGTTGGAGCTCTTCTTGGCCAGCGTAGTGAACACTATTGGTAGGCCTTCTACAGAATATCAATTGCTGCTCATATTATCACGTTATTTCAGGTTGATCACCATCACGTTTCACTCCTGTAGTAGAAAATAGCAATCACGACCTTGGCAGACAACAGTTAGCGCTTCAGTTTTGTGGGTGGAGTCGCTTTAACGACAAACAACTGCGAGATCTGAGACTTGAATAATGGGTCATAGAAATGTATCTGAAGTATGTAGCCAGAAAAACCCGAGCCTCTTTTTCATATTGCGGCCAATTACGGTGTACCCATTGAGCAGTTTTTGTAGGACTGAGGTGGTAATGCAGGATCTTATGGAGGGGCTTAATATCCAAGCTCAAAGTCGTTTACAGGGATGCAAGCGTCATATTCGAACCAACCCTAACACGAGCTCATTTCCGTCGTACGTTGGTGTCTGAACCTCCTTTCTGATATTTGTCGTACGGATTGGAAAATTCAGTTTAAAATGTTCTGTACCATCCATACGTACTCCCTAGGGGCAGGACACCAAAAATCACATGTCCCAACTTTCACATTTTGGAAGAGTGGCAGGTCTTAGCCCCGCCGACGTGCTATAACAAGGCTTTCTCCTAAGGTCCACACCTTCTTGAACACAGAGGGCCCGGATGCTCCCCCCAATGCTAGATTGAAGCTTTTTCAACACTCTTGTGCACTTAATCAAGGCTGGGGGTCATAACAAGAGCAACAGGCAGCCCGAAATTTGGGTTAACAAAGATAACGCTACCAGCAAGTAATTCGATTCTTAACTCAGTTTTCCATATCCCCAAGAATTATGCTTACAACTAAAATAGAGAAGCAAATCAAAGATTCTTAACTCGTTTGACTACTGCATATGAACTTGTGCATCGTAAAACGAATTTCTCAGATAAACAAATTTGGTATTGTGACTGCCTTATACGAAAGATAAACGCGATACTTCTGAAGATAGCCCTGATGTCCTTGCTGTTGATGTGTTGATAGTCCTGATGAGTTCTTCTTTCCTAATTGTCTCGAGAAGATCAACGGAGCATAATTAGTATTCATTTGTTAACCTGGAAATCTATGAGCCCAGACTAAACCATTTGCATTTGCATGTATAGATACGGAATATATTTCATCACTTCACGTTTTCCGCTGTTAAACTACCACTTTGTCCTTCGATAAATACGGACTCTTACGCTTTGCGCCAACGTAAATTGATTAGAATGGAACGAGGTGAACTACCAGAGTGATTATCTAGCATTAACTTGTCCGGTCTGCAGCAAAGAGACTAAGAAGAATTATCATATTTTCGTGTGCCGCGAGCAAAACGCCTTTTCTTTCCCGTTAAGCAGCATTAGTCAGCGGCAGTCGTAGAATGCGGCACTGTGGCAGTTGTTGCGTTCACCATTGTTGTTGGGAACAAAAGCGAGTCGAGTTGTTGGCTGTGTTAGGCGGGCCATTATTTCTAATGTCCTTTAGATGTGTTTCTTCCCAGTTTGGTTTATTGGGCTGTGGTATTAGAGGCATTAGCAGCGGAAGCATTGAAAAACTGCTCTCCTTGTTAGCTATCTACAAAGCCGGACCAGTAGTTTCCAAGCTCACCGCCTCTCGACCTGTTCCGCTGCCATGCCGCACTTGCACGGATCTCGTCAGCCTATTTGCCAGCAGCGCCAAGTGGCGCTTGCCAAGTCAAAGGCGATTTCGTTTTTCCACATATGCTAAACGGCCGGCCCTAGCTGGCCAAACAAGGCTTATTTGCGTGCAGATGACGTAGTCGTACCTCTTCCTCCAAGTACACAAGAAAGAAGAAACTAGAGTCATCGTGAGACGCAACGGGTTTTTTATATATATATATATACTCACTTGCAACCATTCTAGGCCACGGTATAAGCCCACGTCTATATAAATGCTGCAACAATACTGCACAATAAAACGCTTCAATTGTATCGTTTTTTAGTTCTATATTTAACAAGTTTTACTCACCAAATCGTGTATAAGGTTTGCCTTGGCCCTATTAGTGAGATTAGCTGCTTCTTGGCGGGGTGATTCTTCTCAACTCGCTTGTGTACCGAGCAGACTAATGATTGAAACGCAATGTGAGCTACAAAAGCTCAAAAATAGCTGGATCGTATTTCTATCATATCCAATATTAAATAAACTCTACAAAATAAAGATTCTCGCATTTGGTGTGCATTTGTCGCATACAAGCTTGCCAAGAACACGGGTCCTTGGTATCTAGCTAAGTGCGCATCGACGAGGGATTAGATTACAGCTAACGATGAGACCAACGCCACCGTCTAACAACTCCGGTCTGTCTTGTCTGTACAGACTGAAAACTCTCAAAGCTAGGTTCCTTCGGGCGCCGAATGGTCACTATTTTTTCGTAGAGCTCATAAATTGTTAGATAAAATACATTGCTTTGACAATTTTTATATATTACTTGTAACTACGAAATGTTCTACGATTCAACAATCGGAAGTAACGCTGGTTAAGGTACAGAACGGGTGTCTATAGATGACGGCCTTGGTGACATTTACGCTTGTTTCTTTCCTGACATAAACGGCAGACGAACGCTTTGAAGCGAAATGGCTGCACTAGCAGCTCCACCAGAAGGTGGGTGATCCCCTGTTTGGGTTATACACCAAGAAGCCAAGTTCTAATCATGCGGAACGAGCACACGATTGAAAGGGCCTGTTCTGTGGCTACGGTCAATGTCATCAGCTTTGACCTGAGATCAATCTTGCGGTGGCAGTTCGATGACTAGCGGCCGGCTATGCTGTATACAAAATACGTTATAAACACTGCAAACAGATCGCATGTCACTGACACTATCTCGGCGGGACCGGGCATTTGATAGATGGAGCTAAAAGTGGTCTTCACTCGTAGCCCAGCCAGAAGAAGTCGTGTTTCGATGACGCCCGTTAAACACGCATCTAGTGCCCCCAAATGCAGGTACACGCGAGCAACACACCGATGACTTGATAGCGACAACGCGGCTCCAATCATATAGCGACACGTAGCCTCCCTTCAGGCCAACGTGTCCTGGTCTGGTTTCTCTCTACTACAACAAGCTACTACGGTGTAAAGGAGTCATTCGAGAACCGCAGCAGCTGGAACAAGCGTCGTATGGCAACACAGTGCGCGCAGTGGCTCGTAGCCGGCCTTACCGGGTGGCCTGAAAGCCACTCTGCCGGAATGGCAGGAAGCGTCCGGACGGAGCCGTTGCTGTGATCGCCGCTACCAGCGACCGGGCATTGTCCTGCTTATATCCGCCTTCATTAGTGTACCAACATTCGCCCAAGCTACGCCCGGCCATAACGTTGGGTGGCCTATATACAAGTACGAGGCCAAAAACAGAGCCAGATCATCGAAAAGGAAAGGAGAGCGAGGTTGCTCGAATTGCCACTGGTCAGTCTTCCGCAGTGGCTAGTAATGCGGCGAACACAACGCGCATATACTGAAACACTGTCGGTAAGAGTAACGACAAAACCAGTTCTAAATATTGAAAAAAAACGCGCGGTGTAATGTTCCGCTGTCGCATGCTCACTGTATACTGATCCACGGGAATTGTAGAGAAGCGTGATTTGTAGAGAACTAAGTAGCCCAACGCTGGACGTGACTTCGTTAAGTATCGTGTGCAGCCTTGTGCTTCCACAACACGTGTACTATATGATAAAGAACAGCGCTTAAAAAACTTGCGACCATTTTATTGAAATAAGATTTTAAATGATAATTAGAAAATAGACAGGAACGGTTGTAAAAAGAAATGTGGAATGAACCCTGAACTTTTTCAGACTAGATGCTTTACAAGATAAATGCTGCATTTCTACGTCAAGAGCCGTATCTGCCGCCGTTGTTGAGTACCTTTATTTGATATCCCTTCATTTGCGCGGGTAACGAACGGCCGCGGCATTACATTTAAGCGTCAAAACCTAACGGACACGACAGAACAAGCTCAGTTGTACGAACACCACCTCGTCATCGCAGCAATAAAGAATACACAGTCAACCGTCCGGATAGACGGTAGCTAATCAGGTAGGGCAAATTGCTTGTGTCTTTTTCTCTTGGTGTAGAAAATATGGTAGTTTGGGACCGCTATAATCGAGTCGATTTTATAACTATCGACATAAACAAGAGCTTACAGTAGGCAAGATAGTCAACCATTTGGTGCCGTGTCCCGTCTGTGGCGTTTTCCGACCGAATTGGCTGTTGTAGCCTGCCGTACTGATGCCCCCTCAGCGGTAGCAATCTGCAGGGACACTACACATGCTAAGCTGATTGCCACGACTTTGGCGCGTCTGGGCTTAATTCGCCAAGACATCTCGTCTGAGTGTTTGAACTCGATGTCATGATGAGTACTACCCTATGATTACAACTTGCTCGCTTCGCTGCGGCGAGCACGTGGCTTGGAACGGCGCCAGCTATCTCGAGCAGCCGAGAAGGCGAAAAGGACAGTGATGTATCTCTATAGGACAGAAATGTGATAGTGGACTTGATATCAGTTGTGAGACAACGTCAACAACTAACACCTGAACTAGGTCTACAGGCATTTGCGAATAGGTCGTTATCTAATGTAATGTTAGAGGAAGAAGAAGCTCACTGTGCCGAGTATAGTGACAAGACGATGACGACACTTGTCATCTTAACTCGGCTGGTTGGTGGCTGCAGCATAGGAATGCCTTCTACTCTGTTGCCGTCAGTGATTCCGACTGCGTTGACAGCTCCCATAGCAACATCAATATCCAGTTCGGCTTGCCTTTGAAACTTGACGCCTAGAATAAAAAAAAATTAAGGAGGTTGTATTTAATCTGGACCATCATCCGCCCCCTACGGGCTTGGAACTCTCCGTGTGGTATGTCTTCAACGCACCGAGGGCCGGACATTTTGAGATATCTAGGGTCTACCCAACAGTCCGTGTGGCTACATGGCCGCTGACTCTCAGCGGTATGGTTTATCAACTATTCTCAATGAGCTCAAAGAAAATTCGATCAACAACAGGGATAGAATCGGCGACACCCCGATAGACCTGACGCCAGAGACCTGCCGCCTGAGATCTTTAGTGGCAACGTATTGAAATATCAGTTGTTCATTGGCCAACCTGAAAACTGGATTGCTCACTGGTCCGACGCTTCCCAAACAGACAAGCTAATATGCCTTTTGAAACACATGGCAGGCAAACCAAAGAAGCTTGTGGCTTCGCTCAAAATTTGTGACAACAGTTACAGTGTCGCGCTTCAATTGCTGAGAGAGAACTATGGTAAGGTGGACGCAGTTTGTGAGCGACATTTTTGCGACCTGATCGTGTGACAGACCCGAGCAATGTCGTGGGTTACGCTGTTCGCTGCTCTATACTGTGACCGCGAAGATCCAGACGTTGGCTGCTCTCAGTGGTTTGATTGAAACGTTTGCAATTGCATCCTGGCCTGCATTACGTGCTGCTGTTCCTGGTGACCTATTCTTAATTTAGCAAACGCCACCAAAACAGCGGCTCCACAGATCATGTTGAAGGCGTGGGTGACTCCATTAATACGGCGGTTCTGTCATCATAAGGACTACATGGTACTCCTTCAGACCTGATGCCTCCTGAGCCGAGAGCCCGCGATGCTGAAAAGGCACGCAGTAATCAACGACACTATAGGAAGAGGGCGTTAGACTTTACAATAAATTACGGTCGACGGTGTTGATGGCCAACAGCATCAGCAACAACGAGCAATGCAGCTGCCGTAGCAGTGCAACCAGCAACAGCAGTATCAGTCGCCTCACGAACAACGAGCACATCAGGAGTGCTTCTTCTGTAACAATCGCACCGATATTTCTAGTCTATCCACAGAGCGGCTGCTGAAGACACACTGAATCTTAGCAGCGGTTTTGGCAAACCCTGGCTCATTGGCAGGCACTATTGACAACATGGCTCCCGCGTATCTCATAAACGACGAGAACAGATGCGTTTCCTCATTGAATGTCGAGCGACAGCCTCTGACGCAAAAATTCCCATGCTTTCGAGTTTCCTTTTGAAAGGTTAAGACTTCTACCTACGCGCTGAATCAGCTTGGGTGTAAGAGAACCAGATTTTCGAAAACCAACGGACACAATTTGTGCGGGCAATTGACGCTTGAGTATTTTCTGCATTTGTCAGTCTCTGCTAACCTGGAAGTAAGGCCTGCTCGGTCCGCGCCTGCACCCATGATCAAAGGGACAATGTTAATCAATCAAGCGTTTAGTTTACCATGAACTGGTAGATTGGGTACAATACAGTGATTTAGGGCAGTGCAAATTTCACTCGTGAGGTCACGGACTTCCCTTTAATTTCGGTGCATTCAAGTATGTAGTAGCGCCCAATGCCACACACTCTACACAAAAACTACACACATTCTTCAATACAAAAATATTTAGGTTTCGTACAGTTATAATTGTGGATCTATGTCATGTGGTTCGACAAATGATTGTACGATTATTTTGTGACACTTCTTTCTACCTCTGGGAGGCGAAATTTGGTCTTTCGGTATAAGGGGCTATGAGTCTGTTACAGTTGCGTCCCAAACAAGCATGCGGCCGCGCTCAAAGGGGGTCAGTCAGAGTGAGACCGTCAGGTCTTTTCCATCGTATCTGGATATACGCAGAAGTTTCAGTACACACCGAAAGCCAGCAGATCTTAGTGCTCTAATAGAAGTGTCATTTAAAGCCGAGTGGCGCGCTCGTCGGCCTGCACTCAATGTGCACGACAAGCCATGATGGGCCAAAGCGTCCACAAGATCACCACAACGACATCGGTGGGACACGACTAGGTCAGCACCAAGTCGCAGCATTGTATTAATGCGCGTCGTCTCGTCATCCAAAATATGTCCTAATCCGCAGACAGGGTAGGGCATGTAACCAAGCTCTAGTCCCTTGGCTACTAATATAGCATCCTTACAATGTCATCCAGGCTCTTAAAGAACTCCTAGAATTCTTGGATGCTTTTCTTAATGCAATTTTCTGTGTGGTCACGGGCAGTCATACGATTTCATTAAAGGCAAGAATACTAATGTAATATTTTCAATTATAATGTTCATGAGTATTGTGGCGGGCGAGAAAAATGCTATGTACATTACTTGTGCATATGCATTTGCATGCATACATTTTTATGATATCTAGATTATCTACACCCCTGCAGCTATACATGAATGACAGCCAGCATACTGTATTTTTATTTTGGATCGTCTGTTAATAGTTCGTCCTTTCATGAATTGTAGCCTATATCATTGGGGTTATTTGCAACTGTACCTATTAACGTTTAGGAGCAAAGGTTTAAACAGTTAGGTTAATTATTCTCAGCTCCTCGATTACCTCGGTAGTTGTTGTCAAAACAAGATCAATTAGGGAATCTGCTCCACTGATCACCAATTGTGGCCTCGCAGAGCCATCAATCTACTGAACAAGCCTATTCGACAAGAGCAACAAGTGCGCTGACTTCAGTTGGCCGTACTTTGTTGTAAAATGTTACTTTTCTTATTTTGCTGGTTATACCAAATATTTGGTGGCAACTATTATGACAAATGCTTGGTGGCAACTATTCCCCGATAATTTCGAATTATATGCACCACTATTTAGCCACGGGTCAATTAACATCACAATATCAACGCTAGATAACACACAATACGCAAACAATGTATCACAAGCGCCTTCTTATAAATGAAATTAGCAAAATAAAAATAAAATCTAATTAGACAAGATACGGTTGATGATATAGAGAACTCCATGCCACGAATTAGCTGGTATGAGGAGGTAGAAGAAGACCGGCAGTGTGTTGATGTTGTTCGCGGAAGGACCTCGTCTGGGGGAGGAAGACTAAACTGGTTGCCGCCAACCGTCACTAGACTTGTCGTTAGGTCCCTCAATGATGAACTCCACTTCCAGGAAGCTGATAGCTTCAAGGGCGATACGTCTGGCTGCCTGAATTGCATTGCGATGGTTAAAATGAACATTGTGACCACGCACCGAGCACAGTGCTCGATAGACTAATCGCATGTGACCACTGGAATAGAGCTTGATATTATTGGGTTTCGCAAACGCGAATCTATTCGCCTCCACAGCTCTTTTTAATCTTTAAGGTATGATGTTTGAGTGACGTTACCAACATACGAACCAGGTGGAATCAATAATCGCATTCCTACGGAGTTGAGGACTCGATTGAAAGTGAGTGGCCTTGGCCCACCGGGGTGCAACATGTTCTCCCACCCTGAAACTTCGCACCTTCCTGTCCATTGGAACTGTTACGGGTAGCATCTCGTCGAACAGGCAGAATGTGGTAGTGGGTTAACGAGGCATTGGGCCATCAGTTACGGGTACATACCAACTACGCACCATAGTTCCTTGGTATAATTAAACCCATAGCTATA
>QVRM01005599.1:0-34890 GCA_003439945.1 Dermanyssus gallinae | reverse complement strand
TTTGGACGGAAACGTGTGCACTCACCTTGTTGTTGTTGTTGTTGTTGGCGACGGCTGCGACAGATCGCTGGCCATGCTACGAAGCAGACACCAACCCCCCGCGTTAGCATGCACCACAGCCGTTGAGCCGTTGATATTTCTTCGACGACGACGACGACGACGGAACTATGGCGGCATAGATCGATTTGATGATGGCTGGATGAGTGGGTGGGTGAGTTGGGGAGATTCGTGGACGGACGGAAAATGATGTGTCGTATCCATGTCACTCGCTGGCTTCGTTAGAGCGCGCACTTCACTTTCATTCACCGCACAGCACAGCAGTGGCTGCTTCCGTAACACGTACAGTATACAGCATACGCATCAACACAGCATTAGCCCAACAAGAGCAACTTCACGTTAACTTTATCCTCAATAGCCAGAACAACAACACAACGACGACGCGACACACAGCTATAACTACACACTTCAACTCTATCAGCAACGACACAACTGCACTTGCACCGTGACATCAGCAACTTGTGACAACTACACATACGGAGCACATACATTCACGGCAACAACTTCACATATGCCGTGGTCGACGACTTCGTCTTTATCATCATCATCACCATCATCATCAACATCATTATTGTCGTTTTGATGTTATTGATGCTGTTTTTATTTTTGTTGCTGCTGCTGTTGTGTTGTTATTGCGGTGTTTGGTGTTGTTATTGTTGTTGTTGTTGTTTTGTGTCGCGCCGTCGTCCATCACCATCCTCCGTGGCTCATTCTGAGCTCAGCGAACCGATGAACAATTGTGACTGTCTACACATGTGTCCGTCATACAAACATTGAGAATTAGGTGTAAGCGTGTATATATAATATATATATATATATATATATATACCTAATAAACAAGCAAATATTGTGAAATGGCGCATATGTAGACATTATTTAGGCATTGTTCATCGGTTAACTGATCTCAGAATATATATATGGAAATATTACGAGATGCAAGACGATTTGCACGAACACACCACATATCTCTCGTGCACACGTATGATTATAAATATATCTAGATATATATCTATATAGTCAGAGAGGTAGAAAGTAAGAAAAGAAGAGAGGGAGGGGGGGGGGGGCAAAAAAGGGATGAACACCTAGCTCAAACGTCTGTCCGGCGACACAGATGGCCTGTCACTAACTAGTAGTGTCTAGACTAGCACTCTACTTAGCGGTCATTATACTTCGCTTGCTCACTGGTGAAGCAGCCACATGGACAACACACAGAGATAATTCTATCGTACTACTACTACTACTACTACTACTACTACTGATGGAAGTATTCCTTATTAGTCGTACTGAGCATCTAGATGGGTCGAATCGATCGTACTGGCGATGATAGCAATAATAATACGAATGAAGAAGAAGAAGAACAAACAGTCATAGAAACACAACTGCCGACGAATCTAGCGGCTTACGTTTGCTTACGGTGGTGGCGATGGTTGCCGCCAATCGCCCCACGATCCGAACGCATGGTCGAACGAAGGAGGCGGTGGAGAAGCGGGAGAGAACAGGAGAAGAAACAACAGAGAGGAAGGGAGGTAGGTAAGAAGGGAGGAATAGACAGACAGACATACGACCACAACACATCAGACCACAGCAAGAGGATCACAGAGTTCACAAGAGGATCACAGAGTTCACAGAGATCACAGAGAGAGCACGCACGGATTGCCGCGTCACTATAGTAGTAGTAGTAGTAGTAGTAGTGGTGGTGGTGATGGTACTTTGGCTTTGCCTTGGTCTTTGACGGCGTCGGCCACAATACCCCTTACCGAGTGGCGCGTACTGACTCACTAGCGGCCTGACTGCCTCACTGACGTGCGTGATGGCGTGTGGGCAAAGCAGGTTCTCAGCCCTCCTCTCTCTTTCCCGCTGTATGACTCCTCGCCCCTCCTCGCCGCGGGTTTCGCCCCCGTGTGATACTACTCCCTCGCCCACAGTTGCTCGGCTTGCCGTGTCGTTTCCCCTCCCTCTCGTTCCCTTTCCCCACCTCTCTACCTTTAGCTATATCTCTCCCATTATATTTACCTTCTCTCTCTCTCTCTCTCTCTCTATCTATCTCTATATATATATATATATATTTCCCTCCTCTCTCTATCTATATATTTCTTCCTAACTCTCTATTTATATATTCCCCTCTCTCTATATCTTATCTCACTGGGCAGCTCGCCCCACCGTCCGTCCGGCGATATGCCGCTTCTGTTGTTCGGTTAAGCTAAGCTACACTATGGCACGCCACGCCAGATCCACCACGGCTGTTTTGATCTAATGCTGTTAGTGGTGGGCAGTTGGGTGTCAAACAGCAGCCACAGTAGCAGCAGCCCTACGAGAAGCTGCTCGCGACACAATGCGCGATGATGATATATCAATTGTCGCCTATTTGTCTTTGCCGGTCTGTCTTCCTGTCTGCCTGTCCTGCCTATTTGTATGTCTGTGTGTTGGTCTGACGGTTGATTTGTTTTGATTGCTATTGTTGTTGTTTTATGTGTGGTTTTACGTCTGTCTGTCTGACTATTCGTTTGTTTGCATATAAACTTGTTTTACTCGTGCTCTCACTTCGCTCAACTGGTTTCCTCTCATGAATCGAAGCCGAGCGAGGCCCGTAATACCGTAAGCTGTGTTGAGTTGAGCTTGCCCGGCGAGCTCGACGAGCAAGCTCAACTCAACACAGCTTACGGTATTTACGGTTTCTACAACTGCTACGCAAGTGAACAACTAACTAGCTACTCAACGTCCTTTTGGTGGTAGTGGCGCTGGTGGTATGATGGTGATTATTGTTATTAGTACTAAGATTACTTTCATCATCATCATCATCTTCGTCATAGCGTCGGCTAAAGAGACGCGCATCCTTGAGCAGGATCTTTAGGATGACGTGGTGGTGACTGTTTGTCTGCTGTTTTTGTCATTGGTGTTCTCGTTGTTACTAATGATTGCATTGTTGCTGCTGCTGTTGTTGTTGATGCTGCTGCTGCTGCTGCTATTGTTGCTATTATTGTCTCTGTTTTTACTGTTGATGACTCGCGCGTTTGCCGACAAACTAACCTACTCACCACGAGCAATGACCAACAGCATCGACGCCACCTGCTGCTGCTACTGATGCGACTGCATCTTCTTCCCGCTCGCGTGGCCCTGCTTAGCGGACAGTTCTGCGGACGCTAAGGGATTCGGACCAGCCATCTTATGGCCTCTGCAGCAACAACAACAACAACGACAGCAACAACACTAACAACAACAACAACAACAACAATAAAAACCGCTGTGCTGGCGGCCTGTCTCTTCATGTGCTCTGGGCGTGAGCTGGGCTCGGAGCCAGCCGAGGAAGGGGGCGGGGGGGGGGTATGGGGATAGGGGATAGGGATAAAGTCCGCCGTGAATGCCCTTTTCTATCATAACGCATCGACGCATTCGACAACGCAATGATGATGACGACAACCGATGCCGAAAAATATTACCGCTGGTGTTTGACGCAAGCAAGACGCGGTGATACACCGACGAAACGTCACGAACGCCGTCGTCGACGACACACGCCAGAGGGTGCGGCTCCTGCTAATGTCCCCGTCTGCGTTTGCAGTTCTGCGACACAAAACAGTGTTCTTTTTCCTCTCGAGTTTCGTCTTTTGGCCGCTTGTCGATTCTGTCCCACTTTCGCTAACAACAACAGCAGCAGCACAACAGCACAAACCAGCTCCAGCAGCAATGACAACAACAACAACAACAACAAACAGCTTCAACAATAACAGCAGAAATAGGAGTACGTGTTTTTAGTTTAACGGTTACTGCTACTACTACTACTACTAAAAAAAATCCTTTCGGGGCTCACTCTCAGCCAAGATTTAACGCCCATCGGACTGCTCTTCGCATTGCTTCATAGACGGACCCCCATAAGTTCAAATGTGGGGCTCGAACCCGCGCACCTATGTGTCTCCTCCGGCCGCGAGGCGCAGACGCATGCCACCACGCCACCGAGCTCGACACTACTACTACTACTACTAGTACTTCTACTACAACTGTGAGCGATGTTTGTTGAGAATAGATAATAAACCATATATCGCTATGACGGTCAGCGGCCCTTATAGCGTTCTATGGTTTATTATACTATAGCTGCTACCACATGGACTGTTGTGGGGACCCCAAAAAAAAAAACACTTTTTCGCGCTGACCATCATCAGCCAACATTTTCTGTCCAGCGAATTGGTTGGTTTCGCATTGCTTCGTAAGACGGACCTTACTCTCATAAGCACAAATGTGCAACGGCCGTAATCGAACCCGTGTGTCACCCGAGGTGTGTCTGCACACGAGGTAATCGCAAGGCACACGCGAATGCACACCATGCCGCGCACACCACTGTTGTGGGTGGAAACAGTCCTAGATATCTCCTAGACATCGTATCGTGCCTTGGCGTCAGTGCGTCGTCGAAGATATTGCCGCACGGCGATCCCAAGCCCGTGGGGGGGGCGGAGGATGGTCTAGAATTAAAAACATCAACCCCTTAAAAATTTTCTAGTACTACTACTACTACCACCTCCACAATAACTAACTGGCAACTTTGTTGGTAGTGTCTGTTGTTGTTGGTGATGTCTGTTGTTGTTGTCGTTGTTGTTGTTGTTGTTGTTGTTGTTGTTGTCCGTTGTTGTCGTCGTCGTCGTTGTTGTTGGTGGTGATGTCCGTTGTTGTTGTTGTTGGTGGTGATGTCCGTTGTTGTTGTTGTTGGTGGTGGTGGTGATGTCCGTTGTTGTTGTTGTTGTTGTTGTTGTTGTTGTTGGTGGTGATGTCCGTTGTTGTTGTTGGCGGTGATGTCCGTTGTTGTTGGTGATGTCCGTTGTTGTTGTTGTTATTGTCGTCGCCGTCGTTGTTGTTGCTGTTGGTGTCACCGGCACCAGGAAGAGTACCACAAAAACAGAAAACAGACAACTGCAAACGCTGTATGAGAGCGGGCAGCAGAAACGTCTGAACGTGCAGGATGGCCAGTGTCTGTGTTTGGTTCGATTGCCACACGCTGCTGCTGCCGCTGCAGAAAACACAGCAGACAGAAGCTGCTACAGAAGCACGACGACGAAGACGATGACAAAGTCGAGAGCGAAGAACAACAAGGCCGACACGACAAACCAGCGACAAACGCCACTCATCGACTTCGGTAATGACAACAGCAGCAGCATCGGCGGTAGCGGCAATGGCAACAACGACGCTGGCTACAGCAGTAGCAGCAATGGCAGCATTCGGCATCAACAACATTTTGCAAGTGCTTTAGTCGGACTTCGACTTGACGCGCCGACGCCCACCTCCTTAACTGCGCGCGCGCACACACACACTTGCATATATACTAGACAGTCACGTTTCCTTACATGTCATATATATATATTATATATATGCCTAGATACATACTGCATACTGCATACATCCGCGCAGATATATTTTTGGCCGACGCGCGATTGCTCAGCCAGCGTCAGCGTCAACAACAGCAGCAGCAGCAGAAGAGCCACCTCGTCGACACGAGAACGAACCACATGAGATGAGAAAAGCTACATGTTCTAATAATACATTCGTCTCTTGTCGTCGTCTTCGTCAAGACGTTTTTTCCGTCGTTTTTTCTTCCTTCGTCGTCGTCGTCGTTGTTGTCGTTGTCGTCGGCGGCGTCCTCATCTGCCTCCTGGGGCTGCTTCATCTTGCCAGCCACACCACCCGCCCGGTTTCCTCTCTCTCTCTCCCTCTTTCTCTCTCTCTCTCTCTCTCTCGCTCTCTCTCTCTCTGTCCCACTCCTTCTATTCCTCCCTGCTTTGTTCGCTTCCTTTAGACACTGACGACAAAGTTGTCATCAGACTCATCCTCACCGTCATGTCCTGTAGGCAACAGCCACTACGGACCACACACATATAAATACTATTGATATAGGTAGATCATCAGCCGTCGAGTTGCGCAGCAGACCATTGGGCCCAAGAAAGAGTCGCCAGAAGATGACGATCTTGCACTTGGCACGGCGGCACCCTAACATCGTCTGCAGGAGCAGTTTCACCAACGACCCCACTCGCAAACTTGAAGTGATCCTTCAGACCTTGCCAATTACTACCACGATTGGCCCGTCCTCCCCCATCCGCCTGCCCGGTCATGCTGATTGCAGTAGGGGGGACGGAATATTTGTTTTATTTGGCACACCATGACATCGACGACCACGACTCAACGATAGACAAGATTCTGTTTGGGATTTGGGGGTCTGTTGCGTTCTTTCTACTATGGTTTACTGAGGCAAAAAAAAAAACGGTTTACTGGGGGTACACTATTATCTTCTGGTTGTTGACGAAAATCCCATGGGTATACATGTCAAGCTTTCACACGTATCTCTGTCGACTATAAACGCCGCTGCTGCTGTTGTTAATCAGGTGGCGTATTTTGGCTTAACTTATCGTATCACAATCTGACTGGCGTTCGGGTCAGGAGAAGCAAGCAGCACCCCACACCATAAGCTCTGTAAATGTCGTTAATTAGCAAATTGTCCATCCGAGATCACTAAAGCTAGGGGATGCTTTTCTGTAGAGCTGTAGGGCTTACGAATTGTTACTTCCCGAAGCGCAATAATCTGTCTAGCGTAGCTATTATAAGCCTCCTAGTTAATATAAGCCTACAAAACTTACGACTACTACTACTACTGCAAATGCTGATATGTAATCGTCAGCACATTAGGCTGAGCTATGTTCCGGTGTCGATACATTGCTCAACTTGCTTCTCACTTCTACTTTTATCATTAACGAACTGCTAAACTGCCTGAAAGGTGGTCGGAACGAATACTTTTTGCGGACAACTAAAACCATCTAGAATATACGGCACAGAAAAAACGACGACCGCAGGGACTAAGCGCAGCAGACAAACTGAAGAAGATGACAATACGTCACAATGATACCTTTGAGAGATTGACATGAGACGTTAAAGCAGCCCGCAACACAGCAAATATTCACAAATAATCAATACACCTCTCTATGCTGTGGAACGTTAAATCACCGGAATCATCGTATATAATAAGTCAGACGAAAACGACTTTGTTGGCGCAGATATTATATTTTAAACCAAAAAGTTTGTGACGAACACAGCAAATATCCATATCAGTTCACACAACTTGCCCAAATGCAAGACAACGAGTGCTGAAATTAAATTTTTTTACCTGGTATAGATAATAGTTTACAAGATATACAATACGCGGATACAATACGTGGTATTGGAATGGAAACGCAAAGAGATATAGTACTGATCCAAATAAGCGTATTGCAATAGGGGCTGACATGAACTGGAGCCCAATAAATAATGCACAAAGAGCAGCTTTTTATCAGGCATACATGAGCTTGAACTGCAAGTTGAAAACAACGAAAATTGTGTTACGTACGTCCGATAAAATGAAAGAAATGCAGTCGATGCCGTTCTAACCTCAGCACAGCGTCGAGCCCGGTGGCGTGGTGGCATGCGTCTGCGCCTTGCGACGGGAGGAGACACATAGGTGCGCGGGTTCGAGCCCCACCGTTGCACATTTGTATTTATGGGGGTCCGTCTATGAAGCAATGCGAAAAGCAGTCCCATGGACGTTAAATCTTGGCTGAGAGTCAGTCCCGAAAGGATTTTGTTTAACCTCAGCACAGCAGCCACAATCAATAATCAGCGAGATGTATTCAACCACCATTAGCTTCTCTAAAACACCATAAAATCAGGCTCAATTTGCACCGAACCAACCGAGCCCATTCTCAGTACACGCCCTCAAAGGCCCACTAATTCCCCAAATGTTACAACAAGCACTTCAAGTAATTTAACTAACAGATGATATCAATGTCACTGAAGGAGCTATCCGGGCAACTCAGATTTCATGCACATGGCAACCGTTACGCAAACCCACTGCGCACAAGCCATAGTTTAATAAACAGTGCAAGGCCATACACTATATGTAGTCACACGAAGCTTAACCCGGAGTAACTACAATGACTCCACGATATGAAACGGAGTTTAATATATAATATATAAAATATAAAAATAATTAGAATAAGTTAATTTCAACAATATTACACAAGAATACATACAACAATATGCTAAACAACAAAACGACGGTTACTTCCCCCAAAGTTTCCCCCATTAGTTAATGACAGTGATTAGATGCTTCATTTGAAGCGCCTATACGGTGGTGACCTCATACTACCTTCGACGAAGAATGCTTCTAATTACCGAGCATTTACAGAAGAAGAAGAAGTCGCCAATACACTCGAATCCAATGTAAATGATAAGTCTGGTAGCCCCGACTAAATTGTATACGAACCTAATAAAACAAATATAATTATTCTGTGCCCGTCATTAGCGAAACTGTACAACGCACTCCTACACAAAGGTGAAATGCTGGAAGAACGGAGAAAAGTTTCTTGTAGCGAATTTGCCACAAAAAAAAGCGAAGCAACCGACCCTACCAACTACCGCGGAATTGCACTAATTAGCGTCGTTTATAAAATTTTAACTTCGCATGTTGTCATGAACACTTATACGGCACCGTAGGCCTAGATTTATCAGGCGAACAACATGGATTCCGAAGAGGACGACCTTATTCTGGCGCTGTTGCCTTTCCTTTAGACCGCGCAAAGAGCCGCCAAAAGCAGTCCGAATATATGACAAACTTTCCCACTTTTAATATCGATTAAGTTAAAGCTGTATTCGGCTACGCTGGAAGAAACTTCCTAGAGTTCGAACTTCAAACTCGATTTTTTTTAGATGAAACTATGGATAATTTAGTAACACGTGGCATGCTGCAAATGAGCTTAATCACTACCATGAACGGGGCTCATTATGTCAACAGGCCAGTAACATAGCGAACTGGGGTCAGGGTTCAGGGTGACTCTGTAAGCCCGTTCGTCGTTATCATACTGTCTATAGCTGGATTGACAGACGCCCCCAGAAATGTAAAAGCGACGCACGCATTTTATGCCGACGACTCAGTAGTTCTCACAAAGACAAAAAACCACCAGCAGAAGCCGCAGAATCTTACGAGAAGCCGCAGCTTGGTGCCAAGAAAATCAACTGACAATCAACATTGCCAAAATAAAGATACTACGATTTAGTCAAAGCGGATTGCACGCCGCAGACGATCAGTGCATTCTGATTGAGAGAGTAAATATTGAACTCGTCAATCCATCACTTTGCTATCTAAGACTAACAGTGAGTGACCTCCGGCTGTCATTCAGCAGACATATAGAATAAATGCGTAGCAAGGCCACTGCGGCCATGATTCGAATGGGAGACGTTACTAACATAAAACTAAGAATCACGCTAAACGTATTCAGAATAAAAATTATGCCTATTGTAAGATCTTGTCTTCACGCAATTGTCTCTCATTTTACACTGTCAAATCTAAAAAACATAGACAAGATAAAATCTTACGTCGTAAAGCGCACATTGGGCTTGACAAAAACGCATCGGCGACGCTTGCACTGGAATTATGCCGTGGACGCACAATAGTAGAATATTTGGTGCTGGACAAGATAACAGCAGTTTAGTACACAAACCTTAGAAGCCTACAAAAAATCTAGAGAAATGATAACGTGAAATTTGTAATAGGCCTCAATATCAAGAGGCATTTTTTTTGCAATGTTAGATGGTAATTGTCATCACAGAAAAACAGATCTATAATATACCGAACAACATGGCAAACATAGCAACCTGGCTACAAAATTATATATGAACGATTGCTCTAGACTACAAATGTATGCTGAATAAACTTGAAATAAATTTTCATTCCGTCACCCCACGTGATTTATTGACATTGTCGCACATAGACTGAGAGCGCAGAGCTGGTGGAATTATATATATATATATATATATATATATATATATATATATTAAGTTAGATATTAGGCAAAGCACTTAAACAAAATTTCACTGCGCATAACTAGCTTTAAACAACAGAATATTGCTCAACCCGATTCAACAATCAAGAAAGAAGAAAGAAGTCCACCCGAGTAGAATTCGATCTCATGCACGAGAACGCTCCAGTTTTTTAGTTTACGATGCGCTGGCTGCTAAACCGCCACTGATATACGCGCGCGGTTAGTGCAGTAAAGCGATATGTGGTTGGTGGACGAACGTTGTCATATTGAAAGGTCATGCCGATTATATTCCTATGTTGTAGACGTTTTGGAGCAAACCGCTTCTCTGAAACACTCCAACCAAAAACGCTGAATTGCACTTCCAGGTAGAGGCTATCCTAACGAGCTGTTTGGAAATGATTGCCTATGATTCCTGCGTCTCCTCCAACGTCATAGTCCCAAATGATCCACGTTCCGTTACTCGTAGCAGTTTTCTACAGAGCAGTTTCGCTATGTTTACATAATCAGCGCATCTTAGATGTTCCACAACGCGTTCGTGCATGCTTTGCATCGTTTATTTTGCCTGACTTGCTTGAACTGTGAGATTCACAGGGGTTGTTTTCGCTCGAGACTTAGTTTGGTCGTCTGTGCCCACTGTACGCAGCTGGAGGAGAAACTCTCGATGGCTTGGTGCTTTTCACGCTAAAGTTTCAAACAGAAACTATTCGCGAACTACGCGTTCTCTTGGGGCCATAAACTACAGACATTTTACGAGTATGTAGCTGTGTATGACGTTGAGCGTCATTCGCCAAAATGCTAACACAATATGTGGCAGTGATGCGTTCAGGATATCAACCACTTTCAACGCGAAAGGGAAGCTTTGTATTTAAAAGGGAAAAACCAGAGGGATTGCTAACTGAGCAGGCGTCAACTATCTGCTTCTTGTTTAACTCGATGGCTCTTGCGAAATTCGTTTAAAAACGCGACTCGTATTAGAGGCATGCGAAAGTTCAACTCGTTGTTATTGAGGGAAAACGATTGCGTTCTGGGCAACAAAAAGGAGAAGTCATCCGAATGCTAACCTTATGCATGCGTCACCTCTAGATGAAAAAACAACAACAACAACAACAACAACAAAATACGGCTAGCCCCGAGTAGAGGGCAATATGTTTACGTAACAACAATAACGACAACAAAAGCGTCTCCTACTCGAACATGCGATGCGTATGACTGGCTTGCGCTGCACCGCTGGAGTCCCGTTTTGTTTTTTTTTCTCTGTTTTTGCTTTCTGCGGTAGTTTTCTCTCCTTTCATATTCCACCTGTTCCGACTACTCCGCCGTTCCCTGGCGGCGGTCCGCTACCGTTGCCGCCATTGTCCTCCTGCTTTGACTGTATCTACTACGACCACCACTTTTTTCTTGTCTTCCCGACTCTCTACGCAGTTTTCCGTTTACTCGCCTCCTTTTCCTACGGGGCCGTTCGGTATCACTTTTCTGGGTTAACACCGCCGCCGCCACCACCACCACCATCATCATCACCGCCATCACCACCACTATCAGGAGAAACAGTAGCCGTAGAAACTAGTAAACAATAGTAGTAGAAGTAGACAGGTGGTTGCGGAAGCATTGGTTAAAGTACGTAAAAACAGAACGTAACTGGAGCTGTACTGGCAGTCGTAGCTAATGGTGCAAAGTATAGCAACGGGGATGGGGAACAGTCGGTAGGGAGGCGTAGGCGACGACCGGTGTGCCTTGCGTAAACAAACGCCACTGGCAACAAGAAATAACGTCATTGTTGTCGTCGTGTTGTTGTTGTTGTTGGTGGTAGTATCATTGTTGTCGTTGATGTTTTTGTCACTGTCGTTTCTGTTGTCGTCATTGTTGTCGCCGTGTTGTTGTTGTTGGTGATAGTATCATTGCTGTTGGTGGTAGTATCATTGTTGTTGTTGTTGTTGCTGTTGCTGTTGTTGTTGTCGTTGTCGTTGTTGTTGTTGCTGTTGCTCTCGGCGATGTTGTTCTTCCAGCTACTGTTGACATCCGCCATTGTCTTCGTAGGGCCATACGCTGAGTAGGGTGCAGCATTGAGCAACATCACACGTACACGACGAGAGAAATGTCCAACAAAAAACGATACAAAAGTTGCAAATGCTCGAATTAATATGTCGAATAAATTAGCACCATTAAGCATACATTAATCACTCATTATCAGCATCATCATTGTTATTATTGCCGCCGTCTTCCTTATTAAATTTGGCCTTGTCAAAACGAGAACGTGGCGTGATGTTGATTTCAATGGTGAAGTTGCGGTTGGTGCTATCTTGGATGCAACTGAATGTCAGCAGACGAAGGCAAAACTGCTTCATCTGCTGACGAAGCTGTTGTAGTCTCTGCTATGACAACTGTGACTGCCATGATGACGGACAGCCGGCATAGCAATCCATGCCATGTATGCTGGCCTCATTATCAACGTGCTGGCACGTTCGTTGCCCCTTCAAATCGCCCCTAGAAGACGCGCACAAAACCACCTGCATTTTTATCTGCGGGAAGCCTCATATCGCCAAAACAATGGCGCTACGACTTTGTTGAGGCGGATCGCACGCCGCAGGCGACCGATGCGTTATGATTGAGGGACTAAAAATTTAACTCGTCAATCACGTTTATTGTCTAGGAATAACCGTGCATTCCGAATGAACATTGTGCCTATAGTAATCACGCGACTACTGCCCTTTATTTTACAATGTCAGATCTTAAAAGCATAGCATCTCCCCACCACGTCACTAACGACCTAGTTGCTTTGGGTCTATAACAACATACTTTACCATATTTGCCATCCTAACCAAACCTATCGGCTCCTCTGAAAAGAACCTCGGTGAAATACTGGCGCAAAGTACAACTGCAGTGATGTATGGATTATTCGATTTACATGTATACATATTTACAAGATAGCTTAGGTTTCCCCAACAGTAGTACTATTAAAAGGAGAGCCGGCCTAGCAAAAGAGAGTGAAGGTTTCTCCAACAGCCCTTATCACCGATATATTGCACGTTAAACGAACGTCAACCACAAACCCTAGATGAAAGTGATCGTAGTAGTAGTGGTGATGATGATAATCCTTAATGACAATACTGTTTCGAGTATATTCACCATAAATTGGTAGTAAAGTACAATCGTTCATATGTATATCAGTTTGTAGGCTAACAATGATTTGACACGTGACTGTAGTGACGATGTTTCGATAAACGAGCAGTGGAGTACGTAGTAACGTCCGATATCCCACTCTCCACAATATTTACATATGCACCCGTCAATTTCCACACAATATTTTTCAAGCATATGAGGTGATGGTAAACATGCCATGTTGTTCGGCACATTATAGACCTGTTTCTCTGTGATGGCAATTTTCTTTGATTACTGTAAGAAGCAGGCCCCTTGAAATCCAGCATTCTTCTTAAAACCCAGTCTTCTAACGGTTGTGTACTGAACGGTATCTTGCCCAGTACTAAATTTTCTATTCATGTGTGACCGCGGCATAAATCCACTGCAAACGTCGCCGATGCATTGTTCGTAACGCCAAACGTGCACTTTATGAAGTAAGATTTTATTATTTTATCCTATTGCTTTAAGATCCGACATTGTGAAATAAAAAGGCAATTGCGCTAAGATCATCCGATACGAAGAGAATATGTTTTTCTAAATAAGTTTAGCACGATTTTTAGTTCTATGACGGTAACGGCTCCCATTCGAATCATGGTGCCGCGGCGGTGATCCACTTCGCCTGGATCATAGTACCTTTGTCTTGGCGATGTTGATTGTCATTTGATTTGGCATGGGATTTCTTGGCACCAATTTGCGTCTTCTCGTAGATAAAACTGCAGGTGTTTTTGCGTCATTGCGAGAACTACTGAGTCGTCGGCACAAAATGCGTGCGTTGTTTTCACGTTTCTGGGGGCGTCTGCCTAGCTATAGACAGTGTGAAGAAGAACGGGCTTGCAGAATCACCCTTAACGAGCCCAGCTCTGTGTGCCATTGGTCTGTTGATATAATGAGCCCTGTTCTTGATAGTATTTAGATATACTTGCAGCATGCCGCATAGAAAATTATTCGTGTTTCCGTTTATCGAAAATCGGTTTAACTTCAAGAAGTCTGTCTCTTCCAAAGTAATCAAATGCAGTTTTAAAATTGATAAAAACGGCATATGCCATTTCTTTTTAAGTTTGACGGCTCTTTACGTCGCCTAAAAAAGGCAACATAGTCAAATGCAGACCAGCGGCGTACGACATCGTATAAGCTTTCTGCAACAAATTAAGTTAAAATCTTACAAACGACGCTAATTAGTGCAATTCCGCGGTAGTGGGTTAGGTCAATTGTTTCACCCTTCATTTTGTAAATTGCCCGCAAGTTACATTTCTTCATTCCTCCGGTTTTTACCGCTGCATAACTCACACTGCCGTGGTTTTAACAACGACGCCCGGTGTGCACTAATCGTACATTTTACTAATTAATCTCTATAAAGTAAAAACAACTAAAATATAAAAGCGTACTGGCAATTGTTTTATGTTATTGAACTTGAGAGCTCAAATATACATTATATCATAGATTATTGAGTTTTGCAAACATTCCTCAACGCAACTACTTTGTTTACCCTAGCCTAGGGTTGCTATTTGAAACTGATTTTCCGAACAATCCGGTTTGTTCGACTATTTCCTTATCTTGCAATCGCACATGCTGTGAAGTAATATCCGGCCATACATCAATATAACAAAAATAGTAAATTCTCTCGCGCTCCCAGACAAGACAATTCTATTTCCCTATTTCACTATTAAAAAAGTATTTTCCCTAACGAGCTTTACAATCCCCTAGAGTGTCGCTCGTTCGTTCTGGGGCCCGCTGAACTCACCCGTCCTCTAGCCTCATCATCGCCGCACCACACAAACGCCGACTCATCGCATTCTCATATTGGTTTCTTACCGGGGGGTGGGAGAACTGAATCAGTCTGCTGAAAGTAGCGAACACGCTTGCTGTGGTTAGATAGATTAACCCTGCAAGTCAAAAGATCAATCCTGTTCGTTGCTCGGCTTTTCACGTTCAAACAAAAGGTCAATCCCGCCTAATCAATTGCATGCTTCGGAACCATTTGCAGGAAGGCTGCAACTATCGAAACGGCGTTAGGCTGAAACATGTAGTGGGGACATGAAAACATAGTACTAAGTCAAGGCCCGCACCAAATTAAATTTAGGAAACAGAGGTATCGAAGTCGAGATCTACCCACGCGCTCATTGTTGGCCACAAAAAGCGACAAGCTGACTGTTCTCGTCAAAGTGAACCATTGCAGTGCCTTCAATACACTCCGACAGGACCACATGTTTATAGGTGTTCCATGTAGAGTTGGCTTACGGACAGCTTTCTAAGCTATTATGCAAGGTGCCAGGCATGGGAAGAGGCCAGAACCATGGCAATTAAAAAGATTCGTGAGAGATGGTCCAGAGCGGGACTTACCTATCCCGAAGTACAGGACCCCCCGCGAAATGGTCTAAAAGAGTTCGTGGCATACATCCTGTGTTCGACCCAAACATGGGAATTGGGAGCGGAAGTTGCACAGGAAGTGCTAAAAACAAAGCACAGAAGATGCAAGGAGAGACAGAATCTTTTTGAGGCCAGCACGGCTGAAGAAAGCGCAACTTTGAATCAAACAGGTTCGCAAGGGCTGGGACAAAGTGCGCTTGACAGGTGGGGGAACCCGTGAGTGACCCCGGCCAATTGATCCGACTTCGCCACTTCTCCCGATGGCCCATAGCACTGTTCTATGGAGATCTGGGCCATCAGAGAGTGAAGTTTAAGGGGGGAGGTGCGTTTAGTGGGTATGGGTCTCAGCGGCGTAACATCCATCCGCTGGGGTCGAGTCCCACACAGCTCGAGATGGAAACTTCTTTCTCGTAGCAGTAGTGCGTAACTGCATTTAACCCTCCTCCACAAAAAAAAAAAAAAAAATATATTATGCATCGGCGAAACGTGGCGGCTCGGCTAGAGGCATCCAACATGGTGACTCACTGAGCCAGCTCTTTCCTGCTTAAGAGTCTTTCCGTTGATCAGCTCCCTTACTTCAACATTCAATTTCAAGTACATAGACGACTGCTCGCATACGGGGATCCCAAAGACGACGTTTGGCGCGTTCTAGACTTCGTTAGCGTATCTTCATCTGAATTCCCGAAAATACGACGCGCTCATGCCCGTCAGGGAAGGAGGGTTGCCCCGAGAGAGGGGACATCTGACAAACTTTTGCTAATGTGCAAGCGTATTCCGCTTGTAGTGGCTCAGCGGGGCATATTCCTGTTAAGATGTCGTTCAACCCAAGCCGATCGCCGAATCTGAGACGGCTTTGCTTGAAGGAACCAACCACGAGCTCGCTCACAGGCCTCCTCAACCCCCAGATCCCCAGGAGCACTCCCGCCATGTATTCCTGACTGTGGTGTTGAGCGGACTGGGCCTCTCCGACTCGATGGTAACGTGCCCCGCCCTTGCTTCTGCCCTTCTTGGATCTGTAGATATAGTGCGCACTTTTGCTGGCAAAACGTCTGGACAGCCGCTGTCTCCCGTCTGGGCGGAAGCATATCTGCTGTCTTCAGCAGCCTGACGTTTGATTAAGCGAATAAACAACGCTTTTATCAGGCAACCCTAACGAAATCAAGAATACACGCATCTGAATGTTGCCAGACCGGGTGCGGGAGCCTGCCTCCAGGCCCAACCTGCGGGTAACATGTGCACCCTTATGGATGACATCTGAAAAACGGGATCTGCGTCTGCCTGCGCCTATAGTAGGGACCCCTACCGGTTTCCCCGTAGATTCTTAAGCTACCAAATCTCGAACACTTAAGGCACACATGACATAATGCCGTTAGAAACTGGACGTGCCCTGGCTTTGGACACAATGGTGACCAAGTCGCTAAAACTCTCAGAAATGAGTCTCGGAGTCTCCCGGCCAGGCATTGTCGCCGCTCAGGCAGAAGAGGTTCCTCTGACGACAATCCTCTTAGCGAACCTAGTTGGCCGCTTGACTTGGGACGCGTCGTCTCTCTTCAGTCCGATACTGGACGCGCTTTCTGCGATTGTTGACGTTAACCTCTCGTGCGCTGAGACTAGAAGAGTGCACACGACTATTCGGAAACATTTTGTTTATGATTAAATACATTATATATATAAATATATATTATATATATATATATATATATATATATATATATATAAATAGAAAATCTTGTGATCATTTATTATTCAACTACAAAACACTCGGCAGTGCTCGCCTTACGATATATATATATATATATATATATATATATACATTTATATATACGCCAGTATATGTATGTGTGATACCATACCATATATTCAACTCCAATTTTATGGTCGAACATCTGATCCAACATGCTTAGTCGGTGAGCATCACCGCTCTGTGGAACTTACTGTATTTGAAACAGCTTGTTATTTCTAAATATGGCTAAATATTCTAAATATAAAACATTACATGAGATGGCCACGTCGTTAGCTTGTTAGTAGGCGATACGGTGAGCACTTCATGCCGTATCGCCTCTGGACATCGTTCAAGCGTTCAGTGCACGTCAAACATAAGGTTAATTCTAGCATCAAACAGCCGTGCCAAAGCTGTGTGATCCGTCAACTTTCGGCGACCCATCCGGGTCAAGGGTCTGATTTAGTTCAAATACCTATATCTCCACCGACAAACGTCGTCCAGTACGCAGGGCGATCCTGCGTGACAACCGAAGAAGTCGAGATTCACTTTCCTATGACGGAGGCAGAGTTGACTCCACAGAAAGTAACTCGTACCGAGACAATCTTGCCTGGCGTTTGCTCCCTCTGCTCGGTGGCCTCTGAGATACACTGGGGACCTCCAGCGAAAGAGTGTACTGGGAAGTTGTTCAATGACCACGAGTGCAGACTAATTGGCTGCTGTAATGCGACACCCGAAACAGCGACAGAGGGCGAGGCAATCGAGAGTTCGTTTTACGATAAACAACATTCAAACAAGTACCGCAAAAACAAGCCCTGCCAACATATGGAAAGGGCCTTCCGGGACTGGCAGATGGGACGCGCAGAACGCCCTGTACCATTGACTAGGGCTATTGTTTTAGGGTATTGTTGCAAGTGCAGTACAAGTCAACGGTCAATGTTTATATGTACATTTATTTTGTTGGTTTGTAAACAGCAGCGGTGTACAACGTTGTGATAGTTGCAGATAGAATTCGTAGTTCAGCGACGTAGATTTCTGGATAAGATAAATCACCAGCCATGTACCTATCCTGTACTGGCTGTGAAGCATGAGTGCTCGAACGCTCTAGTAGGGAGAAACAGCCACCACCACCGTTCGTCGGTGCTGTTTGGGAGTATGCTGAGCGTGTGAATTACCCTCCAGCCTCCAGCGCGAGGGGTTGTTCAGTGGAGCTGGCCTTCGCTCCTCCGTGGGCCTGCCTGCCCTTTCCGCAACGGAGATCAGGTGAGGAAGTGGAGGAGGACAAATGAAGGGAGGGTACAAACATTTGGCTACATACCACCCACAGATGACGCACGCCGACGATGTGGACGCCAAACTCCAGCGAGCACAAGCACACGACTCGGGAAACGCACACAGAGAGAGAGTGTTTAGAACTCTTTCAAAACAGGAAAACGAGTAATGCAGGGCAGAAAAACGGAACATGATACACATGATTCACTTTCGCCCGTAGTAACAGTGCTTTGGTTCGAGTTTGAAAATAGGTCCCATCATTGAGAATCGCCGTCGCCAGTATTAACACCGCTGTCATCACCACCGATCATCGAGCGAGAATTTAGTCTCTAGTTTGCAGTGAATGTTCGAACGCAACAGCATGACGTTCGAATTCAAGATTCAAACGTGGTTTCTTCAACGGAACTGCATCGTGCACCGCTTTCGTTCTCGGTAATAAAGTGAACGCAATTAATAGGGTGAGTACAAGGAGAAATATACACTCAAGGCGGTAGCCTCATACAACATACACAATGAGAACGCCATACTCATCAAACTGCGTATATAAAAAATTGCGTCTATATATATATCACATATATCAGTACACCTATATATTATATACAAGCATATATACCTATGTTGAACCACTTACAAAGAGATGTAAAGCAGTGAAGCATCCAATCTTTTTAGGAATAGAAATCCAGATTTCTGGCAGGCGGCCAGTGCAAGAGTCACTGGGACTTTAAGATGCAGAAGGCACTACGAAAGTTATTGCATGCCTTGATGACCTGTCAGAGATTAGAGGACAGAAATTAACATCTCCGTGGGTACGATTTCTCGCGAAATCTTAATTGTTGCAAATTATTTTTTAAGATTATAAGTTATGAAAGTGCTTAACACAAAAAATGTATAGGAATGTATTAGGGCTACAAAAAAAGTCTTTTCGGTTTTGGCGCTATAAAGAAAACACATATATAGGAGACACGGGAGGTCTTATTTATTGATTTATATATTCTTCGCCGGAAGATACAACCTCTGCCCAACGATTTACAAGGTTTTCGATTCCTTTTCTCTAAAAGTCTGGGGGTTTAGTGGCAAAATATTCTTCCAGTCCAGAACGCACGTGTTCGATAGAAGTGAATTTTTTCTCACTTAAAAACATTTGCATCGATCTAAATAGGGGGTAATGAGATGGTGCTAACTCGGCGGAATACGGTGGATGTTCCAAAAGTTCCCATTTTAGCTGGGAAATTTTCGAAAGGGTCTCCCTACTCACGTGGGGCCTTGCGTTGTCTTGGTGGAACAGGACACCCTTCCTTGAAATTAGTGCAGGGTACGGCTGCTTTAACTTTTCGTGAACAAGAGAGTCGTAGAAGACCCATTTTTCATCGCAGGTCACAAAACGATCGAATATAGGCAAATTTTGATGCCTGCTGAGCAAAGAAGTGCAGACGCGCATGCGCGTCATCTTGTTGAAGTAGCTGAGGTACCCATTTGCACAGCCTGGAAGTTATTCCGAGGCGTTTTAAAGCTGTGCTAACAGCTTGTTGGGTAATGTGAAGCTCCTCGGCAAGTTCCGCAGTAGTTATAGTGGGATTTTCCTGGATTTTCATTCGAAAAAGCTCCTCACTGACCGGAATTTCTCAAACCACTGTTGGCACATTCTGTCTGCACAACAGACATCTCCAAACGGTTTTAACAACTTTTTGTGAGCCTGCGTTGCACTCAGTCAAATTTTAAACTCATGGAGTAGAATCGCCCGAATTTAGCATTTTTCGACCTCCATTTTGCAGCACTTTTACGAACAAACGGCTAAACAGAATTCAAAATGGTTGAGACCAGCAGATTCCCCGCTCTTTTTCACATGAAAACAACAAAGAGTGAGCCAATGCTATATGCCTAGGCGCCGGGGCGGGCGCTGTGAAAGCCGCGCAAGCGCTAATCCGAAAAAACCTTTTTGAAGACCTTGTTTCTAAAAAAGACCTTTGTTCTAAAAAACGTAAAGGTATACAGATCGACTTTCTAAGTCTCTTGAAAAAGGGGCTCTAGGTGCATCGTTCTGTCTTATTCTGGCTCTATGGAGGATTCCATTATAGCCATGAACCCAGATAAGATAATTCATAGCACCGTGCTGATAGGAGCAAGGTTCTGCACACTAGTAGGCCCTCCGTGGGAACACCTATCAACTTCAAGCAGCGCAGCACAGATAGCTGCGTAACGTTTTGGTGAGGTATTTTCCAAATGAGGGTGCCACTTTATAACCGCCAGAAGAACATCCAGTCCCAGACTTCTAGTGGTTTAAAATAGCGCGACTTGCCACGCCAGGCAAAGAAAGTTGTCGGGAATGGCCACACCCTTGGAGATGAACGAAAAATAGTAATATTGGTTTGACTAGCATTGACAACTAAACCGAAGCGGTTAAAAATACCAATTACCTTTTCTCTCTCTCTCTCTGAGGTTGTCTCGACCCTAGCCTGTTTTATAAGCATTTCCATCGAGGTGGACAAAAGGCAGTGTCATTCCGTATATTTTCTTGGAATACGTGGATACGTGTGTTGCGTGGCGCATCTAAGTACTTTTCAATTCGCACCAGAATACTGCATAAAGTATGAGGTATGACGCAAACTTTGTCTTACACCCGCAGTAGTGTGACATTAACCAACTGATATCTCCTCTCGAAACTTCGTTTACGTAACGACGAGGAGCCCTGGGCCCGTGGAAAGCTAACAAATCGCCAGTTATTTCGAAAAAAAAACATTACTAAATTGAATATAGCCACATTGGCTGTTACACTAACAACAGATATTACTAATATGTAGCTATAGTCACGATTCCTATCATAAAGGTCTAAAAGTATGTACAAGTAAGTGGTCCTAGACCGGCATACATATATATATATATATATATCCCGGGCGGTACGTTAGCGGCATAGCTTTCAGGGCGGTTCTCATTATATTGCGTTATGTTAAGAATCCGCCTTTAGAATCTGGGCCAACAAAAACGTTGGTGATCAGCAGACTAATTTTCAACCATTCAACTATTCAATTTGATCTGCAAGAGAATCGTTCATTACGCATTTCTGCTTCGTCGATCTGGGGTCCCAAAAGTGTATTGTCCCAAATTTACGAAAATTGTGTAATTACGTCTAATGCGAGAATCCGCCCTGAATCCTTCACTGAAACGACGTAACAGCCAACATTTCGCTCGTTGTGTCAGATATCTGTAGAATAATCTCAATTCCCAACGTAGTAATGAGAATAAAAAGTACTTGCAAAGAAAATGGTTCAACGTACATTGTACGTGATTAGAAAATGTTTCACGAACACACATGGGCGGTGGAGGGATATTTCTAAATATTGCCATTGGTAAAAGGTGGTGGGGGGGGGATATTTCTAAATATTGCCATTGGTAAAAGGTGGTGGGGGGGGGGGGTTATTTCTAAATATTGCCATTGGTAAAAGTTTGGAGGAGTGGCAAAGTAGTTGCAAGCGTTTGCACGTGTACAGATCGGAGGCCACCCTCTAACTAGGGTCAAACGTAATCCGAACGAATAATAAACGCCAGTTTCGGAACTTTTGGCTTAATTGCTCTCACACGTATATGTATTTCTGTCTGTCTCTCTCTGCATGTCTGTCGTTCCCTGTTCTGTGTGCATGCAATGCTATTTTTCGCCGCAGCACGGTATTACGCGCGGGTTGCTTAGAATCCGCAATGGTGGTCGGCATGTCACCGCCGGCGGCCAATCGCCTCCGATCGTCGGCCGAAGCGTTCCCGCCCTGGCCCAGTCGAAGCCCACTCGGCGTGTTTCGGCGCATCCTCTACACGCTGCGAAGCCTCACGTACAATAGCGATGCGGTCGGCGACTTCAACTACGTGGTGGACACCGTCCTCAATCCGGTTCTGTTGCCGCTCAACAATCTGACGAAGACGCTTGGCCCCTACCTCGTAGCCATGGTTGGCGTATTGCTGGGCTCGGTCGTTGCGATCTGCTACGTACTCGGCATCGAGTGGTATCTTCGGCACGAGCGTCACGGTGCGCTGGCGGTCGCCTTTGTCGTCGGACACTTCTTGCAGTTTACGGTGTGGTGGCACTTCTACAAGGTAACTAACTGCTCGATCGGCTAACTAATAGTTAGTGGAACGATCCTATATATATATATATATATATATATATATATATATATATATATATATATATATATATATATATATATATATATATATATATATATATCTTCCTATAAACAATATTGGTCAGTTCAATGTTTTATTATTATATTAGCACTGTGGAGTGGACAATTGTCTCCGCGCGAACGTGTGATCGCGGGTTCTCTAACCCAGGGTTAGCCCAGTTCAACAATGTGCCCCGAACAGACGCTGCGTTTCCTCGTTGAATGTCGAGCGACAGCCTCTGAAGCAAGAATTCGGATGCCCTCGAGTCTCCTGTCGAAAGATTAAGACTTTTACCGACCCGCTGAATCAGCTTAAGCGTATATCTTCCTATATTATATATATCCTATATATATCTATTTGTTTTCTTTTTGTAACGATTATAATACCATCCTCATCGTGCTGCATTATTACGGCTCTCTGTATGTTTCTCTTCAAAGTTCTGTGTGTTCTCTTCAAATATATTCTCTCTCGGGTCGCACATACATCACAGGTGGCTGCTGTCTGAATTGATTGCCGAATATGAATTTTATATTCGTCACCGTATGGCACCACACACACACACACGCGCGTATTTACATTTCCTGAGCCACGCAACAGCTTGGCAATCTATATTGTGCCGTTGAGCTAATATTTGTGACAGCCGAACGGATGCGAATTTAAAACGTTATAAATTAAAAACATTTAGAAAACGTTTTAAAGCGATTCGTCCGTGACCCTGCTTCTCTCACAAAATGACTAATCGCCAGGCCGGCCATTTATTTCCCAATAGGGGAATTTCGGATGAAAAATTTACCTTGTAAATTGATTACGACGAACCACAACGAATCGGATAAATAAACTGCCGTCACGTAATAGTTACAATGTAACTTCATCATATGATAAGGGATAAACAACGACTCGTAATAATAAAAAAGTATTGCCTGTCTGCTACTGATAATAACTGGTAAACGCATTTAGAGTAGCAGTTGCTATAGTAGTAATTAGTAGTACACATATGCGCTTCCCTGTGCACCCTGTCGTAATGAATCATGAACAACAGCGGATGAGCGGAATGACGACTTTGCCGACCCATATTCTTGAGGTGACTGGACCGTTGTGGTTGTTGCTTCTGTTACGATTGCTTCTGCTGTTGGTCTGGGGGGGGGGCT
This sequence comes from Dermanyssus gallinae, assembly GCA_003439945.1. Lineage (NCBI taxonomy): Eukaryota > Metazoa > Arthropoda > Arachnida > Mesostigmata > Dermanyssidae > Dermanyssus > Dermanyssus gallinae. The sequence continues at coordinate 11,215 of QVRM01005599.1, read as the reverse complement.
GACGCGCACAGGGGGTGACGGTGAATCCAGGCCACCCAACGTCGACCTGTCTCCTGACCAACAGCGCAGGCGTCTGTCGCCGCTGCATGTTTCCCCGACCGGTACGCGCCCACCACTGCTCGGTGTGCCGACGATGCGTACTTCGCATGGATCACCACTGCCCCTGGTTGAACAACTGTGTCGGACTTCACACTCATCGACACTTCTACCTGTTCTGTGGAGCCACACTCGCAGGTGCCAAAAAACATATTCTGTATGCTAATAGTCTCGTAGGGTACCACCTTCATTAACTCCTACTGATAGACCATATGATATATACGGTGTTCAAATGAAAAGGTACGAAACGACGCTCTGAGTGTAACTGAAGTAGTTATTTAAAAATATGTATAATCACCAGAGGAGCACTTGAGCTTGACAACTATCCAATTGTTTCACGAGCCGAAGAATTCCTTGTTCCCAGACTTCCAGGCCTCCACTGTGTCCAACTGCTTCAGTTCGTCATTTAAGCTGAATCGCCTTGCTTTAAGATGTTTTTAGTGAACCAAACTGATAGAAGTTGCAGGGTGACATAGGGCGAATGCTCAAGCTGTTTCCACTTTAATTGTGATCAATATTCTTTGTGTGACCCTAAAGGCGTGTGGACGCGCGTTTGCCCCGCAGTTTGCTCTTGATAGAGTTGCCTAGGCTACGAAGTGTCTCTCAGTTGTGTTATAAAGCCACAACCTAGCTTACCGTACAACAAATAAAAAACTGTTCATGGTTTAATGAGTATTGGGCCTCGGACGTCGAAAAAGACGGTGGGCATCGCTTGGCCTCCTTACGGCCTCTACAGCTTTGAACTGTTTACGGGTCCTGCATGTTGTTCCGCTTTGCCTCTGGTACGAAGCGATGGCACCAACTCTTGTCACCGGCGAAGATACGCTTCAAAAAAGCGGGGTCTTCATCATGTGTCACGGACGGGTGTTGCAGTGCTAGCCGCACACGCAGTTCCTGTTACGGTTCGCTGGGCGCTTCTTGACGGAATCCATGCTGTCCTCATGCCGCGCTGCCGCGTCAATTGGACGGAACACACACACCTGTCCGCTTTTCTCCTTCGCCATGCGCTCACGCCCGCATGCACACAACCACGCCGGACACTCCATTCGCTTCCCTAGATGTCTCACTCCATTAATAAGAAGGCGACATATTCAAATTTTAACCGATTTGGTTGTTACGACGTTTCGTACCTTTTCCTTTGAACACCCTTTACATATACGAGGTGTGTTCAAAAAGTATCGCGACTTGAATTTTCGCGGGTTACGTATATTCGAATTTTTATTTTTTGTGGCGTTATGTTGGTACTCATGTCTCTCACTTATGCCGACAAGCTCGGCCATTTTGAATGTTCACTTAATTGTTGACAGCTGCTTTGCTTGCACGTGTTTTGGATCGTCTTCGATTTTTACCTATTCAAAAAAATGGATCAAAGAACCTGTATCAAATTTTGTGTGAAAAACGAAATTAAGTGCGCGGATGCATTCCGAATGTTGACTGTGGCATACGGAGAAGCTACCTTGGACCGAAGCAACGTTTATCGGTGGTACAAAATGTTCTCAGAAGGCCGAGAAGATGTGAACGACGAAGAGCGTGCCGGACGCCCGAGCACTTCAACAACAGACGAAAAAATTAATGAAGTGGAGAAAATGGTATTGGCCAATCGTCGAATCACCGTTAGAGAAGTTGCTGAGGACCTAAACATATCGATTGGCTCGTGCCATTCGATTTTATCAATGATTTGGGCATGAGACGGGTCGCCGCGAAATTCGTACCAGAATTGCTCAATTGCGACCAAAAACAGCATCGCATGAACATTGCTAATGAGATGTTGGACTCTGTCCGCGACGACCCAAATTTGCTCCAGAGGGTCATAACTGGTGACGAATCGTGGGTTTATGGTTATGACGTGGAAACCAAAGCTCAATCATCTCAATGGAAGCTGCCGCACGAACCAAGACCGAAAAAGGCGCGCCAAATTCGGTCGAATGTGAAAGTTTTGCTGACAGTTTTCTTCGATTGCAGGGGCGTGGTGCATCATGAGTTCTTGCCACAGGGTAGAACGGTCAATAAGGAATATTACCTGCAAGTTATGCGCAATTTGCGCGAAGCAATCCGCCAGAAACGCCCGGATTTGTGGAAGAACAAAAATTTGCTTTTGCACCACGATAACGCCCCTGCTCACACATCGTTGCTTGTGCGCGAGTTTTGGCCAAAAACAACACACTAATGATGCCGCAGCCACCGTATTCCCCAGATCTGGCCCCCTGTGACTTTTTCTTGTTCCCTAAACTGAAGAGGCCCATGAAAGGACGACGTTACGCTACGCTTGACGAGATAAAGACGGCATCGAAGGAGGAGCTGAACAAGATAAAAAAAATGGTTTTTTGAAGTGCTTCGAAGATTGGAAAAACCGTTGGCACAAGTGTATAATATCTCATGGGGATTACTTTGAAGGGGACAAAATAGATATTCATGAATAAATGAATAATTTAAAAAAAACACAAACGTCGCGATACTTTTTGAACACACCTCGTATATATATATATATATATATATATAAGTGATCTCTGTGCGAAATAATCCTGCAGTCGTTAGCACATGGACAGTGTCGGGTTCCGTTATTCTCTGGGAAAAATCAGTGTATGCATTATCGTACCTCCCGTGCGACTCCGCATACTTTAAACCCCCCCCCCCCTCCCCGTAGGGAACCTAGGTAGCGTTTAACCACTAAGTACTTCGTTATTGGTGACGCCGACCTGGGTACGAATAAAATGCATATTTAAATTTTATAGTCCGGCCTAAGTATAATGGTAAGCGATAAGTGATTTTATATTATGTTTTAGTGAAAAGCTAATAACTAACTTCATGGGGTAGTGTTAGGCCATCTACCCCCGCACAGGGACTAACAGGTTCCAAAACAGACATAAAACCAGCTTTGCTAGCACGTTCCAGCTTCGATTTCTCGATGTTTTGATATTTAGTTATCTCAGTCTGTGGATTAGGGTATACGTAGCTCCACAGCCTGTAGGACAGAAGCTTAGCGTATGCGAAATGCTACTGTCGATATCGTTGTTACTCTCGGTGTAGACGAAAGGTTCCTTAAGTGGAGTATAACCACAACTTAAAGTGAACTGCATACATACAGATGTACATATTAATGTATACATACCTATACAGGGTGTTATATTATCGTATCTGTACTGTTCTTTTCAATAGGATAAGCTTTGACATTTAATCTTTGTTTGCGTCTTTTGTCGGGTTAAATTTGTACGGTTTCTCTGTCGGTCATCGTCGTGGTTGATTCCTCGCTCTGAGTGAAGGTTGCCTGTTCATCGCTGCGTTCGGCTTGCCGGTGCTCTACGAGCACCTCACAACGGAAAAGAACGAAGCGTATTTTAGGAGCAAACCCGCCTCCTACCTCGGTACCTGGCCGGCAAGTCGGATGTACTCATACCTTGTTTGGTATACCTTCTTCATTGTGCTGGCAGGTAAGTTTGTCTCATATATAGATATATTTTTATATATGTATATAATATATATATATATATTTTTTTATATATGTATATATATATATATATTTTTTTATATATGTATATATATATATATATATAGTATATATAGTATATATATATATATATATATGTATATACATATACATATGTGGCGATGCTTTAATTACGCATATCGAGGCGAATCAAGTAAAAAACTATAATTAACGACGCATTTGAAATAAGTTGCTGATTGTTACATATATAGTCTTTACATGTATATATGGTTGTGCGCGTTTTTAATCCAAACTGAGTCGGCCAACACGTAACACGAGGCATTGTTGGTTATCAGATTCTAATCGCCACAACATAGCTTACCATAACAAACGCATTAAAACGCTCTATTAGTCACTCCTTATTGTAAGCAGATGTTTGTTTCCTATGAGCGGTGGAGGAGGGGTAAAATATATGGCTCGGCCAGGGTGAAGCTGGGTTTGATTAATTAACAATGATACACTATACTAGGTTGTATAAAGGCCCGCTAGCTTAGCTAATCCTTCGTGATATGTGTAACATATACATAATGCATTATACGGTAAATAAATTGTTTAGATTGTATGTCGCAAGAACTTTAAGACGGAATTTTGTTGCTTGTATGCATGTATATATATATATATATATATATATAAGGCGAGCACTGCCGAGTGTGCAAACGTATTGTAAATGATTAATAAATCATTACAATATTTCCATATATATATATATATATATATATATATACATAGACAGGTTTGCAGGGACCCACATGCCATGTTCCCACTGTGAATGGTTGATTACATCGTATAAATTATATACAAATAACTAATCGTAAGATAACTTAGTAATTGACTTTTTCAATGCACAATGCAAAGTGTATCGTGGTTGTACTTGGAAGAAGTACATTTTTTACACACGCATTCCGTAAGTAAGTCACAACGTCAATTTCGCGTGGGGTGGATATTGTTCGTACGTGGCACCTTAGATCGAAATCGATTGCCTAGACTATGAGATATTCTTCTCATTAGAGGGGAGCTCACAGAGCTATTTGGCTGCCTGTCTGCCGCTGATATTTACCACACGTCGTTGCAGTTGGCTTGTGTGTATTCAGCCTGTTCTAACTGGCACACCCGACTAATTCTGGCCAACGAGACGTCGATCGAGCAGCTGCTGAACAGCGCGGAACGGCGCCGGCTCAAAGCGATGGGCCAGACGTATCGGAACCCGTTCGATCGGGGTCGCTTGGCGAACCTCAAGGAGGTGCTGCTCGACGAAGGCCAGCAAAGCCTATGGAACGCCGTCCTGCCCTGGATTGAGGTCGACCACTGGCTCGCGCTTATCCAGCCAGGCGCCAACCGGCATAAAGAGAAAGCACACTACATCAGCAATAAGATGGTGTGACCGTGTCGAACGATGCGCATTGTCAGCAATGCATGGTGTACTTATATTGCTGACGACCAACGGCTCTAGTCGTGGGCGACTCCCCCCCCCCTCTCCTTAACAAGTTGAGGCAATGATTCGTGAGAATATTGAGAGGCTATATCTATGGTAGGGTGTACAAATATACATACATACACGAATGTAGACATGTATTACTACATTAAATAATAAATTGTCATAGATGGGGGATAGTCGTTAACCTCAAGAAAAAAAACGAGAAATTATTTAGTGAAACAACGCACATTCCGTCTCACAATGACGGTAATGGGTTGCGAAGTGCCGGAAACTATATGCATCTATCCACTAGGTGTGGCTGAACTGCCGTAGTAACTAGTATAAATTAAGTGTTCGGATAAGATGATTGATCGAACTGTGAACAAGTTAACTGGCTTAGCATTACCTACCGCTGCCAAAAAACAAAAAAAACGCGCGTGGGCGTAACTTTTGTAGCCGTCGCGTATAAACCCTGTTCGAGTGTACATACACACAAAAATATGATGACATAGAAATATACATATGTATCAAGGTTATATTAAGGGGAAATTGATACTAATCTTACATTTATAAATAAAGAATTAACAAAAAAGAAAGCTATCGCTCCATGTATGTGGTTTTGACATACCATAACCATAAAATCACACATTTTTTCACATTAAAACCATGCCCTCGCTGTGCTACAATGATAATAATGTTCAGAAAAAGGTTAGTAGTAGTATATTCATAATTCAGTGGTATTGTATTCCCTGAGAAAAGCGTTTTGATATCGTGGATCTAGACATTCTTTTGGAAAAAAAACTCTACTTTCGGCGAATGAAAATTTTATAAGGTAGGTGCGCTTTTATGCTTCTTAATAAGATAATAATAATAATAATAATAATACAGAAAGCTACGAGTAGATGACCTACCTTAGACAGTTCGTAGCGGTCAAAGTGATGTCATGCACGTCCGAGCCTGAAGACGCATGGGGAGAATTCGTTGGTGGCTTTGTGACCATACCACAGTACTTAACGTTAGCTGTCAGTGACGCATATGCATCGTAAATTTCCGACGCCTCGATAGAACAACACAATTGGTAGCTAAACACGCTTAAACAAAGAGATAAATATATCGATATAAAGAGCGGCAAAGCAAGAAGATAAAGCAAATATATACATATACCTTACCGTCCCGTGGCCTGGAATACGACCGCAACAATACCCGAAAAATTGTTGGTAGGGCTTGTCGGCAGCAACCTATCTGTCAGCAGTGGCCGATACAGGGCCCATACCTGACCGAGTATGACCGGTATATGGTGTGTGTGATGCTCCTGCGAGCTTTCTGTTTACCAGCGGAAACATCGTGGACCTCTTGATGTGGTACTATCAGATGCCTGTGCTGCTACGCACACACATGCGTGAACGTAACTGCTAAAACACCAATCGATTGTTTACCTCTAATTGAATAGCTTCCCTTAAGAAGCCTGCGAATGTCAGCTGCGATGCCGGGGTAGGTCGTGATGTCGCCTATTAAAAAAGAAAGCTTAAATGCAGCGGCCTGTTAACTCTTGCTACAAGTTCCGGACGCCGACAGCTGGTCCCTTCCGTTCAGTACGTAGTAGTTTTCTTCTAGTTTCCACTGAATATTGAACTATAACACTCATAACTAACGATGATTTAGTTCTATATGTTGCGAGTGCGTGTTTGAGAAATGTGGTCTGGTGATAAATGCAACCAACGTTTGCGTCCCGTTGTTTCGCCCCGTCCAAAAGGCTGCTCTTAGGTTTAGATGCTGAAGCTTAATGTAACACTCTGCCGGACTATCAAATGTCTGCGCTTAACTTTCATGAGAGACCTAAAACATATTTTTCGGGCTGAACCTCAGCCAAGACTTAACGTCCATGGGATGCTTTTCGCAGTGCTTCATAGACGGACCCCCATAATACAAATGTGCAACGGTGGGGCTCGAACCGCGCACCTATGTGCCCTCTCCGGTCGAGAGGCGCAGGCGGAATGCACCACGCCACCGGGACTCGACTTACATGAGAGGCTTAGATGGCATGATGTTCTCACGCCTAAATGCTATGCAGTAATTACATCTATTCCTCGACTAGGAGAACCAAACGTGCCTGTGAGGGTCTTCTTAGGGCGTCTAGAATGCTATTAGTGTAAATGCTTTGTAATAGTATCTCTACTTAAGGGATTTATAATCTTAGGAGGTACAACTCACAGGGCGGAAGACATTCAGAACTGTGCCCTAAAGGCAGTTTTTAACTTGCGTCGTATCGATTCGGTTCGTAAGAGTTTCATGACTAAGTTTTTGCCGCAAAAAAATATAGAGGATAAAAACCACCTTGCTTAAAGCTTCTAAAACAGCTGTTGTTAGACCTATGGCTTGGTGTGCAACGGAATTTGTAAGACCGATCCACGTGAGGTAAAAAAATAGTTAACACATACAAATCGAAGAAAAACTAGTTACCCGTTAATATGTTGAAGTAAGCTTGTCATGCTGTGAACGGTGTGAATTTCTAGCGACCTTAATTGTTAGTTTCGCAGAAGAAGACAGGTTGAAACAGGAAAGCATAATGTTTTTCTTTTACACATTTTACATATTTTTGTTGCGAGAACGTAAGTATTGTGAAGTTGTGGTTCCGCGAATAAACCTCAAATTAAAAGAGAAAAAATACATATACATTGAGAATGGTCGGTCTAATTCGACGGGTTACAGAGAAATTTCTTAGCATGCATAAACTCGGTAAAATAAGTCCCCGAAAAGCCTTCGGATCAGACAGCCTTAGGCGCGACCGATTGTTGACCTCGAGAGTGTTGAGTTTGATGTCAAAGGAACTGTAGTGTAAAACCACACGTACTTTGCCTGGTTCGCACCAACGGCTTCTGACTCATTAATTCTTACGTCTCCTTATATATCACAGATTGTGTCACTACTGGGGGTGGCGGCATCTTCAACTTGAGCCCTGTGTTTAGCTTGCTTCATCAGTGCCGCCAACCGACGCTGTCTATGCCCGCACTACTCAACGGACGCTGTTACCCTACAGAAAACTTCTCGAAGAAACCCCCTTTCACTATTTTGCCTATTACAGAGATTTGTAATTTTCGATTTCTCGAGCGAAAAGGAAGATTTGGTGGAGTTTCGCTGTAGGCTGACGTATTATTTGAGCCTAATTTATTATAGCAGTCTCTTGTACGGCCGCGTAATTTCGGTATAGAGTATCGAGTTGGAATGCTGTTAGAGTGTCGGTATCTAGCCGCTCCACTATCATATTAACCCAACTGAGTCCCTTGTACAATGAGAGAATGTGGGCCGCATTTAAGCTTCTGAATAGAGTGTTAGTGATACAATTCTGTCCATGGTGCTTGGTGGCGCTTTTAGCGTGTGGGCAACCGTGAAGGCTTCGTCGCACGTCGATATGTTCATGGTATCCGCTGCACGTATGTTCTGCGAGTACGCGGTGTTCTAAGGTAAGCTTGGCGCTTATGCACAGACTTTTTAAATATAATAAGTATATTGTCTACGTACACTCCCGGACTGGGTTTTGTTTCAATATTTTTTCAAACTTTAACAAAGTACACGTAGCGGAGAACAAATGTATTGCCTGATGAATTCCTCTTCGAAGAACCTGAACCCGTAAGGTATTGATACGGCTGAATATGGACACTTAAGAAGCGGGGGGGGGGTCATTCAACCATATCCGCGCAAGTCCGATCACTTCAGCACCATTAAGTCGATTTATTGTTAAGAAGATTAAGTTAGATTATTTGTGTTTGTCTATTTTTTTTTCTATTTATGCACGTTGTTATTTAAACTACTACTACTGGGCGTTACCAACTGTGCTCTTCCGAGCGTGTATTCACGCTCCGGCTAGCGACAGGGAAACCCCAGACGCCCCATCTTCAACATAAGGTTCCCAACACAGCAGCCGATTTTCGACGTTGATTGTCTGCGATTTCCCATTGCTGAAGCCAAGCAACAAAACACGGGAACGTTTGCAAACGTTGTCAATTATGTTCTCGGTCACGTCAAAGTACCAGGCGACTCGTTCAACTCGTCGTCGAATGCAGATGGCTGAAATCTCTCAGACTTCTCTCAGAATCTCTGAAATCTCTCACACTATAGAAGAACACTTTCGGCCATTTTGCCATTCGGGCGAAGGGTGAAATCCTTCGAAATATGCTTATAAATCTCGATTAGCTAGCTCTCTCGAAAGCTCTAGATGGAGGCGCGAACATTCGAATAGCAGACGACGGAATGTCAATAGAATCTCGTGTCTCGCCGATTCGCCCGCTTCAAAATCTGGCCGTCGTTGTGTCGTCGTCGTCGTCGTCGTCGTCGTCGTTTGATGTGGCGCTACCTGGACGTGACGTGGATAAATGCGCGTGAACATTCATTCATTGGCGCGCCGTCACGCTGCTGAGTAAAAGTAAGCGCATATATGATCGATCGACATCTAGTACATCTGTGACTCCGTAAGCTCAGTATTATTGCTATTATAGACTAACTATATTATAGACTTCTACTCGGTGTCACCCGATCGGTATCATTGTGTCACTAGCCTGTCCAAGATCGATATAAGCGCGCGCAAACAGAAACCGAGAAAAATCGGAGACCGTTCCTGGCCACTCTGCCGCTCACTGATTCGGCAATGGGCTAGACCAGTAAGTAGTAATTTGTAACTGGTGGTTGCTCGAGTTGACATTAACAAAGGACGGGGAAAACAAACCTACACTACGAATGGTAGCCGTAGTAGTATAGACACACACACACACACGCATATATACGCATAAGATTTAGAATTCGAATATATATATATATATATAATAAAAACGAGCACTGCCGACGAGTGTGCAAACGTATTGTAAATGGTTAATAAATCATCACAATATTTATCTATATATATATATATATATAAAAAGAGCACTGCGAGTGTGCAAAACGTATTGTAATAATAATAAATCATCACAATATTTTCTATATATATCTATATGAGTACTACCTAGTGCACACGTTTGCGAGAGACAATTGTAGCTCCATTGCATTCTTATATATATATATAGATATATATATACAATGGTGATCTATGGGAGGTATATAAACCTCTTAAACAGAGAGAGAAAAAATAGATAGATATATAGATATAGATAGATAGTACATGATATAATAGAGACAGATATATATAAATATAGATATATATACATTATATATATAGATATATATATATATATATATACATATATATAAATATATATATATATATATATATATATACATATATATAAATATATATAAGGAGGATTTAGACGGAGCCGTGTCCAGCCGGCTGATAGCGCGCGAATGCCGGTCGTAGCCAGCTGGCAGCCGATCTTCTTAGCGTTAGGTTGGCGCGCAATTCGATTCGCGCGACGGCCAGTTGCTGCTGCTGCAGCCGCCGACGACGGCCGATGATGGCGCCACTGTACGCGGCGTTTTGGTCTGGAACCTTCCTCTGGCTGGTGGCAGCAGCGGCAGCGGCGGCCATCGAACGTTCGTAATGGTATTATAGGACGGGATTCATTGTGCGACTTATGCGTATGGCCTGTGGTGGTGGCGGTGATCGTAATAGCGAGCGTGGTTTCGTGATTTGTTCAGCGGTAAGAGCTGGTATCGTTGTTTTGTGTTGTTGTTGGTGTTATCGGTGCTGTGGTGTTGTAGTTGGTGGTGGTGTTAGTCGTTAAGCTAATGTCGCAGTGCCTGTTTCGCATCGGTGGTGGGCAGATTTGAGGACGACGACGACGACGACGAGAACCACAATCATTGATCAGGTATCAGCTTAGTTCGGTGTACTACTTTAGCTGTTGTTGTGTGTTGTTGATGCTGTGACGTTGGTATCGCAAGCAGCAGGCTCTAGATCGAGATCGGTTGGTGCTCGAGTCTAACCGAACTCCTGGAACTGACGTGTAGACGAGACGCCGATCATGACGTCGTCAACAAAACGTCGTGTACAGAATAATAATAATAATCATAGTCATCATAGTCATCATTAGTATCACAACAATGATCCTAGATCTAACAATGATAATCGTCTCTCAGTGAAGGACTTTCTCTCTCTCTGCTCATACATATTGTCACAGCGGCTCACATGATAGTGATGGTGATTATGACGATGACGATCGTGTTTTAACAAAGTATTACTACTACTACTATACTACATGTGTCTGTCTATCCGCCTCTGTCCATATCTATGT
>QVRM01005598.1:115000-281507 GCA_003439945.1 Dermanyssus gallinae | reverse complement strand
GGACGTGAATAGGCAACGCAATGAGCTGCAGCAGCAGCAACAGCAGCAGTAGTAAACAGGTGTGAGAAATAACGCTCGTTAGCCGCGTCAAGCCGGACGTTCGAGGTCACTATCTTACTGAGTACTCCGCCCTCGTACAGGACGACTAACCGTTTTTTTGGTGCTAGTTTGGTGTAAACGTTACAGGACGTTACGTTGTTAGTCGTTTGGCAATCAGGCAGCGAATACAAGAAGAGATAGATAGATAGATCATTTAGTAAGTAAACAAAAAAGTATTAGTTCTATTTGTTGACCATTGCATGCATTATAGGAGAACGGATGCGCTGAATTCAGTTGTAATGTTGCTTCTTGTAGGGACTATAAGGGATGTTCAAATGATAAGGTGCGAAAGGTTGAAACAACCGTGGATGTGCGCATGAGCGGGCGCCTCCGCATGACAGAGAAGAGGGAGGAAGACAGTTAGTTGTATGTCCCATCCCATCGACGCGGCAGTGCGCTTGTAAGGCGTATCATAGCGTTGCCATTAGAAGTTTTTTTTTTGACGATATGCCTGCATCGTCACCTTCTTCCTAGAACATTCAAAGCTGTGCCCTCGGCAGGCAAGGTGACACTCATCGCTGTTTTCGACGTTTGACGAGGCGCGACGCACGAATAGTAACATTAGTGAATAAATACAAGAAGAATTCCTTAATCATGGAAAAACAAATAACAGTGGCGTATACTGTGAGACACTCTGTAGCTCACGACACAGCTCCATCAACAGCAAACGGCTTGAGCTGCGCCAGGAAAGGGTGATTCTGCTCCACGGTAACGTGCGTCCACACCGGGACTTCAGGGTCGCACAAAATGCACTGGGCAAGTTCAAGCGCTTAAGCATCTTGAGCCCTACAGCGCCCTGCAGTTTCTATCACCTTGGTCGGCTAAACCTCACCTTAAGGGAAGACGTTTCGAAACTCGGATAACGAACTAAATAACACAGTGGAGGACAGGCGCTTGTCACAGCCGCTGCTCAGGCCTTCGGTGATCACTTTTTGAATATATACTTCAATTATAGCTTTCTGAATTGAACACCCTTTAAATATATATACATATATATATATATATATATATATATATATATATATATATATATATATATATATATATATAGCGGCATACCAGCAAAAGTTATGTGGCCTGTACTCTACGTTATTCAAGCTGAAACTCGACCTCCAGAAAAGGAAAGACATTTACAGAAAATTTAACTTTTTACCTTTTTATGAACAAGAGGACTACTTAAGTTTTGGCGAAAGGGAAACCAACAAAAACACTCTCTAGCGTGTATTCAATTACTTTTATTTCAATGACAGCAAGCAGACGTTGCTAAAATCGGTCCAAACTTTGTCTTCTGGGGCCATTTTTTTGTCACAAAATGCCGAGCGATCTTCAGCGATAAAATTGAACATTAGATAACATTCTTGTGCCGCAAGGGTACAAAAGCTGCTGAAACATGTCTAAATACCGCCGCTATCTTAGGGGGACAGCTTGTGAGTAGGCGCGCCTGCAAACGACGGTTCAAAGAAGCTCGTAATAGAGACGATCATTGAAAACGACAAACCAGAGTCCGAAAGACCTTTAGTGTTCTGAAAGACGTTCGGAAGAGGTCATTCGACGCTTGAAGATACAGCAGAACCCAACAAAAGTCAACTAGCCGTACCACTGCAACTTCATTGCTTATCCCGCCGTAAAGTGCCGTTTAGGTATCGGCGACGAAGTATACGTTTTCGATCTCGATATAGGTAGAAAATTATTCCGAGTCATGGGCGCAAGCTAATCGTACAGCCAGCTCACGCGAGACACAGGTTTTTACTATAAGGGTATCCCGTATTGTGGGGGTGGGATACCGAGGTTTCGTCGGTCACATCGAACGTCTCTTTCACTTATACGACGCATGCCCTTATGTGAACCGTTTTAAGTTCCTAAAATAATTATAGGATCTGGCCTGTAGACTCGTGGAGCTTTCACAGTTCTTCTCCTGTTCATTGCAATTGTTCTAGGTAACTGTAGGTCTGAAAAAAGCGGGTTCTTGTCAAGCGTTCTCAATGGCGTTAAACATGAATGCACAAACAAAACGGTGACGTGTATGTAGAAAATATTAAAAAGTTTAGTGAATATCGTTTTAAAAGGAATTTGGCCGAAGGTCGTTTAAAAAAGAATTTGCCAAAAAATATTTGAATAGTCTTAGTATTATGCAACCAAATATATAGCAATGCGAGCCGTGATTGCGGAGTAATTAATTCGGCGGGTATGTAGACATTAAGTGTATGCATAAATGACCTGCCCAGATAAATCATTCGTCATAGCTCTAGAGAAGCACTCCATCAAGCCATTTATGCCTGCACTTAATCTCGACATCGAAGGCTAATAAAATAGCTTGTCTTGTTTTTTCCCATTTTTTTTATGACCATGCCGCGGTTTATGTTCTTCTTAGTTTCTGTATAGGAGGAATATTTGTCTCGCAATTGCAGATTGGGTGCCCGTCTGTCGGGCAATAACACCAGTATCACGGAGTTTGAGATATCACTCTTACTCCGAAACAGGGCTTCTCATAGATCATGTTTCATAGGAAAAAAGATTTACTTTAACAAGTTCTACAATTCTCTATGTCGCTTTCAGAAAAAAAAAAAAATATATATATATATATAGATATATTTTTATATGTTTTTTTTGTTTTTCCATAAGGGCTAATGCCCGTGCACGTTTTTTCATGTCATGATTGATTTTTATCCACTCCGGCTTAAATTGGAAACCATGCAATTTAAGAGTGGCTGGTCTGGGTCTCGAACCTAGGCCTCCCAAATGCAAGGCAAAGGCTTTGCCACTAAGCCATCTTGCGCTCATATATATATATATATATATATATATATATATATATATATATATAAGCTTTCTTCGTCGTTCATGCACTATATTGCTACCCGACGACTGTTCGTCTCTTGCCCAGACGCATGTTAACCATCCACAACCAAACTTCTACACCAGCTCGTAACTTAGCTATCTATATTCGATAACTATCGATTTCTTTAGTCTCTGTTGTCTCTCTGTGTGTGTGCCCCTCTCTGGTTTTTGTTTTTGCTCTTCGTTCCCTCCCGCTCTTTCTACCTGTCTTCTAACGTAACACTTTAACGAGGCTTTTTTCTAGATAAGTCAACTGCTACTTGTGACGTAGCCGGACGCAGATGGACGACGGCACCCAGACCGACAGGCAGAAATACAGTAGCTCGAGAGCTAGAGAGAGAGAAAGAGAAAGTTTGCGCTAGATATATACATATATATATATATATATATATATATATATATATAAATATAGAGAGAGAGATAGAGAGATCTATTGGTCGAGAGAGAACACTATCGGCCCACCAAACATCTAGGTGGGAGGACGACGAGAAGGAGCAGTGGGTGAGAGTTACCGAAGGCGAGGCGCGGGACAACTATTAGGAACAGAGAGAAAATGCATTGAGAGCGCCAAGAGAGAGAGGCCAGAACACTATCCTCATCATTGTCGCCATAGCTCGTAGCGCGCTCTGCTGTTGGCGGTGGACGGAGGCTGCCGCTGCTGCTGCTGCTGTTGACCGAGACTGAGGCCCCGCCTTTCAGCTCGCCTGGGAGGAGGAGCCTCCTTGGCCGCAGCCCTGCTGTGACTGCTGGCGGCTGCGTGTGCCTCCGTGTATATCGGTGTATACATGAACGTCTACTGCCTTGTAGATATACTATATATATATATATATATATATATATATATATAATATACTATATATATATATATATATATATATATATATATATATATATAATATATATTTATATATACACATGTATACATATTTATAATTAAAGACACCATATACGCATGCATTTCGATTCCATCTAGGCTTGCTGCGTTCTGTAGACTTCCCAGACTAAAAGCTGAACCAACTCACCTCTCGGCTGAATGCAAGTGCTTCGCCTTCAAATGACGCCGTGCGTTCTAGACCTCGAGCATGTCCTGCCGACACTCGGCTATCAATCCACCTCCAGCAACTTTGTTTTTTTTTGCACCAGATTTCGTGCTTCTATTTGATCGAGCTCAAAAG
Source organism: Dermanyssus gallinae (assembly GCA_003439945.1). NCBI lineage: Eukaryota > Metazoa > Arthropoda > Arachnida > Mesostigmata > Dermanyssidae > Dermanyssus > Dermanyssus gallinae. The sequence goes on along the minus strand of QVRM01005598.1, from coordinate 277,395 downwards.
AGAACCCTAACCGGGTTGGTGTTCACCTACCGAGCAGGGTGAGCCTCTCCGACCTGAACGTATGTGCCCAAGAACACCTTTACTATTTTTTTCACGTTCTCAACGCTAGTATTTTATTTGTTACTTACCCCACCACCACTTATTTGATAATATTAGTCACTACGACTAGTATTACTATTGTTATCCAGATAATATTTTTTAAGCTGATCGAGACAATAGGTAGCTAGGAACCCTTCATTGACAGCTGTATATCATATAAGGTAGGAATGCGGATAAATATCTACTCACTGTATCACGATACCAATGACGTCGAGAATTGTATTCGCTGTATGGATCTATAAATATTTGTATTTGCGCATATGAGAACTGGCAAAGTCTCTGAAATGTTCATAATGTTTTTTTTTTCTGAAAATAGATTCTCTGTTTAGATTTCGTTTAATTTCCACTCCATCGCAGATTTATGGACGCGATGGGCCTAAGCATCAAGGCACACCTTCAAATCGCGGTTTTCGATACCGATTGAACCGCGTAAATCGAAATGTCTGTCTCTTACTCTTTTATGATTCTATTTTCGGAAAGATGATACATTTGCAGGGTGCCAAGTCGGGTGACTAAGTTCCGTGCTTCACAAGCGTGGACTCTAAATGCAACGATAAAAGCTTCAGTGTTTTCTGCTTGCTGGGCGCCAGCGATGTGGTGGACATTTTTGTGGTGGAGCCATTGCCTAAGATCCAGCCTAGAAGTCTTCTTGATAAGTGCAGTGCAAACTTTTTGTAGGCAGTATGCAATACTCTAATGGCTCGATACTTTATTTCTGTTCGCCGCGATTTTTCTGCACCTGGTGAAGAGACAGAGTGACAATCACTCGGCCAGCCTACCAACTGTTGGAACTTCACTTCTGTTGGCGGAAGCGCCTTAGCGCTTGATAACATTGAGCCTTAGGACTAAGGAAGAGTTCGCAAATATTTTAATTTAACTAAATTTGACAAAACGACGACGACGACATCATATTGGCACGATAGATATTAAACAAACGACCATCATTGCAAACTGTGGCAATCAACAAGTCAGCCTTAAAAAAAAGCAAAATATTTAGTATCACATGGTAGAACAATTGCAGTGGCTGAATGAACTGAATGAGTGTCACTCACTTTCAGCATCCCTTTTCTCTCTGCAGTGTGCGCACGCTTTATTTATATAAACGCGCATTTAATTCCGAGCCCGAGGGTGACCGGGAAAAAACACGGATTTAGTTGGTTTGGGAGTCACTGCCACATTTGCCGCTGCTAGCCTCATGTGCAATAAGCATTCCTGAAACCTCCTATATAAAATAAAAACAAACCAGCATACGTAGCGAAAGCGGGAGTTTTGAGCGCAGCCGCACCACCGGTGGCTGGTCTCAGCGGCGAACTGGATGCGTCCGTCAAGTGGTAGTACCATTTATTGCTCCCGAGAGATTCGAACCGGCCATGCATGTATACAAACGCTTCCATCTAATTAATAAAACATACACGTTGTTCTGCCATATATATATATATATATATATATATATAATGCAAAGCACTAGTTACTCTGCAATCAAATCACACTAATACATACGTATTTATGAACGTGTATATTTGCTTCCCCTGGCTGTAAGCTATGCTGGCTAAGTATATGTAGTGCCCAGCAACGATGACCACATGTACTACGGCTTATCCGCGACACCGGGCAAAAGCAGCACACAACAACTAGAGGATGGATCTAAACTGCAAAATTCGCGAGATAGCTCCTACACGGCTTCCATTATGAGGGTGACGATCGGTCGCCAAAAAATTCGTCGAGTTTATATATATATATATATATAGAGAGAGAGAGAGAAAGAGAGTATTTATTGTACAATTGTATGGTTACAGGAATATATCATTAACTCACTACACAAGCGAGGAGTGCTACCAGTTGAGCTTGCCCTCGAGGCGCTGAACCACCAGTGAAAGCCGCCATTCAAACAGAACTCATTTCTCCCTAGGACTAAAACTATATTTAAGGTGGTTGTTTTTACTTCTAGACTACAGGCTTGGAACCGCCGCGAGCCGTATCTTTAATGCATCGGGGGCCAGGCAGGTTGATATATCTAGGGTTTTTCCAAAAGTTCTTGTGGCGACATGGCCGCTGACTCTCGGCGGTATGGTTTATCATCTATTCTCAATGAGTACCGCTCGAGGAAAATTCGATCACCATTGGGAGTCGAACCAACGGCACCACAGTAGATCCCAACTTAACTTGTTTTCGGGCTGACCTTCCGCCAACATTTACTCTCTCAACACAACTCGTGCACCTATGTGTCTCTTCGCGGTCGCAAGGCTCACGCGAATGCACCCACCACGCCACCGAGCTCGACAGCGGTAGATTACAACCATGACTACCGGACTAGCCCTCTACGCCACGCACCCACTCTCTTTTCTTCCCTGTTCCCAGTTCAAATAGTTTGTCAATCTTCTGAAGAGGCGACCTTGCCTCGTGGCCGAGTCCCCCGAGTGTCTCGAACGGCATACCTGTAAATGACCTTAAGTCTTTCAGCCTTGCGTGTCACAGTACCAACCAAATGTACATACATGGATGAATTCCAGACCACACAATACGGAGAACGTCAAAAAAGTCCCAGTAGAATTCAAAGCACTAATTGGTCATGTGTAATGCGCTGTGTCAGATACATTGTTGCGCCTAAAATAATACTTTTTTTCAATAAACATACATGATTTACTTGCACCGGGTGCTCTAGTCGCGTCCTTAGATATTTTACTACATTACCCCAAAGCAGGTAAATTTCAACCGGGTTGGGTGATTGGACCTCACGCCTTAAAAGCTGCATCAATAAATGGGGAAATACGTAGAAGTATGATAAGTTGTTTTCTATTATGTGCACTAAATATACGTTTGCGTACAAACAAATCAGTTGAGCTTATGTAGCTAAATCTTTCTACGAATGAAAACGTTAACGTCAATGCAGCAGCTGTTTATGAACATCAATTTTATTGCATATTGGTTTATAACACTAGAGTATATCCGGAACTGAAGCGCTAAGAGGAAATGTTGACCTTTTTATGTTTTTCCTCCTTGATGAGCCAGTAGTTATAGTTGTCCTGAAACACATGACATGTTTAGTAAATATTATAACTAAAAAAAATATATATATATATATATATATATGTGGCAGACTAGACGGATATATAGGTAACTAGACTAACCCATGTTAAGCGCCGTACCCAATGGACAAACATTTACAGATGTTTTGTACGATCTGCGTCTAGACGTCTAATCAACTGAAGACGACAGAGATTCAATGCGCAATTTACTTGTCAAGGTTCATATCCATCACATTGCATTGTACGTATGCCTATATCTATATGTATATTTTCTATAAATACATCGAATTCCACAAGATATTTGAAAAATTCTGTCAGATGGCAGAACATGGTTGTCCCTGTGGTAGCTAAACATATCATTACTAATTATTTATTAATTCATTAATAGGCGAAGCGAAGGCCGACAAAGCAAACAAATACGGGGGGGGGGGGCTACTCGCGGCGACGGTGAACAACGTTTTATCGGTGTACGACGTTGTTCAACGCTGTACGTTGCTCTTCGGAAAATAACGAAAAGGGACGAACTGGCGACGTGGGGTGAAAACGGGCCCCCCTTGACCACCTGCCGCTTCAACGATTTTTACTGGCTATTCAGTAGGGCAATGCGTCGCGCGCCGCGTCGTAAATGTGTTCAAGCAACAAAATTGTTAAATATAGCAGCGGCACATATGCATCGCTATATGAGACATTAGACCCGGATGCCTATGCGCTGCATAGCGCCTTCTACATTACTGCATTGAAATACAAGAGTTTGCAAATATCTTGGAAATGGACACTCAGCCAACCTATCAATAATGAACGCAGGCGATAAGAATGTTTCTAGAGCTCGTTCTCACACTCCCAGAGCGGAAAACAGACAGCCCTGGGCTAGATCCCTTGGCGAAAAGGCAACACGAGCACCGGAAAAATACGGTTGCCATATTTTTCAACAAGAGTGAGATTTTGACTGGTATCGAAATCGAAGAAACATGTACGGTTATTTTTTGTTTTTCTTTGCTAAATGTGGTTGCCATGACAACGGGCGTTGCCATGGCAACCACGGTTAGCAAAAGAATCGCTAGTTCAAGCCCTGGCCGTGCTGGTTGAATTTGTTGGACGTGGTTGTCATTGCCCTGCTGCTGGTACATACCTCTGCTGGAGAAAGCCTATATAATTCCAATACGTATGCATTTAGACGATATCGTGTCACAGGCAACTTAGCCCATTACGGGAGTCTAAAATGTAGTTGTCAAAGCGTTTAAAAAATCTCTGCTGAGATCAGAGGTCGCATCCTCAAAGCCCACAGAGTATCATCCCGCAGCCTCGCGGCGGCACGTTCCCATAAACGCAAGTGCTGTCCCTTATGTCATGTAGCTTGGCCCTGTGCAATTTTATCTTTCTCTGCTGTAAATAAAAGTCTTAGTGGAATACGTTTTGCGGCCCGTAAGAACGTAGTCGAAATGCTTCCACACTTTCATATAATGTCTGAGGAAGCAGCATTGATATTGGTGGATATCACGTACAAATACAAAGAAAACTTGATTTGCACTAAGAACATTTTCGGTACGAACCGTGCATTGGTGTTGTTTAAAACCTTTGCATTAGCTTTTAGTATGTTTCTACTTACTTAATTTAAGCTTAAACGATTAAATTAAGAGAAACGCTAGCACTAACCTGAAGCTGCTTTAGAAGCAAACAATGTACTTTCTGCTCGTTGTTATTTACGTCGCCGTTCTCTGCAAGACAAAAGTCAACCAAACTTTATGAATGGATGATTAAATACTTGCCTGTAGCTATGGCGTTCTTCAAGGCTACGACGATCATATGTCCATATACGTTTGTCTGCACAGTACATTTGTTAAGTGTTTGGTGAACTAATTTGTCTGTGCGACGGTCGGAACACGGCTACCGGCCAACGACGGAAACACGTAGCAATATGAATTAATGCAGTGCAGACCGCGTTGTGCTCTTACATAGGCTGCGTGGTTGCGTGTGTGTGTGCACCGTGTTCTGTCAATTGTGTCAAATGTCCTTGTCATCTGAGGGAGAAGCAAATTCAGCAGATGCACTGTAAATATAAAAATATAAATATGCGTAGGTGTAGATATCTATGTACATTCATTATATTTATGTACGTACATTGTATGCATATATATATTATGGCATGTTGTTGAAGAACATGACACACCGCGATAGTAACGCTGTTTTTCTGGGGGTGTACGCTTTGCAGGTTATCCAAGTATAGATTTGAGCCTAGCAGGCTGTATCATGACCACAGTAGGTGCCCGGACGATCTAACCCTTTTCTCCCTTAGCAAGGGAAAAGCTTTTTTTAAGAAGGGGCGCTATTGTGTCGAACTTAGTTACCCCCTATATCGTTCAACAAGGTGGTGTCTGTTCAAACACTATGTCTCAAGCCGAAACATTCGTGTGGTCGTCTCGCTGGCGTTTGAGACGTTGGGGTGGCAGGGGTCATAACCTAGAAGCTTTTGGGAGAGAGAGAGAGATCTCATCTAGTATCTGAGACATCAACTGTCCCTTGCGATCCATGGAGGCAACGCGACTGCTATAATGGGATTCATAGCCAAATGAGCTGACCCAACCCTTAATGAAACGTAATGACGTGACGTGATTGACGGAATGCACGTTCACCTGAGGATAATTGCTACCCTCATATTATTGATTGATTGGTTTATTCGCTTGATAAGTGCGTGTACACATATCACGCCCTTTTATATCAGGGCCACATAACGCTGCAGCTATTGTGTGTATTATATGTGAATTTATATATATATATATATATATATATATATATATTGGAGCTACAAAAAAGTTTTTTCGGTTTTGTCCGTAAAGAATCATTAAATAATCCGAATTTTTTTTGTAGACCCTATATATATATATATATATCCGAGATGATTTACATTGTACCCTAACAAATTAAAACTAACAGGCATACACATACCTGACGATGACAGGCCCGAGCAGAACAGCTGTGTTGTGTGGTCAACTTTGCGTATGCTACGCGGAGTCGGCAACCAATAACTGGGCATGAGGCCCGCAGCGGCGTAGCTTTTCGCTAGCGGTGCAACAACGTTTCTGATGAACGACTCTTGTTGGACGGCCGTCTGCGGTTGGTGGCGATCCATAAACGGCGACATCGCAAGGCCTCTGGCGCGTTCTTCGTCACCTTGCTTAAAAAACTCCTGACTGAGAAGGTCGATCCAGCGTTCGTACAGGTCGAATCGTTTGCATGGTCCCGATACGTCGGCTAGCTTGATCGCTACCAATAGGACCGCCTCTCGGACGGAGTCCTGTGACCAGTCTACATCACGTTCGGTCTGCAGGCAGACACCGAAAGCACATAAACACACCCACGCCCATAGTACGCACAGTGTACTTCAGTTAGCCATAATATGCACATGGCCACTGGTTGATGGCCAAAGACACGGCTGGTGGCTGGTGATAACGTGTGGTGGCGGCGACACAAAATTGTTCATCCACTATACATAGATCAGCCATCTCACCTCGTCCGGTGCTAGAGCTAAGCCTACCAAGCCTAAACGAGATACACGTTCTAGATAAGTAGGTTATGCCAGTCTGACCAAGACGTAACTTGTACCTTATGTAGAGAGTAACGACAATTACGACAGAGAACGTCTGCAATACGGACAGAAAGAAGGCTGCCGGAATGCGCCAACCGTGGTGATGGTCACAATGAGTATGGACTGGCCAGATTGAACTGATCTGTTACCAACGATGGACTGTCACAACGGCAAGCCGACATTGGGCAATACTAAAGCTCGTTGCGGCTTGTACCGCCGCCCAAGTTCAACAGCCCGACGACGATTTTCACCTGCGCAGACTACAACAAAGACAATGAGACAAAGAGTAATCGTCGTACCTTTGCTTTGAAGTCGGATAAGATAGCCACATGTCGTTCTAGGTCGGTAGCAAGGATGCACTCGATTGTGAGCCGGCGCAATTTGGAAAACTCGCCAGGGTCCATATACTTTAGAAAGTTCAGTTCGGGGTGCTTGACCAACAGCGACCAGGATGCCGACGCGTGGTGTTGCTCAAGAACAGACCTGCACGGAACAGTCCACACATGCACAGATGACGTTATCAGAGTGGCGGCTGAATAATTAGTCAAGACTGCACCTCAGTTTTAAATTCCCCTTAAATTCCAAATCACAGGTTAGACTTGCCTTGGCAGCTCTGTCCCAAGATCAATGTAAGCAACATTTGAACGAGATACAAGCATCTGATAAAGCGAATTAAATATCGATGGGGTACCTGCTTTAGTTATTTAATGTAAGTATAATTATTACCGGCAAAATATTAGGTAATTGGGTCAACGAAATGACTCAAATGAACAACAACTTAAGTTGCGTACATCTAAGAAACGGAAATAAAAACTGACTCGTTCATGCAAGAGCAAACACTATTGTTTATACAGTTTGCTTCGTTGCCTTTGTTGCTTCGTTGTGCGTATTGCCTTCCCTGCAGACGACACAATAGACATTTACTATAAATGCGCAGTAACCACCAATATACAAGAACAGGGTTAAGCGTAGAAGTATCTTCAATCGTTAAGCTATCTGTCCGTATTCTCGTATCGTACACTCGCGCAGGTAATCAAATCCCTGTCAAACAAAGCATAAAGCACGCTATTGAATTGGGCGATCGAAATTGTCTCATTTTTGCTTAATCGTAGTCGCCACAGAGTAGCGGACTTTCTATGCATGACACTGTGTCATGTGTGTAGCATGCGCGATACATTCTGGCATAGCTGCAACAAAGCCCAAAGCCCAAAAAGCACCCAGACTGCACTACATGCTCACGTCGGTCAAAAACTGGGACGCCGTTACAAAGCCCATTGAATGTATCATGAAGTCAACAGATGAAGCAGGGAGAGAAAAAATATAGCGTCCGAGAGTTGTTGCCAACGCGCGACTCGACAAGCAGGACGTAACAATTTAAAGCTTCCGAGACTTCTAATACATATATATATATATAGGCACTGCCATTTATATATGTAGGGTCTTAGTGGGTATCGCCCTAATGTCCTTCGACCCTTGACGGGCGCCAACTACTTGCCTGCAGACTGCAGGAGTTCGGTGGCTGAGCTGTCCCACACTGTCTGAGCTGTCCCTCACTGTCTGAGCGTGAGCATGTTAAGGGGGGGGGGCTTACCAACTCCTGTTGCGCTTTTACTCAGTTGTACGTAAATTACGTATCCTAAACCCTAAACCTCCTCCCAAGGAAAATACGTTAAGACAATACAAAACGCATAGCTGTTTGCAGAGATACATGGCAGGCCGCTGTGACCCCCAGGGTGAGACAAGTCCTCTGCGCAGAAGCTTAACCAGTTCAACTAACCCAAACAGAACAGCAGCGGCCGCAGCAGCAGCAGTAGACCGCCAGCGCACCTGTCGTTGTAGAGAAGAGCAAGTGGCGCCTGGGTGTCCACAAGAAAGCGATTGTTTCGTCCCGGGTGGTCAAAGTCGTGCATAGCAGCTGCCAAAAGGACGGCAAGTAGCTCGATCCGAGTCAGGTTAGCAGCCACCGATCCATACGGGGGGCTGGCGAATTTCGCCAGCGTGTCTTCGGCCACCACATCCACACCATGTCCTGCAGCTGCTGGATCCTCAGCGCGAGGCGGCTCGCGAAGCCCTTGACCAGCTGCGCTTGAGATTACGGTAAAGACGTATCGATAATCAGATTAATCGAAGGCTCATAGGCGGCGACTCACTCACATAGGCACATCGGCGGACTGGAGTTAAGCTACTAGGACTAGCTAAGTTCTATTCTTATTTTGGTTATGCTGTTATTATTCTAAGTAGAACTGCTGTATCGACCGAGGCCAACAGAAGTAGCTTCTAGTAGGTGAGCGGACGTTTTTGTCTACTGAGATCCCATACTGCTCTTTACAATGTGCACTGAGGTGTGTGCGTAACTGAATTCCTCCTTGCATCTGCCCTCCCCCGTCCGTATTTTAATGGCAATTTTCTTGACCATTATGAGGACACACGATCTATTAGCGATAATTCTAATCTTCAATCATGGCAGGACACTTTTAAAATTGAATATGTCTCTGATATTTCAACGCAGACTATATATATATATATAGTCCGCAAAGGTGCTATTGCAAGTGAACGAGTTGTTTGGTGAAGAAATCTAACATACCGTCGTGTTCGGGACAAATTAGAGAGAGGTAAATGCTTTGAGCGGATATATATATATATATACTTACCGAGGTACTTGGGCAGATTCCGGTAAAACGACCTGATGACGTCTAATTGGGCAGTGCTGCGCTGTTCGGGCGATCGTGGCTGATACTCGAGGCCGGTGACCGGCTGCGTGCAGAGGAAGAAGACGCCGTGCAGTACGTCGGCGGCGTGCATTCGATTGTGGTATGGGACCGACCGATAACCGCTCTCGAGTGCGTGCAAATAAAGTACCAGTTCTTTTTGGGGTAGGCGAAATGACGTCAACAGGCCAGTGTCGGCTAGAATGCGGTAAAACATCTAGGAAGGAAGAGACCGTGTATACAAGAGAGTGAGAAAGAGAATGGCGGAACAACAACAACCCTATACTAAAGTCATATTACTGCCAGGTTGCCTTCTCTAGACGGTCGTCGTGCTGTAAACACAACCTCATGGAACCACTCCTGTCCAATGCGGTGAAAGCTCTTTATATATATACATATATAATATCCAGAGGTGGACAGGGCCTGTCTGAAGCAGTTTCACTTTCAGTCGGAGCACACATCGCATCCTTGCATTCGGCGACTAGTGGCGTTGGGTCTATCTTGGACCCCCAGGCGGTTGCGATTTTCTGGGGTTCACTTGAACGAACTCAGGATGACGCCATTGCATTTTGTAGGTCTCTACCGGAGACCCCTTCTCTTCAGAGCGCGTGGTCAGAACTGGAAAACGACCGGCGATAGACAGGCTTATGGGACCGAACAACTACGTTCACCAACAAAGCAAGGTTACAGGCGGTTTCTTTACCGGGCGCAGGTGCTTGGCTGCACGCCCTCCCGAGCCCTCAGCTGGGAATCCTCCTGGACGACGAGTCTACACGAATACTAGTCGGGTTGAGGTTGGGAGCAGAACTAGTGTCCCCACACCGGTGCAGATGCGGTGACGAGGTCGACTCCCTAGATTACCATGGACTTCCTGTCCCTAGAGTTCAGGCAGAATCGCACGCCACTCAGCCTTGAACGAGATATTTAGCAGAGGGCTGCGTTTGGCAGGCTACCCATGTATTTTGAAGCCGTCTGGTTTAGTCAGAGACGATGAAAGGAGACCTGATGGTATGACGCAACCGTAACCGACTCTTTAGCCCTTTCAATGGTCGGTACGGGCGCAGCCCGCCCTGGACAAGCGGCAGCCCTAGCGGAAGCAGCCAAATGCAGAAAGTATTGAAGCGTCGGTTACCCACACTTGTTTTCACCCCTTGCATACGAGACATTGGGGGGACCTGGGTAGCTCACGAAGAAACTGCTCAAGGATGTCGGGAGAAAATTGGCGCTTGCTACAGGAGACAAGAGGGTTTGCGAATATTTACTTGCGTCGAATAAAACTATTCAGTTTTTTTTAAACAAAACATATGCAGACTTACCAAGTGACACTAAAGTACTATGTCGTAACCACAAATGCTACGATTATTATATATTCTTGCGACACAGCGTGCTTCTATGGATACACGTAATATTGTGACTACAGCATTGTCAGACACGGAGATGCCTCAGTTCAAAGCTATATATCTACAGGGTCTCCCTGAATTCGTCCAACAAACTTTGGAATCTACTACAACTCGGCGAAAAAATGTTTTTTTTCCAATGGAACGATGGGCAAAACTTTCTTCTCTTGGAGTGAAAACAAAATTACCAAAAGTGGTTGTATCAAGCTTTTTATCCTGCCATATCGTCACTAAATCTGCGACTGCAAATTCGTATATTTTGGCTCTCACGCTTAATTAGCCATTTTTAGAAGACATTTCCTCCCCTTTGTTCGATTAAATTTTTTTTTTCCGCCGAGCTCTACTAGATCCCAAAATGTTTTGCAGGAATTCTGGGAGTATATAAATATATATAATAATATATATATATATATATATATATATATATATATATATATATATATATATATATATATATATATATATATATAATTTGATCAAGAATTATTTCAAGATCATTTTACTGATTATAATTCAGAAATGTATTTCATACATACAGTGTCACTTAATGGATTTCATAAGTGCACACACCATCTCTTTTTATAACCTTCGTCAAATGCTCTCGTAGTCTCTTAGTACAACGAGAGCAGTTATTTCCTCCGTATCCACCGCGGAAGGCCGAATTGCCCGTGCTTAATCTGTCACATAAAAATCTGGATATGTATCTGCTTTCGTGGTGTTACAACCAGTTGTTAAAAATGCGACACAGACGCCAAAGTGTTAAGCACGAAAGCTTGTTTTTTAGAAAGGAATTACAACAGCGGCAACAACAATAATAACAACAACAGCAAAAAATAAATAGAAGAGAAATAGCAACAATTTAGCAATGTTCACAATCATCTTTTGCTAGTTGCGTGCTTGCTATTTTCTTCGCGTCCGCGCTGTGTCTATTTATCTGCGTGTCTCTTCGTCTTCGTAAATGGACGAATGTAGGTGCCTGTTTTCGGTCTCGTTTTAAGCTGACACCGCTAACTTGCTGGGCAGGGCTGACTGAGGCTGACTGAGACTATGGGACGGGGCATCTAAAAAAATCCTTTCGGGGCTGACTCTCAGCCAATATTTAACGTCCATGGGACTGCTTTTTGCATTGCTTCATAGACGGACCCCCATAAATACAAATCTGTGCAACGGTGGGGCTCGAACCCGCGCACCTGCTATGTGTCTCCTCCGGTCGCGAGGCGCAGACGCATGGCCCCACCACGCCACCGGGCTCGACGGGGCATCTAGTTGTCAGTAAGTAGTCTTGTAGGCTTGTTGTTAGCCGAACCGTTTGGTTCGACTCGCACTGACTAAAACTTCGGACCGTTCGCTGGATGATCGTGGCACCCCCTTGCGAGTGGCGCTCAACAAGGCTGGACTTACGAAAGTCGCGGCTAGCGGTGAAAGGAGAGCGAGAGAACGCGGGGGGGGGGGCAAAATTGAGCCGCCAGCCAACAGGCGTCCGTCCGCCAACGGCATCGTTTGCGCTGCCACCTTAGTCGAGAGAGAAAAAGGTGAAAGAAGAAGAACCCATGAGAAAGACTCGAGCTCGAGGGAACGGGCAGAGGGCCGCCTTTTTTTAATGACTCCTTTTCTCTCTCTCTCTGCTCATTGTTCAGTCCTCATTGAATAGTCTCAACGAAGAAAGGAAGCTCGGCTTACGCGAGTTGGCTCTGTTCACTGGCAAAAGTTGCGCACGCCCGTCGGTCCGCCCGCCAGAAAGGCTGTCTTCGTCAATGCGGTCTTGTTGTTTTTGTTGTTGTTGTTGCCGCCGTTGTTGTTGTTGTTATTGTTGTTGTTGTTGTTGTTACAAGACACTATCGGCGGGCAATAAAAGCCAAAAGTAAAAAGTTCGCCCATAAACCGAAAACAATCTCCTCGGCAAACAACGGCTAGTTGTCATACGTTAAATCGAACAAACATTATTCGTTTGCCTTTCATTGCATACTTGGGCATATATGTATATTTATAATTAAAGATATAATGTATATATATATATATATATATATATATATATATATATATATATATATATATATATATATATACATACATGAGTGATGTAAAGAGAGAACGAACTTTGAGGGGAAGTAAAATTTGCCTTTAGAAAACATAGTTTCTGCTTGTTAAAAGTCGTGTATATTGTAGTAGACAAATGTAGTGTTGTTTTAATTTAATTACAGTTAAATAACGACATTACTTCATTTCATACTTAACTATATGAAAATGACCCTAAAATGTTTGCACGATTCGATAGAAACGGATGTGCGTCGCAGTAGGCCTAAGTTTCAAGAACACGGCCAGATATCCAGCGAGAGTGCCCGAATAGCACAACATATATGTGCAAAAATGCCATTGTAAATAAATAAAAACTATCAGGTATCTGCCAAATAAAAAGGGTCTTAGATCACCTGCTTTTTAGGTCAAGCTCGAGCTCGTAGAAGCATTTGAGATACCGTTTTTGTGTGCTTCGTTATTACGTATGATGACAAAGTAAGCAAAAACACAGAGCTGAGATCGTTTGCAAGGCCAAGAGGCCAACAGTCGATTACATACCGAGCTTAAAATGGTGAGGGGCCGCTGCTTGGATAGCTTAAATATATCGAAGTTCCATTGGTGCAGAGTCGACAAAAGCGGGTCATGGAGAACCTCGTTCGGGTCGAGGATGACCACGTTGCCCACTTGAAACACGCCGGGCGACATGACGTGGCCACTCCACAAAGACGATGGGCCAGCGTCTTCTGTTCGCGTAGCATTTCCGTTTTCCTCGCCTGCCCCACTCAACTTTAGTCTGTAAATAATAAAGCCAACATGGCTACATGGCTTTATTCTTGATAACTTTCATCAGTCATTGGAACGCAACAAAATGATATGTATATATACAAACGCTTATTTGTAAAAATTTGCTTCACATCATCAAAAACCGGAAAGAGACAAAAGTCGCAGGCTAATTTGTCTCAAGCTCATACATTCGAGACAATTAGCAAAACACATTTACTGTAAACACGTGCATGTTGTATATTTCTTTGGAAGTTTGTGAAAATCCAAGCTAGAATACGATATAAAAACTATTCAATACACTAATCGTCACAACACATTTGTGAGATACAAGAGAAGATCTAAGCATTGGTGAAGGCTATCGAATTATGGGAAAAAGATGTTCCGGTAATCGGTGGCAGTGCAATTGCTAATTACGACTAAAAAGGCACATAAATGGTATACTATTCAGCCGTTGAACCATACAAGGTTGCACCTACAATGCGCGGTCTGCAGGTGGTTCCTTGCCCTCAACGCCAGGCACGGAGACGCTTCTTCTCTTCATCATTGATGCTATTGTTGTTGCTTTCGCTGCAAAGCCTACCTGACGGGTCCGAGAAATCGCGGATTCGTGACGCGACTTCGGAGTGCACCCGCGGTCTCTACAGAGATTGCGCCTTGTTAGTCTCGGACTGATAGAGCCCCTTTGGCTGAACCTAACGATCCGCATCTCGGATGGTTAAGTTCAGCCTACAACGCCATGGCCACACGTACTAAATACCTAAGTTATTCACAGACATGACGAGCGTCATTTTATTCAATTATTGTATACCCGATAGTCAATTGCCTCGTTATGTAATTGTAAGCAATTTACAGTTCTATAGCTTTTTCCGCTTGCACACAACATCTTGATATAACCTTGGCATAACTTGTTTCACAACAAGTACTTAAGAAACCTATGTAGTCTGTTTTATCGCGCGCAAGTGAAATTAAAGAAGTGTCTGCGCTGTGAAATAAGTTTACGTTACTCTCATTGGTGTTCGATGGTGGCTTAAATTCAAAACCGGTCGACTTTCTGCAGGCCGTGCGCAAGGGACTATGTCTAGGCTATAAACCCTTCCCTTGTACGATGGACCTTTTTACAATTATTTCTAATTACAAAGCTAGATGAACTGCTAGCGTATATATGTAAAAATGCAACTTAGTTGTTATTAACAAAACAATGATACAGAAATGTATATTCTCACAGGTATGCTTTTGTTCAGAAATAAACAAAATAGCAATATATTCGGCCGAGACTGTAGATAACAAAGTTGCGTGGCAGAAGGCAACAAATGTATATACGCTCAAATTTTGGCGCAAAAACAATTTTTGAAATTTTCCTAAAGACGATCTCGGACAAAATTGTTCTACATAATAAAGTACCAGAAAAAAAACGAATGAAGTTGTTCTAAATCGATTATAAAACATGTACATTACTTAATAAATGTTTTAACAACTCTAAGGTTAAACACGAACAACCACGACAGAGTAGCAGCATTAGTGGTTCGCTTAGAGACATTGGAATCGATATGACGTTGATTTGCGTTTGTTTTGTATATGTGATTTTGTCATATTTTTAATTAGGTATTCATTTTTAAGCTTCCTCTCAGCTGTGCAAATATTAGAGCAGACCAATCGTTCTTTGATTAAAAGTTTATAAGGTGCCTGCGGGTCAATTGAAACGGGGCTTATCCAAACTGCGCAGTTAAAGCTAGCCTACATAATGTCCTCCTTTCTCACGAATGTACGTGTACTTACAGTGATATACATGTATATAGAGTTCATATTGAAATGTTTAGGCTTACCAACGTCCGAGTGCCCAGATGGTATCTTGCAGTACCACGGAACGCCACAGCGAGATGACGCACTGCGCGAACTGGCGAGAAATGTGCCCGTCCAAAAGTGTGTAACATTACTACTAGGGTCATCGAATCACACTGAGGGTAACCTCTCGAGTCAATCGGACCGTTCTTCAATGCTGTAATTCTGAACTTTCATCAGAAAGTTGGCCCAGCCACATTCCAGACCGATCTCGTCAACCGGTCAACCGGCCTGAAGTGCAGCATTTGCGCACGACGCGCGGCACGTTGTGAAGGCTGGCGCCCTTCAAGTTCACCGAACGTGCACGTTGTCTACATACATACGTGCACACATCGATAAAGCACAAGAGAGTCTGTGGCCCGTCGCGACAAGCGTGCGCGAGACCACATATGACAACGTTTTTTGGCAACGTGTTTGCTATTGCGCATATTTCAGTGGCACCTCATCGTTTTATTCCACTGCAACAGTTGACCACATTACACTCATCGAGGCACTAACTTAAGAAGGCAGAGAGAGAGCTACGAAGGCGAAGTAGCAAACACAGTCTGAAGCAGTCTACAGCACGCAAATACAACTAGCAAGCTACAATTATGAACGATGAATACGAACAACGTATTTTTGCGTCTTTCCCTAATCTAAATAGAAGTAAATCTGAATCTTCCTCTCAGAACGTAGAACCACTAGTTCTACGGTGAGCAAACGTGTCAATCATACGGGGTGCCGTTCAGGCCTTCAACACGACGCTTTGCATAGAATAGAAAGGTGAACCAATTTACCAGCGTTTGCCAAAGAAAAGTATTGAATATCAGTAGTATTGCAATAGCAGCAAAGATGAAACAAAATTAAAACAAGGCGAAACAGAGGAGCGAAGAATGTCAAAACGACTCATTTGTAGACTAATGCCGCGTCGTCAGCGAATCAGCACCCTCGTACCCAATTTAATACTTGTACTGCGCTATAGGCTGCATAATCGTTCTCATTAGCACATCGCAAACAAAGAGAAGGGCACTCACCATCCCATCTACATCTTTATCCCTACGGGCTTTCCCTGGAGACAAGTACAGAGATGTATCCATTCGATTCCACTGAGCCAACGTGTCCGGATTATACCTGGCATATACACAATATCAAATACACGCCGTTGTACTTGAAATGTCGTCTATCCGACTGACGTAGCGCATTTGACCTAACACAAATAGCAAATGTATTTATTTTTACGAAGCTGTTTGTGTAGATTTATTGAAAGAAAATAGTACCGGCTGAAAGCTCGACTCTAGCAATGAGTATAATGTGATATCCTCCTAAAGTCTGTACTTTCAGAGTATAACATACGACGAGTGTATGTGTGTATATATATTTACGTGCGGTAAATGAAATATCATATCAATCTTATTACAGCACATGTACTAATAATATACGAGTATATGATATGTATAAATGTATATAATAAACGTATAAAGTTATCATTAGCAATCAATAACGTGTGCACTAAAGATATAAATAAATAAAGTGAGATAATGACGTGTGCGCTTGGACCTGACTGCTGTAAATATATAATGAAGTATATTTAAAGTTTCACTATATTTATTAAAAATGCACCAAGTTTAATGATATCGTAATCTGCTCAAAAAGTACTTCACAGGGCAAGGCAGTAGAATGCCCAGCCATGCTGCTCATCTGGAAGGAACGTTCGTGCTGTCAGAAAATCCGTGAAGCGCCTCATTTGTTAGATTGGGAGTAGTTTGTAATCACAACTCCTTTTTTATAACGGCCGCCATGCAGAAGGTTCTGTACGGTGTCCTATTCTTTTTGGGATTACCTTGAGAAAACATTTGTACCACTTGGCTGGCTCTCAGAGAGACATCTATAAAGAAGAGACTGCCATATGGGCACGAGAAAATGTCCCTGCCGAAAGTGTTCATTCCTCACAAGATCTGGATGCGAGCGAGAGCTCTATTGTCGTCGTCTAAACTAAACGGTTCACCAAGAGCCTCAGTGAAGAGTCTCTCGGGAGTTTCAAGTTCGTATGAAGTAGGAGCCTTGACAGACACTGTACCTACGTGAAAGAAAGCTGCTTCGAAATTCTTCAGGAGTTTTTCATATTGAATTGGACAGTTCGTTAAGTTGTAAGGCTGTTGTGTGATAAGGTGAGGTTCTTGTAGTGTTTTCAGAATAAGCAGCTTCACTCTGTTGGAATATGCTAGTTAAATGACTGGCCGAACTTCTGATTAGAAATTATTCTAACAAACGCACTCAAATCATGTTTCTGATTGATAGTTTTGACTGGTTGGAGTTGGCGTGTAACAGAGTAAGCAAGTTGGATGTGTTGTAGATATGGGTGTTGCTGATGTTGTCAAACCATATAAGTTTAGATACACTCCAAGGAGTATACGCTTAATTTCAACTACGAAAGAGTATTCTATACATTTTGGAAATGGCAAAATGCTTATTTTTTGTAGGGTGGTTGCACTGAGTCTCGCATCCAGAGGTCCAGAGTTTTTCTCAGTGCTTGTTTTTGGAGTCGGTAAAGCGACCCGATAAGACACATTTGTGTTAAGCCATAAACTTCTACAGCGTAAGTCAGGTGACTATGGACGTAGGTAAAATACATCGCCGTTAAGCAGTTTTAGAAAGAATTCGTCGAGCTCTGTATAGAGCTGCATTACTGTCAGATATTTTCTTACGTATACGTGTGACATGTGCTTCAAATGTCAGCTTCTCGTCCAACATAACGCCTAGAAACTTCGTTTCAATAAAGGGCTTAATGGGTTCGCGAGTCTCACACTAGTAACTGATAGCTGCCAGTTACGCATGCGCAGCAGGCATTGCCGCAATCTTCCATATCCAAAAAACATTTAGCGACACCTTGCCCTTTTGTACCGGTACCAAGATATCTCCGACTAC
Organism: Dermanyssus gallinae; assembly: GCA_003439945.1. Classification (NCBI taxonomy): domain Eukaryota; kingdom Metazoa; phylum Arthropoda; class Arachnida; order Mesostigmata; family Dermanyssidae; genus Dermanyssus; species Dermanyssus gallinae. Next base: position 259,040 of record QVRM01005598.1, on the reverse strand, counting down.
AATAAGTCTTTGGAAAACTCGTTTTTCTATTGAAGCACCTGGGAAGCAATTGTAGAGATGAATCAGAGGAAATACCTGCCTACGTCTATAAGAAGTGTCATATATCCATAAAAATCGAGAAAAAGAGTATCTGATTATCGTACGCTCAAACAGTGTTTAGAAAGAAGATAAGTGACTCACACCAGAAGCGTGCTATGTCTATCGACCGATATCTGTTCCATGTAAAAGCATTGAGAGCGCGATATCGGATATCGGTAGAGAATTTTGCATACCTAAAGTGTACTATACAACCTGAGGTGCTGAGAAAGCATGATGCTTCCAATAACAGCTAGCCAACCATCAACCAGCTTTTCGGTCTTTCTTTTGTGAAAGTCCTATTTCCTGTGGGCGAAAAAGTGTTGTACTTAATTTTAGATGTTCTCGAAAGACTTGATTTATTTCTCTAACAAAAGCGTTCTGACAATTGTTGCGCATTTAACTTAAACTTTAGTTCCAACGGTTACCCGCCAGTTCGAAGGGTAACCGTTGGATTTGCTGTACCCTTAAGCGGAGAACGTTCTCTTCCAGAAAATATATCTTGGCGACCTTACCTTGATTCAGCCAGGTTTAAATCTCCATCACGAAACTCAACAAACCGTTTCGATAGGTCTATCCGTTGATCGAGTCATCTTTGAAGATGATGGAGACAATTCGACAAGCCCCGTTTTGTTTAGGTAAAATATATCCAAAAAGCTATATCGGCATGAAACAATTTTTCTTCAGACAATGGTAAAATTATTTATTTTAATTATGATATGAACTTAATTTAACTACGTATGTCACCACCGCGAGCCCTAGAAACGGCCATCATGCGACTTGAAATTAATTAAATGAACTCGTCAATTCAATCCACTCCACATTCACGCATACCATTCATAAGCTCCTAAAGAGTTGCTGAAACCGCAGCGCCTGACACTGTCGTGCATGAAACCAACAAACCTTGCATAAGGTACGCCGTTAGTGTTAGAATCTCATCATGCACTTTTGGCTGGTTAAATCTCCTCTTCCATAAGATCCGACTCGAGGGAGCTGCACGAGTTCACTTTTCTTGCATAATAATATTGTTTCCCAAACGCTGAATCAACTACAGCTATTATTGACACTTTCCATGATGCAAACAAAGTTGCGCAAACCGCTCTTTTTGTCACCTGTGTACTATTCTTCCCTCTATTGTTACTGTATAGAGACATGCTGGTCTCGTTCGAAAATAGAACGGTCTGCCATTCAATCCTGGTCAATGACCCAATTTTCGTGCTGTCGCCTAACCGGCATAGTGCTTATCCGTTGGCTGTAGTCAACAGCGGATCCATGGGCATACGATTTATGCAGCTTTGGCCTCACTGTACGCGCCATAACAACTAATCAGAGAGCACTACGACGCTGTTAGCTTACCTGGACAGCACTAAGTCGGCGCTATTGAAAATTATTCACTAAAGGGAAGTGGTCGTCCTGTCACGCTATACCTCGTTGAAATCCCGTTCCAACCCGCCATCCAATGGAAGCTGCCCGTGAGTTCATACAGAGGTGGACTTTGCAAACGGTGAATTAATTCATATTAATTTGGCAAGCTACATAACATCAGACTATAATCAAACTCACGAACGGCAACTATCTGGGCGGACCTCTGTGGCGTTTATCAGAACTGCTGCTCTTCTACGGAGCAACGCCATTGGCTGACTGACAACGAACACTTCTCGACCCTCCATTACGTGCTTGGTATGCAACATGTGCAAATAGAACGGATGGATATTTGCGCTTCCGGGAAAAATTCTGCGACTTGCACAATGTAAACGCTATATAGCGTTCATGAAGTGTTCCTGTGAAAGCCTTATAGAGAATCACGCCCTGGTCCTTAATCAGGAGTGACGGAGTTACTGGTGGCCCTTCCAGGCATAGGTTTAGACTCCGGGCAGACTCTTAACACCGTTTAAGGGATTTGCATCCGTATTTGTGGAACTAATTCAAGGCCTAACGCGCGTAGATACTTCCGTTTGGTTTCTGTACACCTTTGTAGTACCTTTGTGTACGCCTAGTGTGGGTGTTCAATCTTTTAGATACGACGCAAGAATACGTCGTAGGTAGGGGAATACGCCCTTGTTTACAAGTGATTTCACGTTCCACGAAAGGGTTACAAGAGATTATGACGTTCCACGAAAGGGTGTTAAACGCGCCTTTACATTTAAGGGGATAATCATACAATGCGCAAATTACCTTGTTATTGGCCCACTTATCTGTGTTCTAACGATGTTTAGCACTTTGCTGATGGCTGAGTGTGTGAAATCTCCGACCCGGAAGGTGTGATAGTTTTTACTTGTCTACTAGTTCCGTGTCGAATCTATTGTTTGTTTCTAGCACTGCAGCTTCTTGACCGAAGCGCTTGGTTCTCAGCTGCCAAGTAAACTTCGTACTACAAGATTGAAGGTTTTTACACGAATTTTAAACGCAATTGCCCTTTTGTACATAATAATACACGTAACAAGGTAAAGTATGAAACTGTTATTAACACTTTGAAGATAAATCATTACACTTTACATTTATTGATGTACAATGTATGAATTAATATATACATATTTACTTCGCGTTTCTTGGAGACAGGATTTTTTTGCATTTCATACTTGCAAAACTGCCTTTACATGAGCGCAAAAAAAATTAAAATAGCACTGAAAGCCGAAACAGTTATCACCGCCCAGACTCCGGAATCCCATATGCCCTGTAATCGAGCCCCTCGCACAAAGAAAGAACTGCCGGACACTTCCCCAATGCTCGAAACGCCAGTGTCACCTCACATCTGTCCGCACTGCGAAATCACGACGGGAATTTTCGGCTTATTGTTGGCTCCCGTTGGCACGTTCTCAATTTTGCGCATTACTAGAAGACCGTCGAGAACACGACCTATAGGTTCATAGAAATGCACAAAGTCGTTATAATATATATATCGTATACTTCAACGATTTCTGACTCGGCCATCTCCGCAATTCGATAAAGTTCTAATCTAAAAAAGAACATTTATTTCGAATTCCCTCAGTTACAAGTTGCGATATAAGATGTCAAGAAAACCAGCTTTGGACACAAGAACTAGACAAAAAAACAGTGTTCGGTCAAGCAACAAAAAGCTTTCTCGAACCAGTGTTCTGGCGACTGAATATGTATACATATATGAGTCTGGACACCGATTGCGCTTCGGAACCATGCCAGTGCCCTACATGGTTCGCGAGAAAGACAAATTTATATATATATATATTTTTTTTTTTACGTAAACTCATCAACAAAGGCTTAGTAATGATAACTGACTGAGCGATACAATGAGAATATCTACGGTTGAGATGGCCGCGACAGACACATTCAACAACATGTTCTCTTAAGTGTGGCTATAAATCGGAATTTAAAACAAGCAAACAAACTAGGATCCGGTACAACAATATTATGCGTAAAATGTGATGCGGCTCTTGCCCCGCCACTTTTACCCAATACAAGTATGTATATGTATTTGCGTGTATATATTATTTCGACAACATAGGAGATTAGTGTCAGTTTCTCACCAAATACGACGTGTTTTCCGTCTAGGAAATCGCATTTGGCACAGGTGATAAAAAACTGGCATCCGTTCGTGTCTTTCCCGCTGTTGGCCTGAAACAAATAAAATACAAAACCATATTTCATTAAATATATAGATGTATGTAAATAGCTCAATTACTGCCACTAAAAACTATAAGTAGATTAAAAAATAAAATGTCGTCCATATAATAGCTAGCCACAGAGTATATATATATATAATTTTTTTTTCGTTATTTCAGGTACTAACTCACCATTGAAAGCAAACCGGCCGCGTCGTGTTTGAGAGCGAATTTCTCATCAGCGAATTTCAGTCCGGCGTAGATGCTCATCAAACCTGTTCCATCATTCTACAAAATAATACAAATTATAAATATAATGTAGGGATGAAATGAGGTGGGTTCAATCCCGGTGCGACACAAACCCAGTTGAACCAAGTTTTTAGGATTGACAGTAATAAATATTACATATTACATTACATAAACGTAATATATTGTATACCATAATCGTAATACAAAATACATATTGTATTACATTATTGTAATATATAATGCATATTACATAATAGTTGTCTATTAGCAGTAGTATTATTCGACAAGAAAGCATGGCTGGACAGACAGCGGAGAAGGCGGTGACGTCAGCGAGAAAAGAGCAAAAGAGCCCGCTGGAAAGACCAAAAAACAAAACGCGACGGAGCACAGAAGATGTCGGGCGGTAGGGCTGCAAGCCTGGCTAACTACTGCGTTCGAAACTGTTGCACAAATTAATTTTGGCCGAAGGAACGCTTTTTCCATTGTTGAGCCAGAGACGTCCCGGGAGGATGGTTAACGGGAGTTTTAAGGAGAAACCGCGCCTGGGGTTCCCGTGAATGACTGATCAGTTATAGAATTACAAGCGTATCTCCACTAGTGCTTCTCTGGAATTGAGAAAGGAATTGAACTTTTAGGATAACCTGGCCATGCCAACTATCGTCGGCGGTAGCTTCAAATGCCAAATCAATTGCGAATATGATACAAGCGAGATGCTGCATCAGGTGATGAAAAATGTTGGTCTATACGTATTTAAGCCACAACGGAAGCAGCACTATCGACCTGTGGTTTCACAAGCTTGTCAACTGAAAAGTTAAAAGTTTATATGTTCTCGACGAAGCGGCCCGGAAACATCAACCGGTGTTGGCCGTTGTCAGTGTTCCCGGTGGATTTTCTGATTGATACATTTGACGAGACCGGGAACTGTGGCACTGATCTGCAATTAGACAGACTGATCTATCTCTTTTGAATGGAGCGATAGGCAGTCTTTAGGGAAGTCTTGACATCAAACCTCGTGACCTGCTAAAAAGGACGCTGAGAAGTGCAGTGAAGTGGAAAAAGTTATGACAGAAGAAAATCACGTCCGTAGTTTTCACGAGCCTGCTGCCTCGCGAATAACAAAGAGCACAGGCTCTTGTGTCAAGCAACAGCGCCATCGTCACTGCAAGCCAGGCGCGAATAGTTAGACCGTAGAAAGGCCTACATAAGGCTCTGTTATAAACATAGAAGGGAACACGTCGGGGAACATAACAGGAAACAAAGCCGGGAGAAACGAGAGCCCTCAGCTTATATCGTTCGACCTCGCAGAGCGGTGAACCCGCTCAGTGACGGATAGGTAGCGAGTCATCTAAGAAGTATTTCATTCAATCGGGACGCTGCGGTCGTCCCCAATTGTACAGCATCCGCTTAGATACACTGCAGCAGCACAACATAAATCCGCCTTTCAGAGTGAAAAGGGTGTGGCATATTCTACGGTCACTTTCGAAGAGAAAGATCTCAGAGCCCGATCAGGTATGCTATGAGCATTGGATCCAGTCACTCCTCCTCTTGACGAAAACTCTTTGTAATCTCTTATGTAATTTTAAAAAGGAGACGGATACTTTAAGTCTGGCCGCTAGGCCTTCTCTTCTGTTCAAGAGTAGATATGATGATGAGGAACAAGATCCCTATCGTGGAGTGGCGTCATGGCACACATTAAAGAAGATTTTTGGAAATTGATTATTCGGCGGATTAAACATGTGGTTAAGGTTACAGGCCCTTCTGCTGGAAATCGGCCTTAGGAGAGGTTGTGAAACCCGAGGTGCAATCCACGTTCTCCAATCAGATATCGAGTGGCATGCAGGCAATGCCCAAAAGCAATGAGGTTTTTTGCGATTAAGATTGTTCCGGGGCTGATACATGTTCTTGACAGAGTATGGAGCCACCTCACAATGGCGAATTTTAACCAGCTTGAGAGGTGTTTGTCATTATATATAAAGCGAATACTTTGTTCGTATATCCAAGCAAGGAGTCGCATTGTGTATTTCATGTCAGGCTGCCCACAAGTAACAGAAAAAATTCAATTAAAGATGCCGCGTACAGAACCTTACAAATGTTTTATTTTAGAGTGGAAACTTAAAATTGAAGCTATGGTCGGAGGTTTGGACGTATTCAACACCTTGCATCTTTGGTACGGTCTTGTATATAAGAGTCGTCGCGTGTACACCAGATCATAGTGCATGGTAATCACTGCGTGATATGTTCAAAGGTTGCCTTTTACGAGGAGGTCTTGTGTACCTGCCGGTTGTGCCTGCTAAGATGTGCCAAGTACCATGCAGTGGAATGCGCACCACTGAAGCATACATCTTTGCACTACTGCTCGCCGGAACCGTGAATGAATTAAAGTAATATGAATAAAACCTTATGAAGTGTAAATTATACTCAATTTGAGCTAAATAAACAAGAACACGTTTTAAGGCAAACTGAACTTTAACAAACAATTTGGCACTATATAAAAATAAAATATCTTAGCATTTATTATGCAAACATACTGACCTAATTATTCAACAATTATCACAGCATTTTAATATGAAAGTAACTGACGTTTTTGAAAAGCATAAAGCTACCTCTAAATTTTCAAACCAGAAACAAAGGTTATGTCTAACAACATCAATCGGAAATTTTGCTCGGAAATACTTGTGGAATACGCACGTTAACAAAGTCGCCGCCTTGAATCATGAAATCTTTGATGACCCGATGAAAAGAGCAACCTTTGTAACCTTGCGGTACGCCGTCTCGTCGATACTCGCCCGTGCAAAACTGGCGAAAATTCTCGGCAGTTTTTGGGACGACATCAGCGAATAGCTCGATCACCATTCGGCCAACCTCCTGCAAACAAAAATTACAAAAACCGCAATAACAGAGATTTTCTTATTATAAACTGCCGCCCGCCTGTCACGTTTGGACGCCATCTTTCGAAAGACGTTCAATTAAATTACGGTAAAATACACTCGCGGAAACTTGCCGCCGCTATATATATATATATATATATATATATATATAATACCCTTAATATTTACATATAATTAAAATTCGTTAATTTGGAAATTGTAAGCTAAGTGATGCATATCAATGAGTTTAATTTGAATAAAATTGCCGTCCGGGCAGGAGGTCCCATAAAAATATATACAAACCTATTAGTGTGTACTTGATTACACTCTGTCTTTTCACCAGTCCTTGTACATGCAGGAAGTGGAATAAATAATCCAGCAATAAAATACAGATTCTTCGTTAAGTCGTGCTGGATGATTGCATGTATCCGTGCAAACCCATACACGGGCATAAGCCTTGTAATGTAAGTAATTTTTACCGGACCAAAAAATATGTTATCAGCGTCTATTGACACGATCATGAAGCTCTTTGAGAGTTAGTACGATAAACAAAAAGCACGTGTATCCTAGTTTGACAAAACGTTTATCTATCTCTCACGGGTGCAAATGAGCAGTCCAAATTATTCAGAAATACAGCCAAGCAGTAACCTAAATAGATGTACTTCTCTCTCGCTCTCTATTACAAATGTCACGTTGATTCTATAGTTAAGTTAATTAATCAATATTAAATATAGCACGTACCGTTGTACCGATCGTGATGTCAAAAAACACAATAGGATTGTTCGGGTCCCGAAGCTGCGCCTGCAAATGCGTCCAGCTTACCATCTGAAATCAAGCCAGTACAGCATGATACATATGTATGACACGTAACGGCGTAATGGTATATTTTTTGTGTATGTATAAACAACACGTATTTAACCCTCTGGAGCAGCTGATGCGCCGAATCATCGCGTTTAGTGCGTTATCGTAGTTACTAGTATAGCCAGTGTAATACTTGAGCAAGTAAGCAGTTTATTTTTCGAATACTATTATTAAATACACTGTGATTCTGGCGTAACTGTAGTCTGTTTTTGTTACCAGCGAATTGCGTTACGACATCGAAGATAATGAAGAATACCGCTTGATGCAAATAACACATAATTGACAGCAGCTGATCGTTTTACCACACGTTCCTTTTTGAAAGTCTTTTTCTCAACTATGAAACACTATATATCGACTGTAAGATGCATAACGACCGATGCTCTTCAGGGGTTAAATAGCGCTCTCAATTTGTGATACCCCAAATATATCCGGTCAGAGAAACCGAAAAGTCACGAGAAAGCCGAACCAGAAAAACTAAAATCTGTTTGAGCTGCTATGCACAAACGGACAACGGTTCGTAGAGCTCAAGGCGTTTGAGAAGCTCAAGGAGTGGTGTTTTACTTCTTTCTTTTTTGCTAGACAAGCGAGGTTAGCGATACTTGATCGTGAAGTTCTCCGCCCGCGGCAAATGCTAAACCATTGAGAGCGCAGCGAGTTCTACCTACTCTACGCCGGGTAATGTTACCACAATAGCACTTCGAGCATAAAAACAGAAACATAAGAATACTAAGAGAATAAAATATCGAAGTCGTACACACCTTGGTAAGACTTCGGGGTGGCGATTAGCAGAGAAGAAATATTCGGAGAAAAATGTTTGGCTGTCGTCGCTCGCAGAGCTTCTTCAACTCTTCGACGTCAAAATAGAACCTCAGTTGCTAGCCGAGTGAGGCATTCGCCGCATGGGTGGCGCCATTTTGAATGTTGTCTTCGAGCTGTCGCAGATGAAGCGTTGTAGAAATCACGCACGCGCGTATATCGATCGATTTAGAGCAAAGTATAGCACGCCATTGGATTGCTGAATACAACGTGAGTAGTACTGTCATAAATTAGAAACTAGTCACAAAATATGACGCAGAAAAATATCGCAGTTGAAATCAGAGAGGTACTGAGGACGTTACGACGTCCAGATGCCCGGGTGAAAATCCCAGACAGCAGCCATAGAATGCGACTGTGTCTTGTGTTTACATTAGCGGTTCAAGCGCCATCCAAATCACAATTTCGGCGCGAAATAGCTCACCCATATAGTCAGAGTCAGCAGGTGGCCAAGCGTTGTAGAATGTAGAAATAGACTACAACCATTTTGCCCCAATGTGCTACAACGCCATTCAATGTATCGGTTCTTCTCGTGTGTGACGTGTGTTAAATCCAAATATAATCTGGATCAACGATAACCGCCGAGTTCTTCAACGATAAACGCTGAGGAGGTTTGTCTAACACTTGGCAAAACAGAGCAGGCCATTACTCTGCGGACGAACCCGGGTGGACGCGTAGCCACAAGTTTTGTGACATCTTAAATCTCTCTACTTTTCGATAGCTTTTCGTGATAGCTTACCAAGCACTCATCGGATGATACGCGACGCTTCCCGCTAAACACCCGACGTCAAATACCCGCTGACACGCAGCATGGCGGAAGTCGCAATTAGAAGACTTGTGGAGGATTCCGGCAGCAACGACAATGGCCAATCGTTGTACAACGTTGCGTCGCTTGCGGCCCATCTCAAACTGAGCGCCGCTGAGGTGAAGAGGCACTTTCCGCTCGAGTGCGCGGACCGGGTGATGACCGGTCAGGACACGAATGGCAGCCATTTCGTCGTGCTCGTTAAAGAGACCCGTGACCGTAGCCACAGTCGTAGTAGCAATAGTAGTAGTAGTAGTAGTAGTGGTGGTTCAGGCCGCATCAACACGGTGTGGTCGACTCACGCGTACGAGACGCGCGTCTCCGATGACGTTCGGCAGCGTAATGCCACCTACATCGAGATGCTGCTGAAGAGGCCGCCGCCGGCGATCGGAGGCGGCGGGAACGCCTCCCGCAGCTTGCTGCTGAGACTTGACCAGGATCACACTGTGGCCAAGGAGAAAGCCAATGCGCAGGCGTTCTTCCACGACAAGGGGGCGTCGAAAGAAAAGAGTGCGCCGTCCAAGAAGTCGGGTGTCGCTCAGATGTTCGCAAGCGCCAAAACGCCTACAGCTACGGCGGCCGCTGCTGCTGGCAAGGCTGCGGCCAAGGTCACCGTCAAGGTCGAGTCGACGGATGGTGCCGCGGCAAAAGCTGCGACACGCGGCGAGCAAAAGCCTCAGGTCAAGAACGAGAGCGCGTTCAAGCACAAAACCGCCGTGAGCGGCAACACTGGCGGCAAAAAGCACGCCGGGACGGTGCAGCAGAAGAAAAAGACGTCGCCGTTTTCGTCGGACGAGGACGACAACGAGAAGGAGTCCAGGACGGTCAAGAAAGAGCCTGAAGATGTTGAGATGAGGCCCGCCAGTAATGGCCGCTCAACGGCTGCAAAGACCAGCAAGAATGCAAAGCAAGAAGAATCAACGACCTCGGAGAAACGTAAACTGCAGAGCGCCACTGACAGTGACGACGACGCTGACTACCGAGACATTGTGCAGACTTCGAAGAGCAAGAAGAAGAAGAGACGTGTGGCCATTGAAAGCGATAGCGACGATAATGACAACGACATCATCATTCCTGAGGAGGAGAGCAAGGCGCCCAAGGAAAAGGCGAAACGAGCAAGTTCGTCGAACGTCAGTGAAACGGTGAAGTCGAAGGCCAAGACGAAAGGCTCTGCTAGCACGAATCGCACGTCGTCCGGAGGAGGCAACACCGCCTCTGCTGTAACGGCGAACACCAAGACTGTAAAATCGCCGAGTGGAAAGGCGGACAATCGGTCGCCTCTGGCCAGATCGAAGGAGAACCTCGCTGAAGGCAAGACGGCCCATGATAGCGGAACACAGAAACGCCGTCGCCGGGTGCTCAAAGACGTGACGCACACGACCAAAGACGATGAAGGCTTTCTGCAGACGAAAATCGTTAAAGAGATGGTCAGCGAAACTGACAGTGAGCCTGATGACGCGGTGAAGACTCCGGCGCCCAAGCCCGCGATGAAGCCTGCTGCTGCTGCGGCTCCCAAAGGCCAGGCGTCACTATTTTCATTCTTCAAGAAACAGTAGAAGAAATAGCATGCAGATCTGTTGCGGTCCTGGTACATTCATCCTTCGACCAGATGACAGCCATGATGGCTAACTGGCTGAACGTGAAGACGTGCGCACACCGCCGAAGCCCGATATTGAAGTTTGTGATGGCGTCAAAATGGACTCAGTAGACACACAAACACGTGCCTGCTTTTTGCTCATATATACATAAATATTAGTTGAATCGTTTTTACACGGACGATGTCGGTGCCACTGTTAGCCCAAGTGGGCGATAGTCAATATTTGCTACCGTCAATAGATGAACGTTATGCATCATTCTTGTGTTTTCAAACTCTTCGTTAGCATTTTAGGTAGTTTAATATCTATGTTTTTTTATATGAAGGAGGGTTAAATACTCTTACGTACTATTACTGCGAGTTGGGAAAGGGGAGGGTCCCACTTTCCATTTCGAGTAGTGTGGGTCTGGACCCCAGCGGATGGATGTTTGCCCGCTGAGACCCATACTCGCCAAACGCACTTTCTCCCTTAAGCTTCACTCTCTGATGGCCCAGATCTTCATAGAACAGCACTATGGGCAATCAATTTAGTTGTATATATATCTGTATATATATATATATATATATGTATATATATATATATATATATATATATATATATATATATATATATATATATATATATATATATATATATATATATATATATATAGCGATGATTTATTAATCATTTACAATACATTTGCACACTCGGCAGTGCTCGCCATATATGTATATATATATATATATATGCCCTTATTCACATTGACGTATATGTACGTAAAATCAAATCGATTCTAATGAATACAATCTAAGCGTTAGTGGTTGCGATGTGGCTGTAATTGTAGTCGGTTAAATCGGCATTTAAGACGATGATTTAATATTATATAATAGTTTAGTCAGTCACATACTACGAGGACGCGTATTGGGGAACTAGATGTAAACTGGCAACAAACTACACACAACTATATATATATATATATATATATATATATATATATATATATATAATCGGTCCTGGTGCCTACATGTGGTTACGGGACACGACGGTAATACGATACATTTGACCAAAAAGAGTGGCTCATATCAGATATCGATTATTTTGCCGCGATAGACTGCTGCAATGTGCAGATATTCTGAATTGACAGACAATAATATATTACTGAAACGAACTATTCGTCCAGTCTCACTGCAGGCCCGTACGATGGTCAACGAAAGGCGATACTGCCAGTAAAGTACTTGAAAGAAGTATTTCGATTACGCCACCCAATTCAAATTTGACTATTGCTTGTCGCGCTTTTTTAAATGTAGTGACTACCAGCCCCATACTGTCCCAACGTCTTCTGGTCCTTCAGACGACAGACTTTATAGCACGAATTAGTGGCGGACGATTCCGTGATCTTTTCTAGCATTATTCGCCAAAGATACACTGTCGTGCTTCCGTGCTGTACGAATGTGACTTTCCGATGATGGCGCACAACTCGCCGGCTCATCTTAATTTGCCTGACTAAGTTTCTCCTAACTTCTGACATCACGGCGAGTTATTTTGGTACCTAAAGGGCAGTTATTCAAGCGCGTTCTGTAGAATCTTCTTTTAGCTCCCATCTAATAGTGTGAAGTCTTGCTGGATTTTGGTATAAATGAGTGTTTGTCTCCGGACAGATTACTGTTCTGCAGGTTGCTGGCCTGTACTGACAGCTTCCATAACTATATATATATATATATATATATATATATATATATATATATATATATATATATATATATATATTATATATATATATTTATATATATATTTCGAGAGATTTTGCAAAAAACAGGACCGGCGACCCCCCCCTATCACTCATGCTTTGTGGAAATCCAGGGCAGTGATTTGGATAGGACGTTTGATAAAAGCATCTGGAATACCAAAGGGTTCATTCATTGTCTAGTCTCAGGAATCCATCAAAACTTCATGTTGCCCAGCATGACTTAGCAGAGGGCGTCCACTGACGAAAGGAATCGATCGCGAACAAGACCACCAAACACTTGCTTGTAATATTGACGCACCTACACGTGAAGTTTGCTATTTAACGCATTTCTTGAGGCCAAATCTGATAACATTGATTGTTTCAGGACGTTTATTACAACTAGGGGTATTAAAAGGATTTATTTTCTGCTGAGCTTCTCTTTCTTTTACTATATTAATAACCAGACATCGTCGCCGGTGATACCCTGCTACAGAGCAACTACAGCAAAAATATGCAATCATCTACTTTTCCTTTTTTTCTGTTTCTCTCCTACACAGACGTGCCAGGATTTGCGTTAGCGCTTGATCACCAATTTTGTGACCGATTCAAACACCGCATTAGCAGGTGATTTAAATTAATTGCAAGTTACTGGACTAAGTGGCGAACTTCGACAACGCCAAGATGAATCCGAGGACGATCGACTCTTTAAAAAGACAAATGCGTATTTAGTTCTGTAGAGCAAATTAGCTCTAGTCAATTCGTTCTTTCTCGAAGTGTTTGACGTTATACCGGCATGATTACTGAGTTGATTAGGTTCTTGTCTGCCCACTTAAAATGGGCATTTCCAATGGACAGTGCATGGCCACGTTCGTGACAGCTACGGGCACTTTACGAGAACATCAAGCGATTTCGTTGTAATACTGCAACAAATGCAATCTCGAATGAATTGTTTGCAACCTGCATGCCAAGTGCTAAGCAGTTTACTTAGTAACATGCGGAAGCGTTAACTGCAGGTACAAGAACTTTATCAACTACATCAATATCCTTCTCAAATTGTCTGTGCTGATAAAGAATTATGGTGCAGGATTGTGTTGGCTTGAAGATCATGGATAAGCGTTCTATTCACAAACATATACCTAGAAGAAAGAACTCAAGAGCGACTCAGAGGAGACTGCCCTAAGTCAAACAAACGCATATTTGAAGTAAGCGTAATCTTCCGATTCGATTTATAACACAAATATGCTCCGCCTACTTCAACTACAAGTCTGTCTTCGAATTCGCTACGAATAGGCTGCTTGGCGGAAGTTCTCTTCAATAGATTGCAATTTTTTTTGCGAGATGAGAATAAAAGTCTATATCTTAACATATATATATATATATATATATATATATATATATATATATATATATATATATATATATATATATAAATAAGACTTAATAATAAGTGTCTATCTCTTAACATATAACATAAAGTGGTAATGGGTCTCCCAAGGGAAAACATTAAGACCGCTCTTGTGCAATGGAACACTCATTATCACGTATCTGTTATGATGTTTATAACTTCACTAAATCAGTCCGTAGAAGTCTGCAGACAATGTGAGGATGCATATTGTAATTGGTAAGGAACCGAAAGAGGCGACGTTTCAGAAAACTCTTAAGAAGCTTGTGGAATGGCCCGAGTACTCTGATCTAAAGCTATCTGTATACAGGTTTTTTATTGAAAAAATGTTTGCTTGACCCATTACAAATCAATATTGGAACTGGAATGATAGATTGTACAATGATATTATCATAGTTTGTACTGACTTGACTTTATAAGAACTTATACACTAATAGTCGCAAGTGTACCAATGTGTACATAGCTATCTGAAGAATGAAATTCCCCTTTCAGGCATGTAAGGGCAAACAAGAAAGACATGGAGTTTTACAGCACTACCTAAACTATACCAATAGGATTAAACTAATTTTTCAACTTCGCTTGAGCCCCAAATATATTGAGACTTCACAAAGCGAATGATTGTGATATGACCATCACACTTTACTAATCCCAAGGCCGGCGATAAAAAGGCAGACATGTTGAGGTATCTAGGGTTTCCGCAACTGCAGCTGTAATCTGCAGCTAAAGCCTTAAACCTACACACATTCCGCTATGTGACTCCTCTTGGCATAACAGCAGCCAATGCTTCAGGATTCGTTGGAATCTCATGTTGAACGACACACAATGCTGCGACTATGATTACTACTAGCTAGGAAGAAGCTTCTTATTCTCAACCGTCCCGCGGCAGTAACAATCCTGACGGCAGCGATAGCAATATTAGCAGCGGCATTTACTGTGGCATTCACACTCGTTCGAAAACTTTTGAAAGTAATTCATCCACTCGAGCTATAATGACTTTTATATTATATTCGAAAGCAATTTATTGGCTACACAGGTAGACACAACTCTACCCGCCAATGGCTCCTGTGCTTCACCATGAATAGAGATCATTTCCATCTGAAAACATAGAATAATGTGTTGTGTTAGTCAAACGATTGCAATAAACCGAAAATTTGAAATGACCAGAATGACTTGCCTAGCTGACAACGAGACATGCGCCAGTGATGGCAATTACGTGTCCCCCACAATTTGACATTTGCTATATTCACAGTGCACTGTGATTAGCAATATAGTAATTACTACTATTAAACTTCGTACACTACGGAAAGCAGGGCACAGCCAACTACCTCCACCGGGGTGTGGACTGAAACGAGGTTTGCAATTGTAGTAGTATCCTAGAGGAGAATAAAAAGGCACCGTTGAGTCCTGAAAGCACCCGAGCTTTGCACAGCATGACCTGCAACAAAAAGGCAGATATTACCACAAGCAATAGCATTTAGCCGAAGATGATTCCAACCATTCATACGAAATAATCCCCGGTAATGCCTAAAATAGAAAAAAAAACTATTTAAATGTATAATACCTGGCTTCATCCGGACCTCTTGAATTGCCAACGGCTTTTAGAAGACTTCGAAAGTCCTCGACTGAGCAAGTCGTTTTTCGTAAGGGTGGCTCGATTTCCCCTACGAGGTCTGTATTGGCAAACCCGTCAGAAGTCGTGCTGCGTTCAAGAGGAGCCTTCTTTAAGACGTCCTGCTGTCCATGGCGTATTTTAGCCAAAATTCGCTTATTCTGATCAGCTCCACGGCGCCACACACAGTACCTATGCCAATACATATATTGTTGTTAAATGTGAAATGAAAGCATGAAATTGCCAATCATATATTGCTGCCAAAAAAAAAATTATATACAAAAAAATGAAAATTATTTGTTTCATATTGTTCGCAATTACTGCTGTTTGGTGCCCAACGAGCGTTGCATTTTTTCCTTAAACCCTATCTTTGAAATAGAACGGCCGAGGTGGCGTCTTAAAATTAAATACATACGATGAATTTACTACAAACTGATCGACTTAATTCGATAGGTTCATTTCAGATAAGCTGCACTGCAATTAACTTACCTGTCAAACTTGGCACAACCCAGCTGGTGTCGTTTCTCGTAACGGTAAACTCTACGCAGATGTCCTGCCCGATGCGTTGTCCATTGGGCGCTTGGCTCAACTACATCATTTCAAATTCATATATATATGTATATATATATATATATATATATGGTGTTACCTAAATATGTTACGTTCGGAAACTATACCTGCATGTACGCTCATGTTTGTCATTGTGATAAATTCTAGAATTCTCGCCTTACCCTACGCTTAACAAACTTTTCATTGCCTCGTTTGCGAAAAGCCACGATATACTATATGCTGCTTCATATAGTATTCATAAATCATATAGACGTAACAGTATACTGTTCGTATTTCGTCTGCGCCTTGCGACCGGAGGAGACACATAGGTGCGCGGGTTCGAGCCCCACCGTTGCACATTTGTATTTATGGGAGTCCGTCTATGAAGCAATGCGAAAAGCAGTCCCATGGACGTTAAATCTTGGCTTAGAGTCAGCCCCGAAAGGATGTTTTTTTAAAAGTAATCTCCAATTATGGGTTAAGCATAATTTTCCGCTCTGGTTTAGAAAGTATGACAAACCATTTCTTGAGTATATGCTTCTCATTAGATCTTCGGTAAAGCGCAGTGGAAGACCGACGTTTTTTAGAAACACGAGCAAATTGTATCGGTCCGTGTTGTCGAGACGGCCCTGTTGCTCCAAGCGTTCTAGAAGGGCATCTAAAGGAACAACAAATATCTTTATGTTGACATTTTTTCCTTTACTACAGCGCTTAACGATTACAGATTCAGAGTAAAAATGCTTAGCTCAAAAGTAAGTGTAAATATATCATGGCGTATCTATCAATAGAGAATTCTGAGGTGAGTTGCAGAGTTATATGTTTAAGTGAGCATTATTATCTGTCAGTCCACACGCATAGCAAATGACATAGAAACAGAAAATCACAGAGAT
The DNA here is from genome assembly GCA_003439945.1 of Dermanyssus gallinae. Lineage (NCBI taxonomy): Eukaryota > Metazoa > Arthropoda > Arachnida > Mesostigmata > Dermanyssidae > Dermanyssus > Dermanyssus gallinae. Next base: position 242,039 of record QVRM01005598.1, on the reverse strand, counting down.
AAATTACCTACTTATTTATTAATGAGTACATCAGCATGCTTAACTGCTTGCAAGCCAAACAAGCGACGCAAAGTTCTCCCTATACTATATCAGAAGCATCGCTGGAGCATTAGCCTACTTAGTGTGCGAACAGAAGAAGGCAAACGGCAATTCTAATCCTTCTTTTAGGTACTTAAACTGTAGGATTCGTGCGTATTTTGGTCGATGTAAAGTTTGACATCGCATTGCACAGAAATAGCAAATATCTGATCTAGATTATCTAACAGAGAACAATGGTAACCACCTAAGCCACTTTGATCATCATGATAAATACACAGTGTTGTCAGTATCGACTAAGAGTTGCTCGAGAGTGTACGTGCATCTATAACGCATTAATATGGCAACTTACAAATGCATGGTGGTAGCAACGGCCGATCTCGTTGGAGCTGAAGCAGCGACGCAATTTTATGTTTGTCCTTGTTCACGGAAATGCCCTAATATGCAGCAGATTCGGAGTATAATTTACGACAATTTAATTTAAACGTGCTGAATAAACGACTACCACAAGGGGTTAATCACAAGTGATAAGTATATATATATATATATATATATATATATATATATATATATATATATATATATATATATATATATATATATATATATATATATATATATATATGCGTCAAAGCTCCCTGGCTGACAACCATACGTTATGGGTTGTCAGCCCGGGAGAAAAGCTCACAGACTTAATGTAAATATTTCCTAAGATATATTGAAATGCACATACATAGTTATTACATTATTATATATGTATGTTCATGATGATAAATAAGGTATTGCCACTACCAAATTACGGCGTCAAAAACTACCAGTCTTAAACTAAGCCATTCGCGGTTGGAATAACCCAAATCTGCAGAAATAAATAACACAGATAAATTCATAGATCAAGCAAAGAGCGACGTCGACACCGAAACGTCAGCCAACCAATTCTTAAAGGAGTAGCCTTGGAAAAGGATTGCCATAATAATGTCATCTTTAGCTTTCTTCTATGTCGTTACGGAATTATAATTTTACATTTAGATATTCGACAATAATAATAATAAATAATAATAATAATATTAATAATAATAATTATTATTATTATAATGAATTGACTCAAAAATAATAATAATAATAATAATAATTTCGTTTTGTGAAACACCTGGGGTACCTGGTTTATTCTGAAATAGGCAAAAACAGCGGCTTGCGTTCTAATAAGTCGCTAATAAAGTACATGTGCCGTACCTTATGTACCCAGTGCTGTACATACAGTAGTGCCACTTGTAAGGCCCTGGCCGTATTTATATGCCCGGATCCGGCCCCAAACTGTAAAATAAATATTGTTTATTTATTTTATTGTTATGTTTATTTACAGTCAAGCCTAATGCTATCTTTGCATAATATTTATATAAAAATAGAAACAACTTTTTTTGCGACAACTATTGTTGTTTTCATAAAGTTACTGTCCTTACAAATGCTTATTGTTATCACCAACATTTTAATAAAAATTTTAAAATTAAATTTTAAAGTGAAGAATGACAATAAACCCTAGCTTATGGAAGAAGCAGAGTGCAAGGTCAATGACAAATCGGTTCTTTTGAAAAAAAACACTTATGCGACTACTACTATCTGTATGCAGGTTATAAATTTGCATCTTTAGCCTTGTGCTCACGACGCCATTGTTTCATATCTCATAGTTTATCATGGTTTTAAACGTTGGGCACTTCTTTACACTATTTGCATTCACATGCCTGTCCTGGATTATCGTAGTCCGTGTGAACGCATGTATTTTAATGGAACTTATGCCATGTAGCTGATATAGGCGTACCCTGCAAGCCCGATACCATCTGTTATAGAAGTACGACTATATTTTAGGTCATAAAAAAAATTTGATAGAAATGACAATTATTTCTGTTGTGAATATTCGGTTTGACCAGTTACTTCGTTGCCAGTTGATAATGTAAATAATTCATTTCAGTTCCAAACGTACTAAAATCAGTGCAAATTATACTGCTTGTAGACGTAATTACCTAAACAAAAAAGTAAATATGCTGAATCGTACTGACTAAAATGGTCGAAGCTAAAGCAGATTTTTAAGCTGGCATACCTCGGTCGCTGTCCGACTGAGCAAGGACATCGTGTGGCCAAAAGCTTCTACCATGGCGATCGATATGTTGCGGAGCCCGCGAACCTCAACCTGAAAGAGCCAGAATGATACGCTGTTCTGTGGGATCAATTGCTTGTCAGCGGGTTCCTCGCGATTTCTATACTCCCCTTTAGATAACCTGTAAGACCAAGTATCTCACTTTCTCTCTCTCTCTCTCTCTCTCTCTATATATATATATATATATATATATATATATATATATATATATATATATATAAGAAAATAACTACTAGTTGCATAGTTTCAACCCTGTATATATATTCGGTATAAAATTCAGTCTTCACCTAGTGAGTTTTCACGTCAGTTACCATGCCGTTTCGCAGCACAAGCGACTCAGATGCGAAGCTCTCGTGAAGAAGCTGAGGGCATGCAGTAAAGTGCAGCTTTACGGTCATGAACCCGTCAGCGTTCCCGCCCGTGGTAGCCATAAGCGGGGCACGAATTCCTCTGAGAGTGTCCAGCAAGCGGATGGCAGCAATGAGCTGCATTTGCTCGGTAACCGTTGACATATGACGGTGATTTTGCAAGTGACTCTGAAATTGCACAGGGTTGTTTATAAACCATCGCATTTATTACAAAGAATCGTTGCCCCATTATATATATATATATATATATATATATATATATATATAGTTGCAGTATACATAGTTTAAAGCACAAGCATTATAGCACCTGAAAATTTATCACAATCAAAAGCTGTCAGCCCCGAGATTCAGGGCCAATAAGGAAAACATACACCCACTAGGATATCTACAAAAGTGGAAACGCCAAAAACATACAATTGCTTGCCAATGCTGTTTTCTGTAATCTGTAGATTGTATAATTCACAAACTGCTACAAGGCTTTGACATCAAGCCGTGACCATGAATACCTTATAATATATTACTATTATTATGGACCGTTCCGAATTATTACTATAATTATAAACCGTTCCGAAAGAGTCATCAGGCAAAAGTTGCTATACAGGTCCCAACTGACGAACTATGCTACATATAAAAGAGGTAAACCATAAAGGAATTTTTTAAATATACCACGATGCTTAAATATGTTACTTGTTGGCGTCATTGGTTAGTGAGAATACTAACAAAATTACTTGTTGACTTCATTGATTAGTGAGAAATTGTAAAAAATGTACCTCAGCAACGCAGCGCAGCCACCCCAGAGTCGATTCTGGAACCGTCGAATTTTCGGTCCGATACTGCTGCTGAATAGGTTGCTGGTTTGTCGCAAAACCAAATTGCTGCTCAAGGATAAGAGTCAAGAGAATACATTCCAGCTTCAGCAGTCGTTGCTGAATAATGCCTACAAAGGAAATCGCACCAACTCGTGTATCTCAGCTAAAAATTGCATTTACAATCTTAAGGCAGGTAATATATATATATATATATATATATATATATATATATATATATATATATATATATACTCAAGATTCAAAGCGTGGCTTACTGACGAAATTGCATTTCACAACACTTAAATGCCTGCTAGAAATAATAAATAAAGAGTCTCCAGATTAACTACTTAAATTCACAACAAATACTAATTGATTAATTTTAACCTACCTAAAATTTAGTTTTAGCAGTAAAAGCAGGGTTTTACCCTAATAAGTTTACAAGAATCACAAATTGGACTAGACACTAGACTAAAATAATTACAGTTGATAGGTTCGTCTTACTGGCATTGACAACAAGCATTTCAACTTTTTCGAAAGACATGTGTAGCAGCTCGGAATCAATATCGGAAGGTGTGAGCCGAAAGATAATCGTGGTATTGTCAGCGAATGCATGCGGCTTGTCTGAAGTCTTACTCTGAATATTTAAAGGATGCAAAATAAGGACCAAAAACAAGAAAGGCACAAGGATGGAACCCTGTGGGGTACCGACGTCTACAGATCGACATATGAATTCGACGGCTCCAACTCTTACAGCCTGATTTTGGCGTATATATATACGAGCAAACAGACTCGGGTGTGCCTGCAAAACAACCTAACCCTTGAAGCAACTGCAAAATGTAAGCGACCGAACGAGAGCGACAGCTGATAGGTTTAGCTAAGGGGCCTGCGATCGATGAAGCCGCTAGCTGTGGCAGACTTCCAGGTACACTCATAGCGCCCGAGCTTATACTGGCTGTTCGTTTGGAAATCGCGATAGAGCTGTGGATACTGATGGGAACTTCAAGTGGAGCAATCAGGAGTTTTACATCGGCCTGGACTTATAGACGGGCAACCGTGTCCGCATAAGTGGTAGCAAAATGCCGATTTCGTCCGTCGGCAATATCCCTCAGATAGGTTACGAAATGGAAATGAGCTACATTCAGTGCAGGTGGTAGATTTACTGAATATTTTTGCCTACAACAAGTTTTATTAAATTAAATTCTAGAGCTGACGCGTGTCAGTCTGGAATCAATATTTCCAGATTAAGTTTTTGTCACTCGCCGGGTCCAACTAAAGCACCCTTACTCTTCAGAGAGCTGACCTGAAGAAAAGGAGAAAGAACTATTCGGCAAGCTATCTAAGTGAGTTATCCTGGAGAATGAGAATTTATGGAAGCTGAGAACAATGTCTCAAAAGGCTTCGAACGAGAAGTTGACATCATGTGCAAAATATGTAAACCAGAAAGCGTTATAAAGTCGATTCAGAAATACTACGATACTAGCCTTGTCGCGAACCCGAAACAGTATAGGTATTCCTCTTGCGCCGCGTGAAAAACTACTCTGTTGTCTGAAATTGAGAGATTGTTTATTATTCAAACAGGAAATGGTCTGAAAATAATGCAGCTTCAAGGATAGCCGGTTTCATAGAGGAAAACATGAAACAATTCGCGACGGTAATGTGGCCAATACATGTACTTGATAATGGTCGAGTTAAACGATGAATAGGATCAACACAACTCCAAGCCGAAAAAAGGACATATCATCAGAATGGAACGGGTTAGCAATTAAACTGACGTTAGCGTCGCCTTAGATTAGGTACGGGAGTAACGTGCTTCTAGGTAAGATACCGTTTAACAAATTAAGCAGATATTCTATACATATATAGAATAGACGACGTCAGTGCCACAGGCCTTAAGGCCCATTGCGAGCGTCGAGACATATTTCTGTACTAAATATATGTTAAATAAATATGTATGTTATTAAAAAATATATATATATATATATATAGGTAGTATCGTATATACCCAGAAACGTCTGTGCCCACTGGTTTTCCCGATTACTTGTTAACCATGGCCTGCCATGGTCCCATAATTTACCTAGATGATGCGAGAGCCAATCCAGTGACGACTAACTGTTGATGACATGCTGGTCCAACTGTCATCTTCAGAGAACTGTCTTTCTCTCTTTCGCTTATGCGTAGACGTAAATGCTGTACATTACTCAACGTCAAGCACTACTTAGTGCAACCACCTATATTGTTTTAATATAAATATAATTTGCCAGAGAACAGAAGGTACTCCCCTGATGACAATCGTGCAACGAGAGAAGCAATCATTTACTAACCAACATATCTATGATATTTACACACGTGCATGTATGTACATACAACATCTGAGCCGACAGTGGTTGTTGTCAATTAAGATAAGCACGACAAAGTCGACAACTAGTATTGCAATTCGAATTAGAAGTATTTCCTGTAGGGGAGAATATTTTCCTCTTTATACTCTTATCTCCGAGCATCAATGCCGCCTTCCGTCCTTAGTCTTCGCTACCTCTAAAGGCGGAGGTGGCCAACCGATACGCGCATACATTCAAGTCGGGCCGCTGGTCGTGCAGAATCGTCCGAAACAGCGGCGCCAGCTGTCGAAATCGTTGTCCAAGCCAGGCAGATTTAAAATTACTGCCGTTGTTTGTGCTGTTGCTACTGCCACCGGCGCTATCACGACCATTTGTGTTACTGCTTGCACTGTCCCGCATTGGTTCGCTGGATGATGTGCTATGCGCCTGCTTTTAAACGCGCCCAGACGCAAAAGCATACGACCAACCAATCCACACAGAGTTATCATGAAACAAACGAGAGTTTTTTAGAGTTATTTACACGACTACGCCTGATACTGATCGCGGGCAAATATGTATGTACTCGAATACAAATAGTTCGTACAAAAATGTTCGCACATAGTCTTTTCTACATTTAGCTAAATAGTCAAGCACAAAATTGCTGGCATAAACACTGATCAAGGGTGTATATAAATATATATATATAGATATACGAATCATGACGAGCAAGTTTATAGCCCACCTTCTCACGACGCTCCTCGACGGTCGTTGTCATTACCGGTAAAGAGCCATGAGTCATCATAAACTCCACGTCAGCGAGCCGGAGTTTTCGGTGCAGAATCTGCATACATTGGGGGTTTTGTGTTAACCGATTTAAATAGGTATTTATGTACCTTACTTTACTTTCTGAACATTTACTATTTTTGACATAACTTGAAACACATGTCCACATTAGGCCCATTATGAATAAAAAACAGTCCTATCTCAGTCTATATCAAGAACGCCAGCACCATGCATATATATAGGGGCTACAAAAAAGTTTTTTTCGGTTTTGTCCGTAAAGAATTATTATCAAATTTGAAAAAAAATTGTAGACCCAATATATATATATATATATTTTTTTTTACAAACAAACAACTTACCTTTTGAGCAAGGTCCAGGCACTCCAGAAGAACAAAGCGGGCCTCCATATAGGCGAGCAGCTAAACAGATTTGCAATAAATCATATATTTCATATTTGTCATTAACAGTAAGCGTTTACGTAATAGCTCATGTTATATATATATATATATATATATAAACCAGCCTTTCAAAAAGTCGTAAAAACAGATGTCAGAAAGTGAATGCTAGATTGGATTGTTACTAATAAAGTTTGTATTATTAAAATAATTATATTTACTAATCAATGTAAGTAAGCTTGGATTGGTACTTCTTTTTAAATGGGAAAATGCTTTATTGCACATCACAGATCACTCACTCGCTTCGCGCAATGCTGGTGCCACGGTTAGTATTAACGAGTACTTTGGGTTAGAAGTACTCAAGAGTCCACTTTAGAAATTATATCTTATAGCTTGGGATGCTGTTGCGGCAGCCTTGAATATACAAAAGCGTAAAAAGTAGATACCACCGCATCACCACTTCCGTGGTGTTTACTGCTTGCTACAACAAAGACAACAGTTAAATGCGTTTATCGTGCAAAACATATTCGAAATAGTTCTTCGAACAGTGTCTTAGACGGACGTATCGAAGCTGCTAATACCTATCGCAGAAGTTATCTTACCTGGAGAATGTCGACACTCTGGCCACAGTCACTATCGGGTTTGCCAAACTCTGGTTCAGGTGCGCCTGGGTTTTCAGATTTTGATATGTTTAAGGTCGCCCCTCGAATTGCAAAGTTGATAAACTCCATCTTCTGCTTCGCCCGGAACTCACGAAAAAAATCCTCATCCCGACTCATCGCGCCAACGAGGACCACTGAGCCAAAATATACATATATGCAACAATAGGATTTATCTAGTCAACATATATATATATATATATATATATATATTTGCTATTTTCGTATGTGATATTTGTAAGACTCTTAAATATAGCTATTTAAACGTTTGAGAGTTTAATACAGTGCGTTTGAATCCACATATAGGATCTAACGATGATAATAAAATGAAGCAAATGAATGCAAACTACATATATATATATATATATATATATATAAGCACCAGCTAATGATAAAGATGCGGAGCAAACGAGTATGGTATTGTGCCAGGTTTTTTCCTAGGCGTTAATCGGTCTGACGTGAAAGCGACGCCAGAAATGTATATACACACAAGCAAAAAGAGGCAACGAATACAGGCCAACTGCAATACAAAGAGCGCGATTAGAGTCAATTTGGTAGAACCAGCTGGTTTCCGCGCCATACAACTTTTGTATCAACCGCAGCCAGAAAGGGGCGTCCGTGACCGGGCGGTCTTTAGCGGCTGGGCGCTCCGACATGAACCTTTAGGAACGCTTTTCACTACGCTTTGTCTTCAAACAAATGTAGTAATCGTTCATTTGTGCCGGTTTTATTATGCCGAACTCATTCACATCTATGCAGTAATTAATCTGTAAATATATCGGTTGCAAAAGCAATAATGCTTTCACAACGTTGTATCAAAGCTATATGACATATGAATATTTTATATCAAACTACTACAACATTGACAAACGTTTTTTTCGGTAGTGTCATATATAATTATGAGTGTCCCTTTATGCAAGAGGCAGCCTTTCAATCAGTTTTCTTGTGTTTTTCTGACTTTTTCTTACTAGTCATGAACGCAGAACTATAGGCACGTTGTGTTAATGACAAAGATTGGCTTTTGTCTATATCGCATTAGCACTCATCTCATCAGTACAGTGAATATTACACCTTGACCATCCACAACTGGCCGACAGGTAGTATTCGTGCAAATAATTGTAATTGCCACACAGTTGAGTACAGCCGCCGACAAATGTACAACGTGAATGAATAATGTTTCCCAATGGAAGGAGGAGACGGAAACGTCTTATTTAGGAATAAGGATGAAATTTATAAAAGTAGTTTTTCTGCCTTCTTTCTCCTACATAGTTGTGCAAAATCTATTATTATTTATTTATTAACACCCGGGCTGGGTAAGTGTGTTTATGTTACATCACCGTTTTTCGACACAACAATCGATCTAGCGTTTTGCCAGTTCTGCTATGGACCGAACCGCCGGACAAACCGCGGCGTGGTATTTATCACATTTACTCCAGCATTCTTTGCATCGACATTCGCCTTGTGGTTTATGGAAGCCCTCCACGTTGCATAGAACGTAATGAGATCCGTGGGCTGCAAAGGCCGTTGTTAAATGGCGATCATTCACCCCGCTAGCCCTACACCCAGTGCTTCTCATTGCTGCTGTCCCATAAAGTCCTATGTCTCGCTAATTTTGGTTTGCCAGTTTCGCATATAGACATCAAAGGCGCACGTTTTCTTTAGATTCCATCGTTTTTGTAGCTCCTCTGTCAGCAGTGGGCCACCTTCCAACACGTGGACCACCCTATTTCTGCACGTATTTGAAAGCGCAAAAACCCGATTTAGAAAGAAAAACCTTACCCCATCAATTAAGCGCAATTCGTCCCTTACTCCCACCTTATCCTATATTAGTGAATTCCATATGTGTGTGCAAAATCTATGTTTCCGGGAGAAGCAATCAACGCATGAAAGAACCGATCATACCGGCATGATTGGCGGAAAATTCTGCATAAGCTGATTGGCACCCGATGCAAGCTAGCGAAAAGCAAATAGCCTGAGTAAGGGAAGTCATAAAAAGTATATATACGATATTTTGTTATTATTACGTTGATGTTTTCACGCTCAAAACCGTAAAAAATTGCCGCTACGTCAAAAAATTATATCTAATAGACTCTTTACCGGCAATAGCAAATTTAATGCCCACAATTTTCGTACCAAATTGATAGTGCTGTCGTAGTTGCCGAGTAACTAAGCCTTTTCCTATGCGACCATAATGCGCACACATCGCAATTCATTTGCGAGAATTTGATGAAGAACTCGATTTTTATATTTCCGCAACCTTCCTATTGGCCGCACCTAGCTCTGTGCGACCTTTTCCTGCTCTCACTGGTAAAAAGAAACTAGGTAAAGGGGCAAAGTTTCAAAACTATAGAGGAGACAAAGAAGACATCGCAGGAGCAAATCAACTCGATTCTCAAAGACTCGCTTAAAAAATGTTTCGACGAGTAGGAAAAACGGATAATGGCACAAGTGCATAGCAGCGAGAAGGAGCTATTTTGAAGAGAACAAATTCACTGCTGCTTGAGCGAAATTCTTAAAACTTGAATCCAAAACCGTAAGACGCGAATCATAATAAAAAAAAGATTCACATCGTACAGTAAATGGTCGACCCTGCTAGCCGAACAATATGTTTGTTTACGTATTGATCAAGCCAACAAACACTAGGGCACACTCTACTAGGGCTCGGAGCAGGGCAACCTCTGCAAAACATGCAAGCGATTGGCTACGCGTCCTACCGAGTGCATCATTAGCAACCTTAATAGATGATGCCACTACATGAATATGTGTCGGCCTCAGCTTCGGTACGCCGCTCGTTCACCCTCGCATATGCCCATTCGGGGAGCCAGTGGGCATTAGAGCTCACCACGCTCCATGATGCGCGCTCAGTGAAGGCCGTCGACGAATGACGGCACGCGGCTATTCACTACACACTTGCAAGGTCCCTCAGAACGACATCCTAGCCAGACACATTGGAACCCACACCTGGACTGAGCAGTAACGACGGTAAGCGTCTCGACAGGATAATCCTCATCCCCTTTGAACGGGACCTTGTATGCGACGCTCAAGTTAAGGTTACTGTCTCACTTTCTCCCTTAGTGGTCGGCTTTGGTTCACTTAAAACAGATCACGCCGCGCGCGACCTTAGCAAGGAACAATAAGACGAATAGGTACGCCGAATTGAGCAGGAAAATAACTTCTACTAAGTGGACTTCGAGAGCTTAGAACCGCCGGGCCCTCTAAATGATAGACTACTCATTAAGTTACGTGAGCGTCTCAATCTAACTACGGGGCTTACAAGAGTCCCATAATTCTTACACCAGAGGCTTTCCATTGGCGTCCAGCGGAACGCGATCTCAATTCGAGCGGATCGCCGATGGGACTAAGGTGGAAGTAAGAGACAGCCTTAAAGGGTCTAGGCTTGAGACGCTAAGCTTATGTGGCCAGCATTGTCAATCTTCGGCCCTGCACAGTGGGTTCATTGCGGGCTAGGGACAATGTCGAATCAATTCGGTTATGGCAGGAGTTGAAATAATCGGTCGTGCGGAATGTTAGATCGCCTCCCTAGCGGTCAAGCCAGTTTTTTTACATCGGATACAGGGGCTCGGAGCACGAAAACGGCGTAACGATTCTTTCCTATTTGCGCCGCCATGCGTTCAGTGCCGAGCAAGGGAGCCGAGCTCACCCATGACTGGCTCTCCTCCTTTGCTTGTCTACGGCCACGGCCTCAGCTTAGAGTGTCTTCGTTGGGTCGTCAGCGTAGGCCAACATCCATGCTACGTCGTGCAGTTCCCTGAGATATATATATCCTTACCGAAGGCTATGTTCCAACGAAACGGACCGAAAAGTGGGTCTTGGGATGTTCCGTCTGCCGTTTTGAAAGCTATTTCCCAGTTTTGTGCAAGCCGTGTCCTCGCATTGAGAGAGGCAGGCTAATAACTTCTTTATAGTGTTCTGTACTTTGGTGAGGCACTTTAGATCTTGGATTTAATGGTAGCCTTAAAGAACGCAGATGTATAAGCTACAATTATCTCTGAAACGACACAGAAACGAGACGCACCGTTTCGGGCAGAGTTGCCGCACGTAGCATCTCTGTGCGGGAGTTTCACATCACTGATCACTTTAAAAGATTATCGCTAATTATCATTAGTATTCCGATACGTTGGCACAGCAACCGTACACGAACACACTTCCTAGTTACTTAAGATATAAATAAAATAAATATTTACAATAAATCTGCAGATATTGTTTATTGTTTTTCGTCAATTACACCGGGGTCTACCCACATTCATATATATTCACGATTTATTTTCTGTAAAAGACATTGTGTATATGTTACACATATCACGATGGATTAGCCTACTAAGTCAATGTGCTTAGCGGGCGTGTATGGTGACAATCACGTGTCTATTTCATCTAAGCCAGGCCAAGTCTAGTTCAGAAATGTGCCTCGATGAAGGCAGCGTTTTCACGTTGTATGTCAAGACTTTGTTTAAATAAGGACCTGCTATTACCAAATGACTGGTTTAACAGAGTGCCGACTTTGCAGATCAACTGCCTGATCCGAGCACCAGGAGCATCCAAGGTTTTAAATGCGAAAGGGCAGAACTCGTGGGAATACTCTATTGATGAGGGTTTTCTTAGCATACAGGTTTCCGCAAGGTGGACTGCTATCCCAGCTTCGGATGCGCCTAGATGGATGGGGCTAGGGAGTCGGTAACGGTTGCATCCCAAACCAGCATTTTGCCTCGCTCGATAGGTGTAGGTGTCATCCCGTCTGGGCGCCTGCCCTCCTCTGCGCAGAGACCTGGCGTTTTGCGGATGCACGGAAGACCGCATGACCTAAGGGCTCTGCTGAAGGTTTCATTGATAGCGGCATGCTTAGGGCGTCATCCTACGCTGATGATACACAATAGGCCGTGATGTTTCAGTTTGGCCGAGATTTGTATAGGTCTTTTGTATTTCACGAACGCATAGATTTTCTCCAAGCCCCGAACTAAAGAAATACAAACATCTCGTAGAGGCGATGCAATTTAGATGTTTAGTACATTGCACCACGTGTGTTCTCTTCACCCGATCTCTAACCGACCTTTGGCGAGCTGACTTAATAAAGTATTCCTTTGACATGGGATGAATCAACTCGGGACTTAAACAATCCGTAAATTCCAAGGCATGCATAGCGAATAACAATATGGGAACTCAATCCCAATTCAGCGCAGCCTAGCTATAATGGACGAAAACCACTATACCGCTTAACCATATCTTCATGCCTAATGCATAATTTTCTCTTTCTTCTTGCCTTTAGGTATCATTTGAATAAGCCTCAAGTGATATATATTTTGCATTCATGCTTCTCTTGCAGATACCTCTTACTTAATGCTACTATATATATATATATATATATATATATACATATATACATTTACATATATATATATATATACATATATACATTTACATATATATATATATATATATATATATATATATATATATATATATATATATACATATATATACATATATGAATATATCTATATGAGTGTATGTATCTGTATACTCTTGTTGCTGTCCCACTGCCGCGCCTTTCTGGTTAGTCGATGGTTCTCAATTGTAACGCCACACACACACACATAAACACACACCGGAGGAAAGAACAACTATTAACTCAATTTTGATCATTGCGTACGAGTCGGACGAAACGATGGCGTTTAAGTTCTGGACACACATCAACTTTGCGTCTAATCTGCTTACTACGGATCTTATTGGATTTGGCCACGCCGTCTAGGTCGGTCGGTCGTTTCATTGCGAGCGCATCGAGCGAGCCCGGGACACCCGTGTTCTCGCACAGCAGTCTCCGCCCACGCTCATCCTGCCGCCCAACTGGTCAATCAGTCAGTCAGGTTACCACCGGCTGCTAGATATCTCGTACTGTCCGAACACACAACGTCCAGCAGCGGCAGCAGCAGCAACAACAGCAACAAGCACTTTCAATTCACTCGCGCACTTTAAACTTGCTTCCTTGCTACGACAATGGACGGTTGTCCGAGCCACTGTCGGTGTATCAAGGCGATGAGAACGCATTCGCCACAATGTTTGTTCAGTCCATGAAGGGCCATACGTACACACATATGATGGGCTAGAGAGTTTCGCATATTGTTGTTGTTGTTGTTGTGGATGTTGTTGTTGTTCCTGCTGCTGTTGTTGTGGTCGTTGTCGTCGACATTGTTGTAGTTGTTGCTGCTGCTGTTGTTGTGGTCGTTGTCGTCGTCATTGTTGTAGTTGTTGCTACTGCTGATCCGTTTTTTGCTGTTAGTACTGCTGCTGCCGCTGCTTTCTGCCTTTCTTTTTTACTTGCATTGCTGTTCGGATTAATTAAGTATAAGTATGCTCTTTGAAAATGAAGTACTGTTATTGTACGTATAGAGTAGGTTTCTCTGCATGCAGCGTCATTTTCACTACGCACTATGACACCGGTACATCAGCAGCTCTCTACATGGTTTTTTACCCGTTTCTAAAAAAAAGAACATTTTTCTGTGATCTGCCAAACAGTCTATCATCTTACTGCGGATGAACAACAAATACTCCTCAAAATACAAGCTAGAATCAGGAATGTGGTATGCCAAATAGCTCATATGCTCTTTAGTCGATGTTGTCATGTCGATATTTGTTGGATCTTTACTCAGCTACGCCCCATTCTACAAAGTAGTACGTTTCTAGCAGGTTTAAATCTGGACTGCTAGGCAGGCACCAGTCTTTATTGAAAAACGAACTTAAATGATCTGACAGGAGCCACTGTATGTAGCTTGTTATGTTATGTAGCTTTTATGGGCGTCTTGCTGAAAACGTATGGCATATGGCTTGGCAGAGTATATCTGTCCACGGTTTCCACCATGTAATTTGTAGAATACGATGATCATGCAGACAATACCTGAATGGAACACGACTATTTAGCTCTAATTTAAGCACGTGGGCTAATGGTGCAAATCAAGACATGCATAGTTATCAACAGTGCCGAAGTGTGCCGGAGAGTGATACTCCGGGTATCGCAAGGGCTGACAGAGAAGCGGTAAATTGCTCAAACCTGCCACTTCACCAAGAAATCAAAAATGGAGCTTGAACCTAATCTCCTCACCGCCCCAAAAAAAGTACAGTAATATCAAAGCGGCTGCGACATTTCAGTATTATGGCAATTTATTGCGGATGATATATATATATATATATATATATATGCATGTGCTGGTTTGAGATGGTATAACATTACTACTATCTTTTTGAGAGTACCCCTTCTGTACTTCACCCGGCAGGATCTTGCCTTCGGTGGCCTTGGAGCTCGATGGGCTGCGGGCTAACTTGCCTCTCCAGCTGACTCCCCTGGGCGATTCAAGGTTTACGAACAACGCTAAGGTCTCGTGTGTGTGTACACTGTACAAGTATGCACAATGTACCTATTTGTATGCAAGTATAATGTAAGTCAGTTTTGCTTCTCTTACATTGGCTGCTAAAGGCCATCCAACGGTGGCTATCGGGAAGGAAATAGTCGTCTTGAAGAACGCTCACGGACACCGAAAGCCTAGATGCCTCACATTTGAACGTAAGTAAATATTTTCGAGTTCTAGATTGATCTTCGGAACACGTCGATACGTCCCGCCTCGCTACCAAACAACTGACCCTCGCGCATCCCCTGTTTTTTTTCTAGAAGAGCGATGTTCGACCAGCCCCACAGGTATAGCACCTATGTGCAATTTCACTGCCACTCCCAAGCAAGATCTTTGCGCCAAATGCATTGAAAAGACAGTCTAAGTTAAATTGTTTACAAAATAAGCCTTTTGGTTTGGGCTCTCGTAAGGGGTCTTCCAGTCTCATTGCTGAGTTCGGCGTGTCTGAGGAGTCTACCGGGAACTCCATCAGGGCTTGCACTGCCGGCTCGGGCACTAAGCCTTGCGGTTCGGGTGTACATGCTGTATTGGCCTTACTAAAAGCTATTTCGTTTATATAGATTAATTCTGCGCGTCTAGCATAGCGGGGCCTACCGAAGCAGTTAAGACAGCTTTGTAGACGCAGACCGACTCTGGTAGTTTGCGTAAAAATAGCTTGCAGATCGGGGTATCGATCAACGCGTACGCCATGGGGCTGCTTATGTATTTATCTAATGCATTCTGATTACGACGGTTTTCTAAAGAACCCAGATTAAACAGGACCTCTGATGCTTTACGTGTTCCTAATTTATGATTGTCGTGTTGCCATCTCTATTAATGACCCTGCAAGGGAGCCAGGTATTGTAACAGGCGTAGCAAGCGAAACCTAGATAAGCAGCTTTAGCTTGTGATCTATTTTGGCTCTTATTCAGACGTTCCCTTGTAAATTGATGTTTAGTTATTAGTATTACGATTTAGTTTAAATTTCTACAAATACGCGTATATAGTACGTCGCAACGTTTACTGACATATGAATAAAGAAGAACAGATTTCTGTCAAAAACAATATTGAGAAAAGTAGCGACTAGTTAAACGCGCAGTACTTTTTGCAGCAACAGAATTCTTCAATGATCAGCAAGAGAATGCAATATCTATGACGTCACTCAATAAAGGGAGTTCATATAAAAAAAATCAAATAATGGAGGCCAGCGGTAAGGAATGAATATATATATTTGCGTTACAAAAAGAACTGGGTCCAGAGTAAGTAAATATATATATATATATATATTTCATATGATTTTCCAGAGTAAGTAAATATATATATATATATATATATATATACTTACCCAACCCCTGTTTTTTTTGCGGCACAAGTAGCGAAAGTCAGCCATGCACTGGCAAAAACTGGTCGCACAGCAACCTACTTGTTACAAGCGTGACCGTCTTCGAGACTGCACTCACCTATGGAGACACGTGAGACGTACAATGTCACACTTATAGTTGCCATTCGATCTTGCCGCAGCGTACGTCGTCCACTCGCCGTATTCTCTGCGTCCAGCATTAAAGCTGCGCCGTGGGTCTTTACATGCAAAGGGCGTGTCCGCGTGATGTCAAACCGGCTGTCGATCGATACGCTAAAAAAGCATTGGGTTTACTTCAAGAGCAGTCAGAATTGTCTACAAAATCGTGGCAATTTATCGCATGGCAGATTGCCGACCGAGATTCAAGCTCACCTAAAGAGCTATATATATATATATATATATATATATATATATATATATATATATATATATATATATGTATATGTATATATATATATATATATATATATACGTTCTTGTTTATATACAGGGATACGCTAAACACTTTCCACTCTAAGTGCACTCTGTGGTGATGGAGGTGCGAACCAATGAAGTGGCTTGGACGATTATTTTGACGCAAACGTGTCTGCAGTTGAATGTGCTTTTTTTCTCCTCATCAGTAGATGATAGTGGTGAGTAGTATTGGGAGCGGAATTTAACGTATTGCTTCGGACTGCGCGGCGGGCAACCCTTGCCCAAACGGCAACGGCAGCCGCATTAGCATCAAGCCAAGAGAATGGCCAAGAGCACGCCGTGACGATTATGCTGCCGAGATAGCTTCTCGCGTTTGGCGGACGCGCTTCGGGTTTGCAATCACCGCCGTCACATGTCTCTGGAATCCCGAACTGTGGTGTCGCTTTGTTCAGCTTTTATTTTTCTCGCTCTATATCTCTCGTTCTTGCATTCTCTCTTCCTCTCTTTCTCTCTCTCTCGCTCGCTGTTTCTATATATCTCGCTGCCTGACGCTTCTTTTCCCCACGTTTGCTCCGGCATCGCCTAAGCCCAAAGTCGACACAGAGCGACAGTAACCCGTCGTCGGGCATAGGGCCAGGCACACAACACGGCCCGCAAGCCTTCTCTGCAGAGAACTACAGTAACAACACCAACAACAACACTAACAATGACAACAACAACATAAATTACTACAACAGCAACAACAACAACCACAATAACAAAAATGACAACAACAACAACAACAATGGTACCAGCAATACAGATGAGCGGGGTAGTCCTACCCGGGGTTAAGGATCTGACGGCGGGGGGGCTCTAGCCAGTTAGCAATGCCAGCGGGCGGCGATGACGACTGCTGTCGTCGCTACGGAGCCTTCTACGGGCCTACGAGAGAGAGAGAGAGAGAGAGCGTCGTGGTGCCTCAGCCCCGCGCGTCCTCAGACAGTGTTTTACATGGGAAGCCGCCAGGTGGAGCAAATCGCCCCCGCCGACGCCGCCGCCGCCGCCGCTGCCGGTTGCCGCCACCACCACCACCACCACCTTCCTCATTGTCCGGCTGCGGGGGGGGGGGGGGGGGGGGGGGTTCGGTGCACGGGTGGTGAGGGCAAGCGAATGGAAGCAGCAGGATGAGCCTGGCCGGCGGGGAACCAATCGGACGCGGGGAGGGACCGCCAAACCCCGCCCACTGGGGGGCCTCCCTGCGGCATAACACGGAGCCGCCAGTTGGCGATCCGCCGACGGTTCTCGCCGCCGCCGCAGCAGCAGCAGCAGCGGTCGGGGCCACCGTAGATTGTAGTCGCCGTCAGCACCGTTGTGGCTGTCGAGGCTCACAACGCTTGACGCCTATCGACGCCTCAATTTCTCTCTTTCTCTTCCTGCCCCCTTCGCTTTCGTTATCTCTCTCTCTATCTCTCTCTCGCATTCTCACGCGGACGCTCTCTCGATCTCTTGGCAAGGACAGAAAGATGTCTAAGCCATGCTGCTGAGCAATGGAAGCAGGGCAAGGAAGCTTCTCCGCCAGCTGCAGCAGCAGCAGCCTCGTCAGTGGCAGAAGCTAGAGAAGCAGATTCCAGAGAGCGGCGGCGTAAATTCGTCGTTGCCCTTCTGACGACCGAGGGTGAAGCCCGGAGGGGGGGAAGAATGGTGGTAGAAGCAATCCGAGTATTAAAAGAAGTAGTAGTAGTAGTTGTAATAGTAGCAGTAGTTGCTGTACCAATAGTAGCAGTAGTAGTAGTAGTAGTAGTAAAAAGTGGTTTTTTAGTGGTATTGACAGCAGTAGAAATCGTAGAAACCGGAGGCAGTTGTAGTAGTCTTCATCTTTTGCACGCTGGTTGCTATCTGATATTAGTGCTAAATATCACTGCGCTGCTAGGCAGACAGACAGACAGACAGATCGACAGCGGACAGATAGGCAAGTAAGCACATAAAATAGAGAAATGTAAATAGAGAGAGAGAGAGAGAGATATGTGCCTATCTGTGACGGCAGATGTCAAACCGTTTTAGCGTCTTGTCATCATTGCCGTTGCTGCAGGCTTTGCTGTACAAATCGTCATTCACTGAGGGGAGCTCGGGCGCGCGCACCTGTTCGTACAGACCGATTGGTTGGTGGGTCGGTTCTTCCGTCAGTCGGTCGGGCGGTCGCGTATGAAGTGGGGCTTCATCAACAATGAGGTCCATCACCACCACAACGACGGCAACGACTGGTCCTCGACGGCATCATCAACAATGACGATGGTGTCGTGATGATGATGATGACAAAATGGCGTTGATTGACAATTGCGCTAATGGGGGTGACTATGGTGAGCGGCGTAGTAGGCCGTCCTACATACTTAGTTTGCGTTTGGTGGTTGGCGTCGCTGAGCTTCTGCTCTATAATAGCAACGTGTTTATGCATTCGTTTTTTGGTCCGTTTTCAACTTTCGCCACATAGGAACGTAGCAATGGAACGAGAAACAGAAAAACCTCTCTAGCAACCGAGAGAGAGAGAGAGAGCGCGACACACAGAATAATATAGAGAGGAAAAGGGAGACAGGGAGAGAGAGCGAGAGATAGCGAGAGAGAGAGGAAGAAACCCTCCGTCATAATGAAGTTGCCACAACGACGGCGAAGAAGAATCACCACAGATACCTGGTACACGCTGATGGAGCACACAGACTGCTCTGCCAGGTTAGTTGATCTCCGTTCCGCCTTGTTGTGCTACCAAAAGAGCGAGGTGGATTCTTGGTAGCTTGCTGCACTAGACTTGTGTGTGTGTGTGTGCGCGCCGGCGATTGAACTTGGCGTGGCTTAGCTGAATGGCGGGCTGCCTTTGTTCCTTGTCGTGCGTCCTCTATCTTGTGTACGGTGCCGTGGGCGTGCGACGTCGAACGCCAAACGCCGGACCGACCGAACACCGTACTACACAGCCAGCGACAACAAGATGTCGATATTGGCGGATGACAGTTGAGCATCATGCGCAGCTGCCAGCGGTGCCATCGCCACCGTCATCATCGTCACACACACACTCACACGCGTCGATATTCGCGATGTCGCGAGACAATCACGTTGACGCTGTTTGCTGACAGCGTCTAGATCCATTCCCACCCACAATTCCCTGCTCCGCGCCCCCTTCTCCCCTTCCCAGGCGGATGGTAGATCTTCATCTCTACCATCTGGCTTACTCCAACAGTAACAACTCCCTGTAGCACTGTAACGGCAGCAGCAGCAACAGCGGCAGTCGCAGGAGCAGCAGCAACATCCACGATCCGTGGTTCAGGTCTGCGCGGCCGTGAGTCGTTCTTGACGCTTCATCCGGCCGATCGTCCGTACATCTGTCCGGCGGCGACCGTGGTTGTGGGGGCGGCGGCGGCGGCAGCTTTCTAGAGCCAAAACGAGGTGACACCCCCTCCCTCACCCCCTCGCACCTCCGAAAAACCACCGGCGTGGAAAGATATCCACGCCGGCGCAGGACGCAATGAACACGCCGCCGGGCCGGGCAGGCCACGCCGTGCACCCCAGCTGACGACAGCAGCACGCATATCGCATCGAGGTGCTGCAACTCGGACGCTACGCTACGAATGATAGCGATTGAGTAGGCCCAAAAAAGAAGATGATGCACTTTTACAAATATTCGCCCCGTTGGCAACCTTCGTCCTCCATACCGCCCTCCCATCTCTCTCTCTATCTCTCTCTCCCGCCCCATCTTTCTCTCTGTATCTATATATTTATCTCGCTCTCTCTCTCGTTCTTTATCTTGATGATACCTCGGATATCTCTGCATTTGGAAGAGCGACGTCACTCACAAGGACGGCCAGCGCATTTTTTAGCTAGCATTGTTTACTTTTTTTTCAGAAAAGCCACTGATAATGATTCTGTTGTATGCGCAAGTGGGAGGAACCCTCTTTTTCTTTTACTGCCCCTCCCCCCGATAGTATTGGCAGCAGTCACAACAAAAAATAGCTGTTCTTGTTCTCTCTCTCTCTCTATATATATATATATATATATATATATATTGTGGACATGTCACACAGACTCATGGGCGGTTCGCGTGCTCATCTCTCATGGGCCATTTGATTCCTCCGCTACTCGTGGCAGCGGCCGCCGCCAGCGCGCTTCGACTTCATGCATCGTGTATTCCCGAAACCTCCTGTATCAAGAAGAAGATGTAATTATATATATATATATATATATATATATATATATATATATATATAGTGCTTAGCACACCTCCAGCTGGCAGTTGGCTGCAATGTACAACACATAGGACTAAGACCTACATTCACACACCACCAATCTTCGAGACGTCTACCGTACCTAGAAGCAGTCCTGAGCGTCGGTTTATCAGTACTGGGTATATGTGATCTACTATTGACCATCATTACAAATAGAACTGAATTGGCAAAAATCCAGAAAAAAATTTAAACGCTAATCGTTATCTTACGTTAAATGATACTTTTATTCGTTTGCTGCCTATACAAAAGGACAATGCGTCTAGTTCAGCATTACAGGCTAAACTTACCTTGGTCTTTGCATGGCGTTCGATCAGCACGAACAAATCACATGAGAGAGCGAGATGGGGAGAGGGAAGCAAAATGCCGCAATGAAAAACATGCAGAACGATAGTGTGGAGACCTGCAGATGCTTTCGATGGTCACGTTTCGGTGGCTAGAACACGCGCATCGTAGTGTCGAAATCTACTTCTGCTCTTAGCATTACTGCTACAGCTATAATACTACTACGGTTTTCACTCCTAACTGTCGACAAGCCGCTGCCGCTGTTTTCACTGCTAATTTAGAAGCTATTCTTCTATAGCCGACGATTCTTCTATGCCTGTGCACTTATACGATTAGGTTAGCGTTCAACTTCACCCTACGAGCGGCACTGTGTTTTGGAGCCTGCCTGTTAGTTACTAGGCCTGCTTGAGCTACACCACCGCTGTACTTAACACTTGTACCCGACTGAAAGAATATATATAATCAAGCCCAACTAGACAAACAAATGTGTTTTTCTTTTTAAGGAGGTTGTTTAGAGCATTCTCGAGGGTTGTCCGTCGCCCTCGTCTTGTTTGGGATCGCCATAAGCCGCACATCGTCAATAAGCCACCGACGGCCGGACATGTTGAGGCATATCTAGGGTTTCCCCACCAGTCTTTGTGGCAGCAACAGCATGGCCGTTGACTCTCAGCGCTAGCAAACGAGAGCTTAGTGATCTATTGAAACCTATACCTATAGCGAACTACAGCTGCTGTCACTGCTGCAAGAACAGCACACTAGCACACGAATAAGTGAGGACATAGGCAAACGCTAATTTCACACAACTTTGCATCGTTTTTATTAATATTTCTCCATCATTTTCATACCTCATCTTGATTTGATCCTCCATTTTTCTCTCTGTTTTCATATTTTATTCTCTTCCTCTCTCTCTCTCGTTCGCCTTCTTTGTCTGTTTTCTTCTATCCTGTTTCCGCTGCTTCCCCGGTTTCAACCTGTGTCTACTATATTGTTATTCTCCTCCGTCGTTACACACGGGTTCACTATTATTATTATTATAACTAATAATAATAATATTATTATTATTATGATCATCAGTATCATCATCACCACCACAATTGTCATTATCGGCATCGGGTTTAACATCTCGCGTTTGCTCGGTAATCGGTAGTTTATACCTTAATTAACCATCGGCGGCGCTGCCGTTTCTTCTGTTCGTCACTGTCGCCATGTGTCACTACGGTCATTATTTATTGTCTTCACATCATAGACATTTCATCATTTTTATTGCTCGAGAATGTACAGTTGCAATCAAGAATCAGTGTGTTCGTGGTTGTTGTTGCTGTTGTTGTTGTTGTTGTTGCTGTTTTGGTTGGCGTTGTTGTGGTGATTGTTGTTTCTGCTGCTGCTGCTGCTGCTGTTGTTGTTGTTTTGTTACTGTAGCTGTTTTCGTTGTTGTCATTGTGACTGCTGTCTCTCTCTATAAGTGTAGTTGCTTTGGTTTATCTCTTTTTTATTGAGATCCTTTTCTGCCTGCGCTGGCGGTTGAGGCATGTTGAGGTACCACTCTCGCCACGTGTTTCTCGTGACCCAGCGTTGTCGGCCGTGACCCAGCATTGTCCGTCGAAACGCGGCGTGACCGCGCAGACGTGGCCACTCTACCGTTCGGCACTCGACAACTGTGCCACCGCAACTGTCTCACTCACTTCGCGGTTTTCTGTGCATGACCTACTCAGTAGTTTAAATATCTAGTATTAACATGACTCTCGAAGAGTCGTTCTATATATATATATATATATATATATGTATATATATATATATATATAGTGTGTGTGCACATTATCCACATTAGAACCGCTTAGGTCCTCACGGCGCGTACATATTTCATACACTGGGGTGTTATAGTTCAGCACTGTGAGCAGTGTGTGGCATCATTCGGCTCGGCCCTACCAATATATGTATAGTCTTGCTACTTAATCAGCTACCATCATTAGATCAATGGCAGGTTTAATTAGTATAATCATCGGCGTTGTCGTCGTATCGAATCTCCATCATCGTCATCATCATCATCATCACCGCTTCCATTCTTATCATCACCATCAATATCGTCGATGCATCCATGTACTAAATACATTACAACGGGCCCTGACGGCGCCTAACGACGCGTTGTTGTGTTCGGCGGCTAAATGCTAAATCTCATCGTGTCTCATGTAGGCTCTCTTCGATTGCATGTCAAAAACCTGTCGTGGAGATCTGAGTCGTCACATATGTATGTGCGTGTATGTATGTATATATATATATATATATATATATAGTGGGTGGATTTGGCCTGTGTGTAGCTGATAATTGGCGTTTCTAAGCAAAACAAACGGTTGGTAGTTTCGGTCTAGCGGCAAAATTCAAAGTTCTAGAATTTTCCGATCCACCTTCTATATATATGTATATATATATATATATATATATATATATATATATATATATATATATATATATATATATATGCGCGCGTGTGTGTAGGTATTGATCACTGAGTTAACGTTGTTCGATTCCGAACGTTGGTTGCCATAAACCCTATACACGCTACATCACCACAGCTTAAGGGAGCATACATTATGTGCGAGCAGCGGGACAAGCAACCATAATAATAACTTTCTATTTATCTGCACGTTTCAGACTGAGGAAGCAATTGGATAAAACCAACAAAAACTGTCGACGTCAAGTACAACGATGTTTGACCATAGAGAAACTGCATTTGGCCATAATTTAGTCGTACCCTTTCGTCGTCAGCGTTTTTCTTATGATGACAAATATTGTCAATTTTATTTTAATATCAATAGGGTTGGATAATTACGTAGCATCTCTTTTAGACTTCCTCTTTTTTTTAAGAAGATCTTTCTTTTAGACTTCTTCTTTTGAGAGAATCTTTGCCCCCGAGTTTTTTGTCCGAGCATGGCCGATTAAAGTTCAGTCCGGTGTTCACCTTGTCTCAGATTGGAAACCATAAAAAGCAGTTTAAGGGTGGCCAGTCCAGGTCTAGATAGAGCCTACGACATCTCAAATGCAAGGCAGTGGCTTTGACACTAAACCACCATACTCGGTAAATGCGATTATTCAAATACGATAGAAATACAATAATACAAAATTCCCTCGACGCTCGCTAACGCTGCTCATGCGTGTATTGAGGGGCGTATGTGTATATATATATACTACAAGACGAGTCACTCATTCATTGTATGCACAAGGCGTAAACTACCGGTCTGGCTTATAGCCCCAATGTTCGGCTGTTTGGCAGACGACCCCCAACACTTCCACTCTCGAACAAGGGCAGGCCTTTATTCCGGAGGAACCTCTCAGCGCAGACACTGCATAAGAAGTACGATGACATTCCGAACAATAATCATACGCTGGCTAGCGTTGAGTAGTCCATAGTGTCATAGCGTTTTGGTAAACGGCTTTCGCTTTTGTTAGCGCCAGGTAAAATGTTTTGTTAAATTACAGAGTTCCATGTACTGACTTCCAATGCGTCATCTCAAGCCAGAGTCACAGAGGAACATTTCTAACCTAGAGCCGAGCAGAGCGGTCCCTCCCTCGTAGATGAAGACCAAACACACAAACGAATGACCTTAACAGCAACAACACAGGACAAAAGACGCGTGTCCAACGACTCAGGAATGTGTGTACAATTTCACCCGCCTTCAACTCGTTGCACTGAATCCTCCTTGGATCTCCTACAGCCTGGCCTCGTGTATTCGTGCGTCACGACAGTTGATTGTGAAGATGAACAACACACATAATTGCATATGCTTTCTTTTTTCTCATCCTGTATCGTTCGCATGGGTTGGGAGACTTCAGCGTTTCGATTTTGATTTCTCCTGGACAGCCGCCGGCTCGCGGATGGCGGCTCTATGGACTATGTCTACAATCTTTCCCCACTCCCTCTCTTACCCCCGTCTTAGGGGTTCGCCTACGGATTGTTGCTGCTGTTTCTGCTTTCCCCTCTGACCGTTCCGTTGAGAGTCCATAGGCTGCGAGATCGCATTATGGTCGGACGGACGTCGTAGCGACGATCGAGCAGAAGGTTAGGATTCATATGCTCTCGTGTGTCGCTGACAACAGTTGATAACCAACCGGTGTCCGTCGTCCCGCGTCCTACTTCAAGCTGTAGACGAGGGGTGTTCGCTGGCGTCACACGCCTGTCATTACTTTTCGAAGTAATAATACTATTCATATAAGATTACTACGATAATTACTATTATGGTATTTATTATGACTATATGTATACAGAAACACACGCATATATATATATATATATATTTATATATTGCTGTGGCGCTCGGGAGCTAATTTGTGTTGCCTGCATCTGAGGGGGTCAGCACGTTCAATTGTTGCAATTGTGTTTGTCAGTCTGTTTATGGAATGAACGTGGCGTTTGTCTGCTTTGATCTTTGAGGCCATTTTGGTTGTTGTCCGTTTTAGTTTCATCATGTTATGTTTGTTGTTGTTGTTGCTGCTGCTGCTGTTGCTGCCGTAAAACTAGACTACTGTCGTACATGCACTCTCGTGGTGTGGAGCGTGGTTGATGGCCGAGGCATATAAATGAGTATCTAACGAAGATCATTTTACTGGTTACACGTGGTGAAGCTCTGCGCAGCAACAACATCATCAGCATCAGCATCATCATCATCTAGTAACCAGTAGTACCACTTATTTAACTAGCTTACTTAGTAGTAAGCACCTGTCGTGCCGGTGTGCTAGCCGATCTGCATGCTTGCCTGGCACCTTTTCCGTACCGGCCCTTGCGCTTTTCTGCCGTCATGTACATGCATGCATACAACCTTCATTAGTCGACTTCATGTTTGGCCCTTCTTTGTCGCTTCTGTTTTCGCTCAGTCTTCCTCCTTCTCGCTCAGGCTTCGCTCTGGGTGTTGTTGTTGCTGTTGTTATTGTCACTGTTGTTGTTCTTGTTGTTGTTTGCTGCTGCTGTTGTTGTTGCGGTTGTTGTTATTGTTATTGTTGTTATTCCCCGCTACATTTGCAAACGCGTGCAGCTGCTGCAGTAGCAGCAACGACAGCCATGGCCTTGGCGGCTGCCGTCGCTCTCTCCAGTCGTTCTCCTCACCATGCGTGCGTGCCAACTATGTGTGTTTGTATGGGTGTATGAGCTTGCTGCGTGTTGTTCATTCATTGATTGCTCAATTGCGAGTGACATTGTGTCGCCATCATCGATGTGCAGCCACCGCCCATTCGTAATAATAGTAATAGTGGTAGAAGTAGTCGTAGTAGTAGTAGTTAATAGTAGTAACTCGGCTACTACTACTACTAAATATAATGATTGATCATATTTAGTAGTGACTCGGCAACGTCGCTCGGTAACCAGCTCATAACCATCAATCATCAATCATAATGACCCTCAACGCGATGGTATCGAGAAGGTATCGACCGCATCGCATACATCGGCTGCTGCTGCGGCTAAAACTTCCTTGTAGCACGCGTTACATTTCACGAAGCTCACAGTTGCTCAGTTGACAAACACGTCAGTGAGAAACAATCACGTACGGTTAAGCATACGGGGACCTGGCTAACGACAAACATACTTGGTCAAGGCTTACGACGAGCAACACTGTACTGCTCTGCGCGTTTCTCGCGACGTAATCTCGAGGCTAGACCTAGTTAGTAATCGGTCGATAGTATACAGAATGCCATACAGGTGGTACCTTACCTGTTGTTCTATCTGCCTGCCAGCCAGCCTACTACTACAGTACTATAGAACTAAACAAAATGGATTCAAGTCGAGTCGAATAGAAAGCCTTCGTCTTCATATGAGGCAGCGCAGGTAGGTAGTAGAAACCAATGACAGAAACAGAAAAAAATTCAGATAGACGCTAAACGACGACGACGACAACGCCATCAACAACAGCAGCACTTAGAACAGCTACCTCCCACTGTGTTAATATTGTGATTAATTAATTACTACCCTTATTACTATTATTAATTATTATTATTATTACTATTTCACAGCGTCATTCACTGCAAGAACCGTGACGTTCATGAGAGGTCCATTGAGGTCATAGCTTCGACTTTGAC
This sequence comes from Dermanyssus gallinae, assembly GCA_003439945.1. NCBI lineage: Eukaryota > Metazoa > Arthropoda > Arachnida > Mesostigmata > Dermanyssidae > Dermanyssus > Dermanyssus gallinae. The sequence goes on along the minus strand of QVRM01005598.1, from coordinate 214,768 downwards.
TACGAGGGTTGCAAAACTCCTATTACTACTACTACTACTACTTTTACGACCCCCACCACACTGCTGCGATGACACTGCCGCGTTACAACAAAGACAGCTCTCATGTTTATATATATATATATATATATATATATACTAGATGACATGCTCTATTTCGCCAAAAACATCGCTACTCCTGTGTCAGCACTCCGGTAATCGTAGTGGACCACCAGATGTAAAATAAACTCACAAAAATTATAGAACGCGTATCAACGTATGGCGCATTCCTCGGCGTGTTCCTCCCCGTCGCGTATCACGTCGGAATTGACCTAGTTATCGATCTACTGCTAGCGCACACCAGCTCCTATCGGAACATAGTCAAAGTGTGACTCGATTAGCACGTATTCCATGACAAACCTTTCACTGATGCGTCTGGTCGTCGCTGCGTAACTGCGTAGTGGTCAAGCGCAGCGATTAGTGAGATGCTAGTTAGGCCACTCGTGGTTTGTTCGATTAATTTGTTCGGTTTCATCACGACCCGATGCCAATTAACCAGGTTCCCCCTTTTTTAGAGGCTTCTTTTATGGTGCTGCTGCTGCTACTGCTGCCGCTGCTTATTGTTATTATTTCTCACTATTGCTTACGCTACTGTTGTAGCCGCAGCATCTGTGGCGGTTGAATTATTGGCCTTGGGCATCATCCTCATCATTATCCCCTCGTAAGTTACGCTCCATTATTAGGATTACTAATATTATTGTAAAAAAAAAATATTATTGTAAGCCAATATCAGCTGAATTGTCACATTGCAGCTCTCTCTAAGACCCTTCCCCCAACCTTGAGTTCTCCGAAGCCGGATTCCCGTCCTCAGTTCTCCAGAGCCAGGCTTCTGTCCTGAGTTCTCCAGAGCCAGAATTCCGTTCTCCGCGCTCTCTCTGACGAGAGGCGAATGGCCGTGCCAAAACGTTACAGCAGCAGCAGCAAGAAGCTGTCGAACGTAAGCCTCGTTGTTCGGTGGTACAGCCTTTACGTAAGTTGCGAGAAGCTAACGCTCATTGGGGTCACGTCAAACGTATACTCAATGACACTAAAGCTAAGCCTGTTACGCTAACCTGTTTAACGACTGATGACTGACATCTCATGAGACCGAACGCCATGGTACTCCGACGCTCATCTTACTAATAAATCACAGTGGTTTCTTACGCACATACATACAATCCATTGTGAGCGTTAGCAAGTTAAGAGATCACCGGAGGGCGCGCCACCCCGTAACTGAGGATATACTGCATGCATACATTCAATCGTAAGGTTACAGGGATTTGATTAGCTCACTACACAAGGGCCTAGTATATATATATATATATATATATATATAATATATACAAACAGACGAAACGGGTTTTGCAGCTTCAGCAATGCAGTAGCTGTTGGAATTAAGACAACGATGTAGTGGTATTGATGTTGCAAGCCGATGTTACTGATGGTGACGACGACGATGATGATGGTGGAGGTAAAAATGATGATAATGATGCTGATGACGGCGATGATGGATGATGATGCAATTTGAGTCATTTCAAGTCAATCAATCAGCGAAGCGTGCGTATAATGAGAAGAATGTTAATTGCTAGTGTGCCGCGTCCTCATCGGTCTCGCCATCAGCACATCACTATGATGAGTCACTATGAGAGTGAAGTGTGCGGTTGTGGGTCGTGAGGGATCACGACAGACAGAGAGACGGACAGACATACAGACAAAGTTCGCAGTTTCTCCTGCTTGCAGACAGAGAGAGAGCTCGTTGGTCTATAGTGGGGTCGTAAGTGAGTTCGTCGTGAGTGAGCAAGTGGGGTGGAGGGAGGGAAGGTGAGGAACCGAAACAAAGGAGCCCCTAGGCATCTTCGTTCGTTGGCTTGGCTGGCAACAGTAAGTGCGTGGTGGTGGTGGTGGTGCACGTGGTTTTGCCTATCCTGCGCAGAGCTGGCCAGTAGATACATAGAACGATCGACAGATACAAAGAAAAAAGAACGCCATAGAGAGAGAGACCGCCAATGATAGAGCGTGTGTCTGAGAGAAAGAGAGAGTGATCGGTGGCTAGCAAGCAAATCGTCGGTCAACATTTACGTCGACGGTATACGACAACACGACTTCCGAAATGTTGTTGTTTTTGTTGCTCTAGTTGCTGCTGTTGCTGTTGTTGTTGTTGCTGTTGTTGTTGTTGCTGCTGCTGTTATTGTTGAGTGAGCGATGGTTAGTGACCAAGTGAGTGCACCCTACAGATACATGGAACCCAGGGATCTACACAGAGGCAAGACGCATAACTATACATACCTGTATATACATACATCTGCACGCACATACAGACACATGTATAGAGGCACTCCTCATACATAAACAAACTCACACACTGGACGACTGATGATTGGACGAAATTGGTGCAATTGGAGCAATTGATGCAGCAATAATAAGATAGACAGCCGCCGCCGCTAGCATCCTCTGAATGCTGGTCACTCGCCACCAGCCATGATTAGCAATCGTTGGCTAATTAACTCACGGCCACAGACAGACAAAGCAGTAGACTTTCATCATTAATATCATGACCGTCGTCGTCGTCGTCACTATTACTTGACGTCATCATACGACCAGTGGCAATCAAAACGTTTTGAGCAAAAGAGAACAAGGGTAAGTGCACCCACTGATAACTTATGATTAGGGCGATAATTACTTTTTGTTGTTGTTGTTGTTATTGTATTACTAACGTTATCCGTGTTGAAACTATAAAGATTCATAAGATTTGTAAAATATTTCATAATAATTGCTATTACAATTATTATTTTTACTATTATTATTGCAAGTGCTTATAGCGTTCGAATTGTTTGACGGTTTCTCGCTCTTATTTTACATCTCTCTCTCTCTGTGCACTGCTTTGCCGCCTGCACGCAGTTATATAGGCAGCGGTGCGAGGCTAACAACAACAACACTAACAACAATACGAGGAGGCGCTGCCGAGGGTTACGAATACTTTCGTCTCCGTATTCGTATTTCGTACGTTTCCTTCCTTTTTCGTGTTTGTGACGACGCCTCGTCGACGTCGCTATTATCACTACCACCACTCGATAAATTTGGCGAATATCATGCGGCAAATCAAATTTCTTAAGGTTCCGGCAATTCCGGAACGGGTGAAAACGTCACGTCACTGAAAGAGAGACACCCGAGGCAATCTATCTCCTCATCTTCGACCCCCCCCCCCCTCATGCTGAGTAGTGTCCTCTTCCCTGACTCCTTGCTCTCCGCCCGCTCTCTCTCGCTCTGAGTCCTCCAGATCAGCTCGTAGCAGGGAGAAGAGCGAAGTGTCGAGTGAGCTGGCAGCCAGGTAGGCTGATAAGGCTAGAGAGACGACGCCGAGAAGAAGAGAAAGTGTGATCGCTTGTCGTGTTCCTGTTGTTGCTGTTGTTGTTGTTGCTGTTGCTGTTTTTGTTGCTGTTGTTGTTGCTGCTGTTGTTGTTACTGTTGTTGCTGTTGTTGTTACCGTTGTTGTTACTTTTGTTATTGTCGTGATTTCTTCTTACTACAGTTATTCTTGCAATTATTATTTGTTGTTGTTGTGGTAACGCTAGTAGCAGTTACTTTCCGGTGTTTATTGTTTCTAATGATTATTGATTGTTACTCTATCAGTGTAGATGTTGTTGTTTTTGCTGCTGCGGTTGTCGTGATTGTCGCGGTGTTCAGCGTGTTTTTACGACTTACGCTAAGTTCTTGCCGCAAGCATCAGTTTGATCTAGACGTTATTATTTCACTTTCATTTTGCTTTTCTTTTTCTTTTAGTGACTGTTGCTCTAGGTATCGCTACACTAGTGTGGCATATAAGGCAATTAGTTGTGGCTACACCTTTACTGCCTAGGATATCTAGGCTGTTTCGTCTTATGGTAGTCGCGGTTGTTGTTGTTGTTGTATTTTGAATGGCACTAAACGGAGCACTTGCGCACTCGATTGCTTAATTGCGGCGTCAGGTGCCAAGTCTAGCCTTGACGTGGGATTGTTTTTGCCGTTGTAAACATTTACTGATTGCTGCTCATTGTAGTTATATTTAGTGGCAATGCTAGTAGCGATTTGACTGGTACAATTCGTGAGCAACATGCCTCGATGAAGAGTGGCTGTTGCTGTTTCTGTTGCTGCAAGTCGTTTTTAATGTCGCTGTGATTAACAGAGTTCGCCAAGCTAGTGTGTACGGCAACACACTCTTCAAACACCAAGCATTTGCCTGTATTTGTCATAGCTGATAATCTATTGTGTTCACTGTCGTTTATTCGATACTCTGACACGATTGTGGTTATTTTCGTGTTTCTAGTACTAATTATGCCGTTAGTTATAGCTATGTTCCTGACGTTGAGTGTTCATAAATAGAGGTTGTTGTCGTTGTTGTGGCTAAGTTGACGGTCTATTTGATGTTATTGTTTTCGGCGTTGTTTTCGGCGTTTGTTGTGCTGTATATTATTGTGTTGTTGTGGTCGCCGTCGTCATCGTCATGGTCGTGTTGTTGTTGCTGTTGCGACTATTGTTGTTGTTGTTGTTGTTGGTGCTGTTTGCGACTATTGTTGTTGTTGTTGTTGTGTTGTTGTTGTTGTTGTTGTTGTTGTTGTTGTTGTTGTTGCTGTTTGCTGTTGTGTTGTTGTTTTTGTTTTTGTTGTTGTTGTTGTTGCTGTTGTTACTGTTGTCGTTGCGTATGCAATGTGCATGCATGCAGCGCCGTCGCTCTTATCTCTCGAGTGCGTCTAAGTTTAACGGGCTGACGTGTAAAGTAGTGGAATGTGCAAAGCCAGGGTGCAGTGGGAGAATGTCAACGGCCACCCACCATGCTTCCTGCGTCTCCCTATCAAACTGCTGCAAAGTGCAGTTGCTGCCATTGACGGACGGTGTCAAGACGAAACACTGGAAGAAGAAAAAGAAGAAGAAGAAGAATAATAATAATAAAGAGAAGAAAACGTAGAAGGAGTTGGCAGAGGGAGGCCAGACGCTCACTGATCCAGATAGATTCCCTATTTCGCCGCCGCCTCTGCGCGCGGCTGAGGTCGTCTTCTGAGGCTGTCTGAGGTTGTTTCTCTGTGATTCGCTGGAGGGGCGCGCCTGGATGGCTAGGCTTCGCTAGCGGCCGCCGTAGGGAGAGGGGGGCGAGGACGCCGACGAGCTAACAGTAGCCTTGCCGGAGTTGCCCGATTTTACTTAGTTAATTAGTCTCCCTCGGCGTGTGTTTCTTCTTTTCGCTTGTGCTCTGGGGTTCGCGTCTTTGGCTGGGGCGCCACGAGTAGTAGTAATATTAGTGGTGATGGTGGTGGTGGTGGTGGCGGCGGTGGTACCGGTAACTCTGCTGTTTGTTCAGACGATGAACTGCGTCCGTCGAGAGGAGGAATCGCGGAGTCGCGCGGATCGGACCAGGGCACTAGCGGAACGCTTGTAGCTTACCCCCCAGCTCACCCCACAGTGCCACCGTCACCCCACTCCCCTGACCCCGATTACGGGCAATTAAGCAGCACAACTTTCTCATAGGATGGCAGAGATTGGCCTCTTGTAGCAAGCGTCGTGGGATATTGTCATCGTGTCGTCGTCGTCGTTGTCCTAATCATCATCATCATCATCCTCATTGTCATCATCATCATTGATTGTTCTTGTTTAAGCTGTTGTGCTTAGTAGCAATGCTAGTGGCGGTGTTGTTGTTGTTGTGGTTGTTGTTGTTGTGGTTGTTGCTGAAGTGCTCCAAGCGTGTATGTATATGTACATGCATATTTCTCTAGGTGGTTGAGTGTCTGTTTGTCTGTCTGTCAGCCTGTATGTCTGTGTGTGTGTGCGCGCGTATATTTAAACGCGTTCACCTCACTGATTTTGGTAATCGGTCATCTGTTTTTTTGCTGGATGTGTCGTTTATTCGTGTTCGTTGTTTGATTCTTCTTTTGTTTCTGCTGCTGCCGCTGCTGCTGGCTGCACTTGCTACGCTCGCTTGTGCTAGCGCCACTGATCGGCTGCCGGTGCTGCTGCTGCAGCAGCAATAGTTCTTCTCCGGTTGTTCCGGCGGCGGCGGCTGCAGGCAAGCCGATAGATCGATCCATCGGGCAGTTGATGGTGGGGATTGGGTGGTGGTTGAGGTGGTGGTGGTCGTGGTCCAACGAACGAGAGCCGCGAACCGCCACCGCCGCCAGTAAAGAGGTTATTTGTTCTTTGTTATGTCTGTATGTATCTATCTCTCTCTCTCTATTCCTCCTAAACCCCCCCTCTCTCTCTCTCTCTCTGTGTGTTTGTCATTTTCGCTGCTCTCTCTCTCTGTACCTTCAACTCTTGGCTCTCCAGCTGCTCGGAAAGGAAGGAGGCATTCTTCTAAAGTTCTTAGTCCAGTGGAATATGACGGGTAGCAAACTCGGGTTCGGTCGCTCCGGTCCGGAGACGGCGTTGTCGCTCGAATACCAATCAGCCTCGCAAGCGACCGACCTTACTCAGACGCCCGGCATACGGCTCTACCGTCCGTGCATCCGTTTGTTCGGCCGATTGCTTGTCGAGATTCGCGCTCAGCGAGACGCCTGGATGCCGGTGGCTCAGCGAGACGCCTGGACGTCGGCCCCGCCTGAAACAGGACGAAGACGACGCCGGACGAGATCCGAAATCCGACCGTCCTGAGGAGGCTCGCTCGGCCGCTTCTTGGTATGAGCTGCTAGTAATCATAACTATCACGCTACTACTAGTAGTACGGAATCACATAGCCGTGTGCCAGCTCGGTGTTGTTTCTGCAGTTGTTGCAGTTGCAGGCCCGCGGAAGGGGTTTCGTTACCTACATCTACACCTGCTTAATTGATTGAGTGAACTCTGCGCTCACAGTTGCGCTGTCAGTCCGCGTTGCCGACCTCGATCGACGGTCAATATGCACTTGCTCTAGAACCCCAATTCTTTCTCCCTCTCTCTTGCTCTTTGTAAGTTCTCTCTCTCTCTCTCAGACACACACACACTCACTTACTTACTTGCTCTCTCAGTGTCTCTCACGCTTGCGCATACGAATCGTAGCGATAGGTTGCTGGCTGTAGGTCGAAGACTTTTCCTTCTCATGCGGCAACGTACGTACCTGACTAGATTTGGGCAAGAAAGCCCCTCGAAGGGTGGCAACACATCATCATCTCATCATCATCGCCACCGTTATTATCAGCGTCATCATCATAATCGCCACCAGCACCATCAGTTCTTCTTCCTTATCACCATCGACATCATCATCATCATCGTCACCATTGGTAGCGTCCTCGTTAGGGATAGACATGATTCGACATGATTACATGAACCTGCGCATGCACATGGGCAGTAATCGTGGCCGCCGTCGTTGTGGTCATGGTCGTCCCGGTATGTCCCCGCAACAGTAGGAGCAGCAGTGGTACAACAGTAGCAGAAATAGTAGTAGTAGTAATAGTAATGGCACTAGCGATAGTAGTAATACTAGTAGGAGGAGCTACCTAGAGGAGCAAGATTGACTACCACGCGTTTGTTCGGTAGGGTAATGACAATTGTCCTGCCTCTTGGGCTATGGTACCGCACAAACGAGGCAGCAATGAAGGTCGTGAACGAGTGACGCTCTGTTCGGCAATGCAACCGGCTGGCGGAGGGTTGTGAGACGTGCTGGGGGCAGAGATCAAGAAAGATCAAGCAGCTGGCAGAGGAACAAGGCGACCGCCTTTAACGAACTCAAATCTCACGTCTTTTCAGCTCAACGCACGGGTGACGGGCGCAGCGTCGCGTAGTCATCGGTCGCGACGGCACAGCATTCGCCTTCCTCTGTCAGCCAGCCCGGATACGTCTGACTGGCTGTCTGTCTGTTTGTTGTCCATCCGTTCTCGTTAGCAAACCACAGTTTGTATTTTAGTAGTACCTCCCGCCCCCGCGCCCATTGCCCATGGTGGGGTAGGGCCGACATCCTCAGCCCTGTGGAGATTTATATATATATATATATAGCCCCCCATAGGGCCAATAGGCCGAGAGACTTTCAGGATTGTTGCGTATTGCGGAAAGATGTTGACTGCTTGCCTTGAGCTTCGCTTGAGTGGGGAATCCGAAGTCCAAAGACTCGCTGAGCTGAGATGGCACATCGGAGCCACAACAAACAGGGGTATAATACAGGTACAGGCCGCGGGTGAAGGTCTGTGGTTGCACTGCGGTCGAGCGGATCTGGTGAACGGAACGGCAGTTGTACCACCAGTTACTGCGTAGTGAGAATGGTACCGGTGGTGGTTGTAGATGGTACTGGTATAACAGGGGAGGTACACTACGCGCTTTTTAAAGCTATTGACGGTCACAAGTCCGAACACCCCGGGAAGTCTGCACACACGCATCTCACGCGGCCCATCGACGTTTGCCAGCCAACCCCCGTACTCCAGACTCTATCCTATAAGGCCTACAACTAGATTATTTTTGCTATAGCTATGGCGACGATTATCGTTTTGGACACTTCGATCTTCTATTCCTATTGCAACTGTAACGGCTGCTCGTCTAAACCTGGCTAGGATCGCCGCCGCCGTATCGTACGTATACAACTATCTTTCGTTGTTCATTGTAGCGATGTTCGCCATCTACATTTCTACAGGACAGGTCGCTGTTGATGCGATTGCTTCTACCACGTGCCATATTACTGTTACTGCTACTGCTGCTGCTGCTACTACTACTACGACTACTACCGTTACGCTGCTCCAATAATGCCAATTCTGTCACGGCATAATGTTCCACGCAAAGCTCAAAGGTCTATCTGTCTGCCTGTGTCTGTCTGGTCTACCCTTGAACGAGTTCGTTCTATAAGGCAGTTTAGGGAAAACGAAATTAGGTCACTCTGTGAGTCAATCATACAATCATTAGTCTATCATCGATTAATCGCGATCGATTAGTATTTGTTTTTTTGTTCGTAACTTTGACTAGCGATGTCTTGCTATCACGTTGCTTTCGTTTTAGAGAAGGAACATAAGCCCGCAAGTCGACAAGCCAAAAAGTAACCAACTTACAAGCACCTAAACTAACCTAACCTATTGATCGTCATTGTCATCATCAATGCCATCACAATCATTCATACTCATCATTATCGTCATCATCGTCATGGCGAAGTAATGCAAGCATCGAGATGACCTCTCCTTCGTTGTTGTTGTTGTTATTGTTGTTGATTGAGGCCTGTCGTTCTATGTAGTTCTGTCCATATGTCTTCTGGGTTTTCTGTTTCGGTGATGATCTATCTAGCTGGCAGTGGCGCGGTGATGGTATCCGTGTTGGTGGAAGTTATCGCGCACTTGTAGTAGCAGCTGGATGAATGGATGGATATATCGATGTATGGATGAATGGAGCGACGTAGCCTGGAGTTCGGGAGGGGGAAAGGGCCGCAGGTGCGGTGGCTGCTAACGCAGGGGCCCCGAGAAGAGGCGGGCACTGCTGCAGGTGGGCAGGACACGCGTCGCTGCAGGCGTCGCGGATTCGCTTAAAGCTACCAAGGAGACCACTGGTTGATGTTGTGCCGCAGGCTGAGATGCTGCTGCTGCTGCGGCGGTAGCCCGTGGCCCATGCCGTGTCGGCCATGCATCAGTTCATCATCCAGCCCGAGACTGCCGTCATGGTCCTGAACGAGGAACACCAAACAGTAGCAGAAACAGCAACAAGAAGAACAACAACAACAGCAACGCCAGCAATCAAATAATAAATGTTGGTTAAAACTCAGTTAGCTGATAGCGCTCGTCAAAGTAATGGAGCAAAAACATTGTGTGATCATGGCCTGACCGGGCGCATGGCCATCCCTTTGCCATTGATTGACTCGACGGTGGTTATTAGAAAAAAAACGTTACAACATTACAATACGAAAGGACATATCTTTCTTTATGCCTACTTCACTCCTCTTCTGACACTTCATCTCATCACAGTGAAACAGAATAAGCATGGGTACTATATATAACATCACTTGGCCTGCTTCCATGAGGGGCGCATCTAAAAAAGCTTTGATTTCCGTGTGACCTACTCCAACTGATCTCCGCAGGTCTCTGGGCGGAAGTGAGGGTGGAACTGCCCAACTGCTTAGTAGTTCCTCTATCTTCGTTTTGTTATTTTTCTCTAGTGCTTCGTTTAGCCAATTCGTAAGTTTCTGCACCTTCTTGCCTTGATGACCTAAAGCTGTTTGCATATAGACATCTGACGGCAATCGACCAGGGTTGTAAACAGTAAACGGGCAACGTGAACCCCGAACAGAATAAGAAAAGGGGCCAAATAATATTTCTCGACTGGGTTGTGGTGGGAAAAGAGGAAACATAGCATGAGGGCAGTGACGATGCTGACTGAGGAACTAGCGAGAGTAGTGAAATCCATCTCGTAAATATAGGTCTGTTTAGTGCTAGAAGCTGAAATCCGAATTCGAGATGGTTTTCGGTGCTGGCGAGGGCACCAGGCCCGAAGGAGGAGGTACAGACTAGAGCGTCGAGAAGGACAATGTTGAGGAGTATGTACAGGTTCGTACCAGGCTGCGCCTGGGCAAAGCTCATGCTTAGACTACTGAGGTTCGCTAGGGAACCGAGGGAGAGCCGACCGGCTATCGGGCTATTTGGGTGATCTACACCGGCTGTGCCCGAGCCTACTGCTTAGAGCGGCGAGCGCGCGTGCTGCGACAACACAAGCGTGGAGGAAGAGGAAAAGGAAAAGTTGGAGAAGCTAGAGGAAGCGGCACAAGATGGTGGTGGTGATGGTGGGCGTAGGTAAGCGGACACTCGATGACTTACGACGACAGGTTGGCCGGCACTCGTGACGTGGCTATGAGGCGGGAGACCTGCCGGCGTCGCCGAGACGCCCTTCAGGCTTCCCGCCGTCAGCGTCGTCGTCGTCGTAGTAGCGCCTTGTTGGCTTTGCTGATGCAGCTCGCTTGGCGGCCTGCCCGCTGCGGCGTCCCGTTTGATCTGTTGCTGCTCCGAGTCGTCCAGCCACTTGTCCTGCGAACGTCGTCTGGCGTTCATGAAGAAGTTGCCCACGGTGCTGAGCTCGAGGCCGAGCTGCTGCGAGATGGCGATCTGCATCTCCTTCGAGGGCCGTTTCGTCTCCTTAAAAATAGCTTGCAGAGTACGTCGCTGAAGGTCGGTAAAGACCAGGCGGGGCTTCTTCGTCTGGCTCTGGCTTTTGGAGGCGCTCAAGTGGGTGGCCGTGGACGACGGGACGGCCGAACCAACCACCGACGCCGACACCGCCGCCTGGACCGCCGCCAAGGCCGGAGGCGCCCCCAAGACAACCGGGCCCACCGCCGAGTGGCTGCTGTCCTCTTTCCGTTTGCACGCTGCAAGTAACAACAACGAGAGAGCGAGAATGTCCGCGATGATGACGACGACGACGACGACGACAACACCGCAGACAAACAAAGAAACAGACGTATTGTAAGTAGGCGGTCGACCTCTGCGCGTACAGATTCGTGTGTACACGTCTGTTTGTGCTCGTATGTGTGCATGAATATACGGTGAGGGTGAAGTGGCGCCAGTGTCAGCCAAGCAGCAAGCTGCAATGCTGCCGGGGCTCTGCCGCCCAAATCCGGCGGAGCTCTGCCGCTGCCGCTGGAGATGGGAGATGGGCGCGACAGTCAACCGGTGCTTGGTGCCATAATGTGTGGTTGTTGTGGTGGTGCGGCGACGAATCATAGCAGGAATGATACGAGACAGATTGACAGATTTAAACATAGCCTTTTGCTTGCTCTGTTTTCGATGTGTGTTTTACCATGCACGCCCTCTCCTACTGTTTATCTCCTCACACCTCATTAACGAACTATATATATATATATATATATATCACATACATTAATGTATACATTTTGATAATCAATCATCTATATATGTGTATGTATATGCGTGCGTGCGTGCATGTATCTGAGTGTAGCCAGTACGTCCAGTGATTGCCCGCATTAGCTAAATACATCCTCATCAAAATGTCACGGGAAAATAAAGAAATTACAACTAACGAATACAATTCGAAAACTTGGGGTATATGCAATAGCTACGGTTTATAAGAAAGAAAAAAGAAGACAGAAAAGCCGCTCCTAACCAATATGGCTAAGATTTCTGCCGCAACATCACGAATACTGAGCGTACTCATACGGGCGTCCATGCGATAAAAAATAAACAAGTAAAATTACAAATGTTGCTGCCTGTGACATTATTGTAGAGTAGGCGAAAAAATTGCTTCCGTTTCACTTCATAAATCGATAGAAAATACGCATTCTATCGGGAAGTGTGTGCGCTATAATAAAAATAAAAAATAATGCCAAAGACTGAAACAAGTGAGACTTGGTATTATACCGGCCTCTGTTCAGTTTCCGCTATTTAAACCCCGGCCAACTGGCCGGCTGAAAAATAATATCCGGTTCATAGATGCTACACATACGTATAAAGAATACCACACTGAGCAAGCAGACACCTAAGAGAGAGTGTCTGCATATATATATATATATATATATATACTGCATAATACAATATATATATACGACATCACGCGTACTGCTGTCAAGGTCTATGTATATACATATATGTTTCATGGACTAAAGAGAAAAACTACTGCTGCTGCTCTGCTGGTAAATGCTGGCAACAGCCCCATAGAACCGTGTTCTTGACTGCCAACAATGGTTTGATGGGGCCGACAACAACAGGGTCGTCGAGTTTTTAAGGTGCGCGCTCGGATCTCGGAGAGAGAGAGAGAGTTGGTTGGCGCTCGCTTCCAACTGGACTCTGTTCTCCGCTATCAGTCCGGATCGGATGGGGGGTCTGGGCTGTATCGATCGGCAGGGCATGCCTGCATGCGTGCATATACATACGGTATCGGGGCCCGCAGAGTTTTGAAATGTCGCTGGGCGTTCTGAACCCATATGAATATAGGCCGGGGGGGGGGGGGGGACCGATCTGTCTATTCGTACAGATATATATATATATATATATGCGCACACACAATTTACAATCCATACTTTTTGGCCTCTGCTCAATCGTGGTGGTGCTATTCAACCACAAGGCCTTCTGAGCTGCTATGATTATTATAACGTATAACGATAAATTAATGAAAGGATGGCCTGATGAACTCTACTACCCTCACCAGGGCCCTCCAAACGTTGATCGACATTAGTCATTATAAAAAATGTAAAACAAAACAAAATGCTGATAACACGGCAGCATGTCTTTTCTGTGTCTTATCCAATCTCTGTGTTGGACACACACACCACTGTACAGTAGTAATTGTTCTCGTTTTTGTTAAAGTTGTTGTCGCTGATGTAGTTCTTGTTTTTGCCGTCTACGTCACGACTTGTTGGCTTATTGGTGGTGCCTTGTGGTATCCGTCTTTGGCATTAGATGAAAGTAAAGCTTGTTCCTTATCAGACGTGAAAGCCTAGCGCCTTTACCACACGCTGATACTTATTGCATTTGCTGTTGGAATATATTGCTATGGTGGAAGGCCTACAGATGAAAATCCCTATGAATTGCTTGTTACATTCTTATGCTACGTACAGTCAGGTACATTCTCTTGTAAAGTATTTGTATAAAGTGCAGCTATATATATGTACCACTACTGTGATTGATGCATGAAGCTGATGAGCGTCTTGAGACGACTTAGACACATAACTGGTCGAGCTGTCTTGCATCTGATGTGCCTACATACTTAGTTTTAGGGGTCTCTGTGACTGTCAGCAGCACCGACGTCTATGTCTACGGAGGCAACAGACCCTTTTTGAACGGCCTATTTAAGTATGTATCTAGGATTAACTGCGACAACGTTATATATATATATATATATATATATATATACGGTGCGAGATCCGCCATATATAATATATATATACAATGCGAGATACGAAATGTATATATATATATATAGTTATCTATCTATATGTCTCTGTGATTGCGTGTCACGTACGCATGAGGTAGGCCATTTGAGCCAGCTATAGTCGGGCGTGCAAATCAATTTGAGCCCGTCGGCGGCCTTGTGCCTTTTTGGCACAGCCCTTTTGAGGCGCCCTGTTAGTCGACCGCTAGCAGAAGGGGGCGAGGCGAGGCGGTGTGGGGGGCGGGGCGGATATTTTGACCGTTTCCATGACGATGCCCCCTCGGTCAGGCCTATAGAGCAGCAGTAGCAGCAGCAACAGCAAGGGTCGGGGGCCTGGCAATTGGCGACGATATAGCCTTGCTACCCCGGGGGTAACGGCCGTGGCCGCCGCGGATCCCCGTACGTGATGTGATACAGGCGGCCAATTCGAACCAACGGCGTGGCAGCACAACCTGTTTGCGTGGCGGCCAGCAACAGCCGGACCACCGGCCGATGTCAATGCGGAAGAAACAAGCGGCTGCTTGCCGTACAGACAACGATGAGCGGGCCTCTAGGCAGACAACGTGTACGCCAAAGCGCCAAAGCAGGACTACACAGACAACAGCAACAACAATCTCGCAGAAGCGGCAGCAACAATAGTCGCAACGATAGGCCAGCATTGCCAGTCAAAAATGCACTAGCAGCTGGTGAAGCCATCGGGTCGTGACTTAGCTTGGCAGCGACTGAAGCCATCGGGTGGTGACTTAGCTTGGTAGCGACTGAAGCCATCGGGTGGTGACTTCGCTTAGTAGCTGGTGAAGCCATCGAGTGACTTCGCTTAGCAGCGGAAGAAACAGCAACCGCAGCAGCAGCAGAAGCAGAAATTGCAGCGACGATTTTTGCCAATCGTGCAGGCCGTAAGTAAGTTACGCATCAATCAACCTACCTACCTACTATTGACTACTACTAAAAACAAGCTTGCCAAATAGTTAGCTGGCCGTTCATAAAGCAGTCGTTGTACAGCGGTAGCGTTGACTGACGACGTCCTATTACAGTTCGTACAGAACTAACTTGTCTTGTGGCTAAACTCGGTCAGGCTGGACAGTTTCGTCGTTCAACATCGTCGATTGGAACCAAGAACGCGGCACCGAGGCCAAACCGTGTGGTTTAGTTGGCAACGAATTTGTCGTCGGACGTGTTTTTTCTCTCATAGTTTCGACCTGAAGGGTGATGGTGACGGTGGTGGCGGCAGCGACGACGACGAAGACGACAGAATAACAACAATAACAACAATACGTTGCACACAATATAAAAACGAACGTCGGTAAGAAGCAGCAGTAACAGCAACAGCAATCAACAAAACAAGATCCACGACGACAATAACGTCATCAGCAGCAGCAACAGCGACAAAAACAACATTAACGAATCATAATGGATTCAGCAACAACAACAACAGCCGCACTAGGAACTACAACAAAAGCCGCACTAGACACAACAACAGCAATGATCTCTACGCGTGAAACAGTACAATGTCCTGATGTTCGATCATGTTGAGAACAACAACGACGCCGACGATGAAGACGACGTCTGTGCACCGTCAGGCCGTCAGGTCGTCGAGTGAGATGATAGTAAGCCAGGAGCGTTATTAGAGTTAGTTGAGGAAACGCAGCACAGGCGGCGGTGGTGGCGGCGATCGCGACAACAACAGCAGCAGCAACAGGAGGCAATTAACCACCACCACCATCCGTCAGGCCGGCCGCCCGCAGGCAGGAAAACAGGCAAAGCATTCCGTTGGTTCCTAGCTGGCCTTCAGCCTTTCCCGTTTCGTCGACGTTATCGTTATCGTTGTAGTCGTCGTCGTTGTCGTTGTCGTGGCGGTCTGTTTTCGCCATCATCAACACCATAAGCAGGCCATGCTTAGTGCTTTATCGTCATCGTCATTATTGTGGTCGTTTTGTCACTGTGAGAGCGTGATCGAGACGCCGACGACGACAACGACGATCTAGATTGAGATTTGTTTCGCTGCTCACTGTACGTGAAAGCGTTGACGCTTTTCACACTCTACGCAGCCGGCCAACCGGACGAACGGTGGTGAGCGTATGTACGTCGTACAGAAACGTATGCGTTTCGTCTGTATTCGGGCTAGTTTGTGCTTGCTGGTCGGTCGGTCGGTGGATCAGCTCGATTCGTTCTTCATTTGTGAGTTCGTTTTAGTGTGCATGTTTCTGTTGTTGAATGTGTATCTATCTCTGTCTCTCTCACTCGAGTGTTGTGCTGGCGGCCTCTGTGGATTAAATGTCTGTGCCTACATACATACGACAAGCTCATGATGGCCACTAGTCGTGAGCAGATAGCCTAGTCTAGCAGCCTAGCGAGTCACTTAGCAAGTCGGAGGTGAGATCATCATCATCCATCAGCCATCGCTTGGCGAGTCTGTCCTCAGTCCTCAGCGCGGCTTGCTTTACCGCGGCGTAATACTGACGACATTACTCTACGACGACGACGACCACGATTACAGCTTGTAGTGTAATAGTGACGCCTGTTGCAGCAACCACAACAACAAGATCAACAATATCAACACTAACAACAACAACTGCAGCTTTTCAGTTTGGTTATTACGCACGCCTCTGCAGCCTCTACTGTACGGCTGTGATACCAAACATCAAACGAGTGGCATTCTTGCTAGTCTTGCTTCAACACAGGTTGCCTATTTATTGCCCTGTTTATCTATCTCTCTTCCTCTTCCTAGTGCAGTCAGAGCAGTCAGCAGCCGTTGGTGTAGCGTTGATATTCCTCCAATGAGAGTGAGACGAGAGACAAAGGAGCAAAACCGCTTGTTGTTGCTATGTTGTGACGGCGTAAATGGGTTGTTAGGTACGCAGAATATAATAAGTCGTTGTAATGGCTGAGTCGTGTTTTACTAATAGTAGACGGAAACGAAACGACGGAAGCGATCGTTGCAGTGGTGGGCGTTCGTGTGCTGTTGTCGTAGCTAACTGTACGGGGCCCATTGTGTTAAACACTATAACAACAACATATGAACGTACAGCATTGTGACAACAACAACATATGAACGTAGCGCATTGTGACAACAACAACATATGCACGTATCACATTGTGACAACAACAACATATTAACGTACAGCACTGTAACAACAACATATGACGTCGTCCGTTCACCCAACCACCCGTTCGTCCGTCAGTCACTCAGCCAGTCCAACTAACTTGGTTCTTCTTGGTCTGTCTCCCTCCAGAACCGAGACCACATCAGCCACGCACTCAGCGCTCTCAGTTCGATGTCGTTCAGGCCGTTGGAACTTTGGAGCCGGCTGTTGACGGCCGAGCGATGCGCCATGCGCGAACCGCCGCGTTCGCTCGTCAATAATTGTACGTTGTGACGAAGAATACGACTCAACAACGGCCGTTGGGTGGCGGCTCACCTGGGTCATCACCACAAAATTACTCGCCAAAAAAGCCATGGTCAGCACACTAGCAACCGACAAGGTGTGTTGCTGTTGCTGCTGCTGTTGTTGTTGCTGTTGTTGCTGCTGCTGCTACTATCGTCTCTCCTGGAGACTGATGAGAGCTTCTGAAAGTTGTCAGTGCAGGTGAGGTCGGTCCGCATTAGACCGCCGCCGCCGCCAATAGATCGGGGCCAGCCGTATCTGGCCGGAGCCGCGAGGTCCGTCGTGGCGTCGCAATGACGCGCGTTCGATGTAATAGTCTTAATAATAATATGAATAGTCATTATGCTGGTCGAATAGCGCAGATGGGTGGCGGACGCCGCCGCCACCACCTTGGCGGAGCTGCCTGCTTCCGGGTGCAGTTGCTGGTAGCGATTTGTATCGTCGGCGCGATTGTGCTCACGTGCATTCCGTTGGCGGGGACCGGAAAATCGCGTGAGTCGCTTCAGATCGCCGCAATAGCCGCCCGCACGAGACACGAGCAAATCGCACGGAGCCTCGAAGGGTCGTCGCCAGTGACTAGCGAGTCGATCGTCGGCTCACCATCAGATGATTCGAAGCCGATGGCTACGTACGTGGCCGAGGAAACCTTGACCGCCGAAGCCGTTACTAGCGTCGCCGTCCCGCTGAGTTCCACGGCTTCACCTGCGGTAGCCAAGATTACCCCTCTTGCTGCTGCTGATGTTGTCGTCGTCAGGGCTCCATTTGCTGACGAACGTCGAAGAGGACCGGTGGCCCCGCCACTGCCATTGCGGCAGCCGGCGGCATCGATCCGGCCTGGGCTGCTAGCACGCGCGCCCGGCGAGTCGGCGGAAATCACAAGCTCGCCGCTGGATGTTGTGGCGAACCCCAGCACTGCCGAACACGACCACTGGCATTTCAGCTACCGACTGACCATGCGACCGAGTGCGTGTCAACAAAACCCACCGCTGAGTCGCAATCCAGCTGGCAACGCCCGCGGTGGGGGTGGGCACCACAGAGGCGATGACGCAAAAGACGACCGTGACGATGACCTTCAATGTCGGCGACGCAGCCGGTGCCTGTAACTACTCAGAATCGGTCGTCATCTGTGTGTCGAGCGGAGCCAACGAGTACCCGCGGCGGCAGGCCGTACGCAGAACCTGGGCAAGGTCGGCCGGCATCCGTGTGTTGTTCTTCTTCGGCCGCATCAACGAGAGCCTTCACTCGAATCTGGTCGACGAAGCCGCACGCTACGAGGACATCGTCCAGTACGACTTCAAGGACGACTACCGCAACCTGACGCTGAAGTCGGTGTCGATGCTGCGTTTCATCGCCGCGTTCCGCTGGAACACGCTGCGGTACTTCATCAAGGCCGACGACGACACGTTCGTCAACGTGCCTATGCTGATGAAGGTGCTCGCCGCGATCCATGACACGCCAGGCGTGTTTGGTGCCATACACAAAGGCGCCCGACCGAACCGTCAGCCCAAAGCGAAGTGGTACGTGCCGAGGGACGAATTTCCATCGAAACGATACCCGTCGTACGTGTCGGGGTGTTTCTACATCATACCGATCGCGCAGGCGCTCAAGATGAACGAGCTCGCAACACGTCCACGGCTGTTGCGGTTGGAGGACGCGTACATCACCGGGCTTCTCGCCGACGCCGCGCATGTGCCACGCTACGCGACGCCAGTCGCCTCCGTAGACTTTTCCAACAGTGCATGTTGGATGTCGACTGTCTTCAGGAGACTGGTCGCCAAGCACTACGTCACACCTGCCCAAATGCTCAAGATGTTTGCCTACATGGGCGACCCGACCGAAACCATCGGCTGAATCTCACGTTTGGCTCTCAATGTAGGCCGAATAGCAGAACGGCTAATAACGGTATGACACGGTTCATGAAGAAGCCACGGTCGGGCCGTCGATATTGGCCAAGCATGAGGAGGAAAATGATGGCCAAGGATGAGAACGATGATGATGGCAGCTTTTGTGGGCGATGCCCGGCGCCTGCCTCACCAGCCCGTCGTTCTCATACCGTGAACATCATTCTCGTAGGCTTCTGGCCTCCTGGACCGGACAAACGGAGAGAGGCCGTCGGCCAACAGACATTGGTGGCATTAGTGGTCCGGCATGATGTCTCGCTATCTCCACTCGAGAACACCTGTGATACCTAAACTGGATGTCGACTTGAATCGAGGAGGGGTGTTAAACCTCTAGCCTACCCGTATATCAGTCATCAATAAAAAAAATGATCCAGATGATCAGCCCACTCTGACTGGAAATTATTATTACAGTAAGGCAATTACTAAAACTATATATGCACATACACAATCAATAGAATTGAAGTTGTATACGAAAATGAAAAAGAGCCCTACAGGCGGGTTAGAGGAGACACCGTGACCGCATTCTCACTTCAAACGGATCTCACGTCGGTCGTCTGAAACTGAGGCGCTATCTTATGGCGCTTGCCATGGTGGGGAACAATGCTGCACCGATGCAGTCCTGTCGACACGTAGCCGTTAGAGCAGTTCTACATGTATACACATATCTGTACGTACATACCTATTACATTTGCAAACATATATGTTTACATCTGTTTATAGAGGTACTGAATAAAATTTAAATTGAAAATACATATATGCCGGTGTATGAAAATTGGCCCGATTTTCATACGCCAGTATGAAATGCATGAAATTCTAGGGCCCGCATGTGGGTTGCACAAGGTAGGCGACAACTGAACCGTTGCGATACCGATCGGCAGATAAAGAGACTGCGAGGTCAATTTCGGTTACGTGCGTACTAGCATTAACCGTATTTTCTGTTAACGGTTTGACCTCATCTAAGTGTGGCGAATCATCGATAGTGACGACGGTCAGCCGGTGGTTAGCATGTAGCAGAGAGATTTGTGCTTTACTAAAAGGAAAACCACGTATATATATATATATATATACATATACTTTACATGTTTCTACCTCTCATATATTTAAATGTACGTGTGACATGTTAAAATCGCCCGCTAAGCTACTTTAAAATATGAATAACATTGAAAGAGCGGATATCTTAGGTCACACCCATTTTTGTTTCTTTATCTCTCTCTATCCCTCTTTCCCCTATCCCTCTCTCTCTCCCTATATATATATATATATATATATATACTAAACAGTGATAGCTGATGCTCCAAAAACTTCACAGGCTTTTTATCGAGAGTATGTGCCGACCGCGTCAGTCGAAGTAGATAGAAAACTTACTATCGCGCCGCGGAGCGGGTCGTTCATCATCCACAACTCAAAGCGAGCTACGAACTTAATTGAAATCCTGTCGGGGTTCTCACCGCAACCCCTTTACTCTAGCTGCCCTCATTCCCGTCCGGCGAAAAAGCGGCGATCACTACTGAAACGTCGAAGTTGTTGCCCCCATCTCCCCCGACAAGGCTGTCGCTGAAGCAGAGATTGTCTCTATCCAGACAACTCAAGGGCACTTCCTGCAAGTCCGCGCGATGTTCGCAGTGACTCCGATTGATTCTACTCTTTGGTGCTTCGTGCCTCTAGCACACACGCACACAGGCAGACGCCTATTCCATACACGTATCTGGCCATTCGTCGATGCTCATCTCGCTCTAGCACGAGTTTCCCACCGGTGTCGACAATACGTATATATGAAGGAACAACCACTTTACATTCAGCAAAGCCTGAGACGGCGGAACGTTGAAGGGCGTACAAGGCAAATCCTCGTAACGTATTGCGTAACTACTGCTGTGAAGCACTGCGTAAATGACTGTAAAAACATGTGCAAATAGAAGAGGCTCGAGGTGAACAGGATGCACAACATAGAGGTAAGTATGGCATAAGCAACACATCTTGGCATCCTTGCAATCACTGTTTTTCCTACTGCTGGTAGCTAAAACTGTTAAAGTTGTTTAGTATTATATTAGCATTGGAATCACACAAGTTGCGTGTCTATTCGGAGACATTTCGACTCGTAGCAATCAAAAACATTCACGCTCCGACTTGTGTTTCTTAAGGGGACTGTCCGACTTCTGTTCGTTAGGGGTTCCCTAGTAGGAAACATGAAGCCCCTGCCTTCCGGCCGTATAGGAAAGGGCGTGATTTGCAGACGGAGAAGTGGTTTATTCAAAGTTTAGTTTAGGTGATTTCTATTCTGCTGCCTGCACAAGCCACTATATATTCTGCTAACTGTTTTTTTAATTCTGAATCTACGTTACGTATCTTCCGTCATTTGGTGCAGTTCTAAGTTAGTCGCTTTAGTTTCACACAATTGATACCGCTTTTAGCTGCAGCAGAGCGATTGGCGGCACGCATTCAAGACGCTTCTATATATCTTGGAAATGCCTAAACATCTTGCCACCTTCGTGGTCTGTCTTCTATAGAAACCTCCGGAGGTAAGCAAAGTCGAAGCTGCGTGAGGTATGGAGTTCAATACACTGGGTCGGATACTCGTAGAGCTTCCGCTTTCTTTCTTCTTTGCCCTAGCTAAATTGTTTCGAACCGGCAGACACCGTATTGGCGAATTCTAGAGGAAAGGGGTGAGGGTGACAATTGTTGTCAAGTTGAAGCGCCGCGAGCGTCAACATACTGAAGTGGTGGCAAATGGCTATTATTACTTGTGACAGCGTAATGGCCCGGGCTTGTAAGGAAAGGAACCATTCAGTCCATTGGAGTGAGTAAGGGGGTCAAAGACAAAGTATTCAAAGCATTGGTGTTATGATTAATCGTTCGTGATTGATATGTGTGAGTAGGTAAGCTGCAACAGTAGTGCTCAAGAAGGGGGGGGTGAAGGGTAAAAGGTACCATTACCGTCATGGCCGTCGCGGCCTAACTTAAAGGCTCTGCGGGGTAGTCGCCGGGGTAAGCCAATACTACAGACGCGTTCTGAACGGCGCCCCATCAACCTCGCCGTTTATCGAACTGGTCGAAGGCTAGCAAAAACTCCCCTAATTGACTCAGCTGACTGTCGTCGTCTCTCTGTTCGTTCTTTGCCTCTATCGGCACCAATAAGCCTTTTGCTCTAACTCGCCAATGCATAATTCTTATTCCTTCTTCGGCTAATAGATCTCTTTCCCGGCGTTTCCCTTCCTTTCTCCCGACTTCTCGGACACAAAGAAGAAAGCTGCCTCAGCCTAGCTGTCATTCATTGCATAGCACAAGCACGAGAAGTGTCAACGCCAGCGCCTCGCTGCGTGTTGTGTGCGAATTGTTCGCGGCCAGTATTTGGCGTTCTTCTTTAACGTTGGCGAGGTCCGCACTCTGTGCGTACGGCTGTGATGCTGGTGATGATGGCGGTAACGCTAACGGTAGCAGCGGCGGCGACGGCCGCAATGGCATCGTTGTCGTCCCGCTTGAGGAAAATAATCCGGAGTAAACGTCATTGTCTCGTCACCTCGAAGGGCACCGATCGCTCCGCATCGTTAGCAGCGTCGGCGTGCTGTGGGCCGTTCGGGATTGAATGATGGTCGCAGCCCTTCTCTTCTTTTCTTTTCGTTTGCCGCTGGCGCCGCGCGTCCCCCTACTGTGTGCCAACGCCCCTCGGAAGGGGTCCGGGCCGCGGCCAGCGGATCATCATTGCAAGTCTGACCACGGGTTCAAAGATCAACACGACCGACCGACGGGGCGGTCAACTGGCCGGCCCAGCGCCGTGCCGAGGCGATGGCCAGCAGCAAGGTGGGCGGTCACGGCCACTAAGTCTGTTCTTAGGGCAGCCAAGAAGCAAACACGAAATGCTGCGATTCGGGTCGAATTGGGCCAGACCAGGCCAAACTCCTTCCCGAAGCCCGAAGCGCGCCAGCACAGCCACCTTGCGGCCGACTTCCCCCAACTGGGATCCGGGTCGGCAGGCGGCGGCAGCCGGTATACAACAGCGGTAACCCATCGTAGAGGGGGGGGGCAAAGGCGGGAAACAACACGGGGTAGTTATCAGCGGACAGGGAGAAATAAAGAAAGAAGGCAAAATAGAAGGAAAGAAAAAGCTCATCGAAGGAGATGGAGAGCGAGCGCAGGAATCGAACCAGTCGAAACGTCCGGCAGATGACGACCACCGAAGGTGGACGAGGAACATTCGACGAGTGACTACGGACGGTATCTGCAAGTCCCTAGATCGGCTGCCCATCGCAGGATCAACGAAGTAGCCGCCGAGTTCGTGCCGGCCTCATTCCGGCGGTCTCATTTGTTCGTTGTTTTCCGCCTGCCCTCTAGCGTGACGCTTGCTGCTGGTGGCGTTTAAAGACGTGCGTACACATAGGTGGTAGCGGGGAAGGTGCCTTTGGGCGTCATGGCGAGACAGCCGTCGCCACGGCAAACGTCACAAGGCACAAGGCGCAGTAAAGCAAACCAAACCGAGGAACGAACAACGGTTGATTCAGGCCCTCTCCCGTATAGTTACGCCGCTGGCTTTCTCGCTTCCCAGTCTCTCGCTCTGTCCCACGCTCGCGCTCCCTTCGAATACACATTGTAGCCTCTTCGTTGTTGTCTGTGTTTCGTCGGCGCGCCTTTCTGCGTCTCATTCGGCCGCCTCGATCTATCTAAGCTCAATCTCAAGCTGCACAGCCGTCGAGGACCGTGATCCAACTCTTAACGAACTTCACCGTGTGTGACCCCTAAGCAACTAGTCAGGCTGAGCCACACGACGTTGCCGACAATGACGACGACGACGACAACAACGAGAGTTTCTACTGCTGTGGCATCAACACGCGCACACGATATATAGACGAAGAGACAAAAGAGATCAGAGGGTGGCCAAACAGACGGTAGCGAGTTGGCGGGCGCACAAAATTGTGTCATTGCTGGCTGATGCTATTGCTCTGTGCTGCTTACTAGCTAGGTCTAGGTTGCCTGCGTGCGGCAGATGCCCCGAGACGACGAAGACACGACTTATAGAGGCCTACTTCTACTTCTATCACCGGTAGACTACGAAGCGCTTCTTCTCGACTCCTCTCACTCACTGTGACGACGATATCTCTCTCTCTCTCTCTCTCTCTGGTGCCCTCTGCCCTCTGACATCGTCCTCGTCCGCGCTGGTTCTCCTCGGTTACTACGCGAACAGACCTAACAGGAAAACTTTTCCACCCCGCCCCTGACGAGTAGTCCTATAGACGAGACGAGATAGCTATTTAGCTGTTAGGACTAAACGAGATGCTACGAAAAAACTATTATTTTGCCATAAGGTGAACAAGGCGCCGTCGGCACTGCCGTCGAGCTCGTTGTCGTCGTCGTGTCGGGTCAAATAGGGAGGAGCACGAGATGGAGATAGATATGCAACGAGGGTTGAAATGTATTCAAGTCTCGAAGCACCGTCTGGGGACACTTTTCGTCCGAAAGCAGCTTGCGACAACCAACTGTAAAAAGGAAACGAACAGGCCACTAGACACGCGTTAGTTAGCTAACGACAGCCCAGGTGTACCGTTCTCCTGAAGCAGAGCAGCTATTCGCGCGGTGCCGGCGAATCCGAAGGCTCCTGCGTCGTTAAAGCACGCAGAAACAAACGGCCGAACGACGACGTCGTCTTGTACTTGCCGAAGCTAAGAAAAATTATAGTCTCGCAAAGCGCAAATGTATGGCACGCATTAAAGGAACACATTCACAACGCGGAATTTCTGCTGAACGAATCGAAGTATGGGAAGCGAGGGCTATTTTTGTTTCGTGGTGCGTCTTATATATATATATATATTTAGGAAAATTATACAGTCGAATAGAACTGAAGTACAAACACATGTTAATCTTTGGTTAGAAATAATACACTAACGCCGTATACAAGTGTGTACCGTGTAGTAAGTACACTTTTCGTTATTGCGACTGCGTTAATTCATTAATCCAGTCTTGATGCCTAATAGGTCTATCTATCTATCTATCTTCCTTAACTTTCTCTAGGTAAATATATATATATATATATATATATATACCGGTTGAGCTCGGCTCTTGCGCGCAGTATGCGGCACCCGTTTAAGAAGGCACCACATCATGATGACTACTTAATGCTAAGTTGCAGCGGGTCAGTGGCAGTTGAGGGAGCCAAGGGGGAGGTCGGCCGGGTGTTGGAGAGTAAACATGTTTGTTTTGTCATTAAAGTCAAAAGGCAGGCCCGGGAGGGGAGCTGGCGGCGGCTACAGCATCATGGCTGGAGCGTAGGAAAAGTCGGGACAACTGTTGCATCTTGGGTGCCGGGGTGCCGGACGTGGTGCAGGGGTAGCCGCGCTCAAGGCTTGAAGAGAAACAAAATGAGAGGCATGAAGATGACGAGGCAGAAGGCGAAGGAGAAGAAGCAGAAGAAAAACAGGGCTGCATTTGACCGCTGATCTTGGCTAGGGTCTGCATACAGCAGCCTGGGTTGTTTGTTTGCTTGCTTGCTTACAGTCATTTAGTGGTTGAGGCACGCTTCGGGGGACAACTCCCGCTCTCCGGCTAGGCCACTGTACTCTGCGGCCGCCTCTTCCCTCTCGTCGTAAGCTGTATTGCCCCCACCAATACTATTCTCGCCACATATACGAGAGGTGGTTTCTTCTACGGCGGCATGCGCTTTGCCTAAGGCCTTGTAGGCGGCGCATACACGCACGGGCACCCACAATTACGACCCGTTACTCCTCCCCGCCCCGCGCCAAATACGGTTCGCACAAACCGCCATATCGAGATTCGACGCTATATAGTTAGTACACTCATTAGGACTCGGGCGCTTCGCAACAGCAGAAGCTGCTTTTACCAGCGGCTGCTTTTACCAGCAGCTTTTGTTGCCCAGTTACTGCACGACACGGCAACGACAGTATATTCGGCACCTTTTCCACCTTCTGACCTAAGTCGTCTACTCGGCACGGGAAACCAGCCCGGGGGAAAGCCTTCTTCTGATGGCTGACGTCGCCGAATTAGAGACGAAAGTAAAGCCAGCCATAACCAGCCATGAACACAAGGACAACCGCCGCCGCCACCGTCATAGAAGCAGCGGCAACAACATCAAGAAAGGCTATGAACATCGGCTCAAAAACAAAAGGGTGAACGCGCTAGCAGACGTAATGAGATAGTCCTCCCCCCCCCCCGCAGCCGCTCTTGTTTTCTTCTTCCCTTTTAGCGCGGTAACGATGCGGTGGTCGAAAGATGTGGAGGTAACACTGGCTAGCCAGCCAATAACAGAGAACATAAGGAGCCAGCCGCGTGACCGGATTGGGCTCTTCAAATGGGTTGGTCGGCGGGACCACTACTATAACAACTACTTCTACGACTACTACTACTACTACGAGTACTGCTACGAATGACACAAGAAGAGACTAATGCTACGGCGGCGCCAACCACTACAGTTCGCCGCTAGACAATGTGCACTTGGCCGAATAAAGGTGAATACTTCTCTCGAATGTGGCACGCTTCGACGGATAGGGTTCGTTTTGTCGCCCTCCGATGCTTTCCGATCTATTCCCTTTATTTCTCTCTCTCTCTCTCTCTTGATTTTTGTCCCCCTTTCTTCCCAGTCTGCCTCCTTCGCATACCTAACATCACTATCCTCCTTCTATCTTCTTCCCTCTGATGCTCTCTGTCGTCGTCGCTGCGTTCTCTAAATTCGCTCCCACTTTCCCACAATGGGAAAGGCTCCTTCTCAATTAGAGCTCAATGAAAGGAGTGGCAAAACACGCCTAGAACATCGGCAACGACGGTGAGGATGGGATGGTGGTGTTGGCAATAGTGGTGATGATGGTGGTAGCGGTGCTTCTGCTGCTGCTGCTGCAAGCAAATACGGAAGAAATCTGAACTCATGGCGGCGCGGCGGCAGTGGCCTCAAGAGCTTCTTTTTTTTTATCGGAGCCAATGCAGGCAATAATGCGGGGCAAAACTCGAATCGGCTGGCTGGTGGCCCACACTAGTGAGTGTGTGTTTGTTGCGTGTGGTATGCGTACATATGTACTGGTATGTCTCTATCTTTCTGCCTGTCTGTCTGTCTATCCGCGTGTCTGTCATCTGCATGTGTGCAGCATGTATGAACGTATGCCCGTGCCTACGTCTATGTAAAAGAGAGCAGCGCTGTGGGGAAGATTCTTGAATCGCGGTTGGAGTTCGAGTACCGATCGGCACGAACTGTGTCGCTTGCTTGAGGAGGTGGTGGAGGTGGTGGTGGTAGCGGTGGTGGTAGCGGCATCGGCAGCGGCAGCAGCAACAGCAACAGCAGAACCACCGGCGACCCGCCAACACGGGGCGACGCGCGTTAATTAGTAATGAAATAATTCGATTTGAGAAATCCGGACTTGGTCGCTAGCTAGCTCGCTTCCTCTTTCGTTTTGGTCCCCGTCGAGATGACACTTGTTAAGCACGAGACTGTCGTATATAACTCGTAGGGTTCACGGCCTGCGGCACGGCGCTGGTCGCACGGCGACAGTCTGTCTGTCCGTCCGTCCGCTTGTGACGCTTTTCTTCTCCGTGGCGGCCGTCCATGATGATGATGATGACGATGATGATGATGATGATCTCGGCGGGCGAAGAATTGGCATCCCGAGAGACAGACGAAGAGGCAGACACTCGCCTTACTCACTCGCCTCACTCCTCGCAAGGCTCATCGGTCCGCTTGTCCGCCCGCGTAAGGGCGGCGATCATAATTGGATGAGATATCATGACACCGGAGCGCCTAATATCGCCTCTTCTCTCTCTCTCTCTCCCCCGCAATAGAGACACCCCAGCTCTATGTATAAATATATACACATAAACACATATGCATATATATATATATATATATATATATACATATATACATAAATAGATATATACATATATAGATATATAAATATACGGTCAGTGTGCATTTGTATCGATATACAAAGCGTGGCAGTAGTACCCTCTTTGAGGTGGATTGTAGAACTTGGTTAGCAGAGAAAATAGGGCGGGCATCGCCTCTTTGGGACTGAGAATAAAATTACTAAATTTTATTATATAGTAGTGAGTGGTTGAGTGAGTGATATTATTTCTAAAAATTAAGCGATTGCAAGAGATTTAAATGGTCGTTCCACCGCACCCTAAAATGAGTGTGCCTGTACTACTACACTGTGTATATATATTTGAGCTGCGAATGTTTCATTATCTCTTCCATAGATTTGGAACGTTGCCCCTTCAAGTTGTTTTTCCTGGGAAACGGAAAAGTAACAGGCCCAGGTTTGGCAAATAAGGAGGTTGTGAAAAGAAGTTCTAGAAATTGAATGTGTTTTCAACTTCTGGATTTCCGCGACCTCCTTATTCCGCAACCTCAAATAATCCGAAATTGATAATTAAGTGGGCGCCGTTGGTTTGTCGTGACGATGGATTCAAGAGTTTTTTGGCTAGAGTTCAGGTTTTTGCATCGGATGTTCTTGCGAAAACTTAAAATTTTGCGGTATATGACTGTAGAACCAGGTGGCAAAAATCGTAAAAAAATGATCCCTTGTAGCTAAAAAACAGTCAAAGTAACCTTGGTGTTGAATCTGCTGCGTCTGAATTTCTTCGATTGGTTCTCTTCTTAAAAGCACTGCAGGGAGGCTTGGGCTTTGGTTTCAATGACGAAATCCTATACCCATGACTCGTTTCCTGTAATCACTCTCTAAAGTGATTGACCTCTTATTCCACCGCCTGAAAGTTCCATTCGGATGGGCGCTTATTTGCTAAAAGTTCACCATTTCTGGAACGAACTTTGCTGCCAGTTTTCTAACGCATAAAGGTCGGTCAAGGCTGTTACAACTGATTTATAAGATATCTCTAATTCTGCAGCTATCTCCCCGATAGTAACTTAGCTATTGTTGAGTACGATATCATGGATTTCTTCCGCGTTTTCTTCTGTTATTGACGTGATTGACTTGATCACAGTAAGCAGTTTGTGACATTCCTGCCACTTTAGATTATATGATTTGGTTTTACAGATTTTTTGGCGCAGATTGACGTTGCTCATCAATTTTCGGCTCCTTAAAAGTCGACGAATATCGTTCCAAACAAAATGCAGCGGAACACCTTGGTGATTTTGGTTCAAATCTAAACAATAAAAGTACTAGAACTCGCCGATCACCCCCATTTATATATATATATATATATATATACCGCAATCCTCTGTACTCATTTGATAAGGGTGGTGGATAGGCAAACTTCTTATGTTGTTGTAATTTTGTTATAGAACGAGGGGAATGTCTTGTTTAGGAGTGAGAGTGAAATTGCTATTTCAACAGATATGGATGATCAGATCTTACTTCACAGGAGGAGCCATTGCGGTTGAACGTGTTGTGTGTTGTAAAAGTCAGACATAGAGTCATATTCGGCGGAAATTTCCTGAAAAGTGTACTTATGCTGGTCAGGAGAAGGCAAATAGTCGTATTGACAACAGTTTGCAAACGTTAGACGTGTACGGTCTATTTCTGGCGGCCGCTAACGTATCTCTTCGGTTAACCCAGGGAACCTATGACGTCCGACATAGGGGTGGGGAGGCTTACGATAGTCATATTACAAATCGAACCATCATAGATATAGTGAAACCAAAATGAACTTTGTAAAGTGTTCTTTCTTCTTGTGATTGTTCTGTGGACGTTGACCGTAATAGTAAGTTTTCACATGAACTACTTACTACTAACATGAATGTTAGAAAAGTAGATGCATTTTGTTTGGCAAATTGTTCTAAATATAACTAATTACATTCTTGAAAGCAGCAAGAGTATCTCTCAGACGGAGTAGATTTTTTGCCGAACACGACTGTTTCAAAATCTACGACCCTTTAAACTGAGGATACTTCATTGAAGAAAACCAAGTATATATATATATATATATATATATATATATATATACTTGGACTTGACACATACGTTCATAAATTTATTTGAACGCAAGTCTATGAAACGCAAATTGTGAGTAGTGAATGGAAGCATCGTTTCATTACTCCATCACGCGCGCTCGATGCTGTTGTTGGTAGCTCGCTAAGTGAAACTTGTATATAGGGGCCGGCATTTTGCCTCTATGACTGCACACTTTAGACGGCCGGCATTCATGTATATGTGTGAATATGTGTAGACATACAGACACACCCATCTATATGTATATGTACATGTTTATGTATATATATATATATATATATATCCTTAGCGCAATAGACACGACATGCAAAAGGGCTTGACTGGCGGTAGCGACGACGCCCTATCAATCGCACCACTAGGGCGTGCGGCGCGCCGCGAAACAGCTACCGACTGTCGTTTGCGCCAAGCTTTGCTGAGGCTGCGGATACAAATATAGATGTGTTCACCACACTAACTTCATCATCATCATTATCACCATCATCATCACCGTTATCATCATTATCACCATCATCATCATCATTATCACTACCACCACCGCCGCCGCGAGCATCAGCAACAAAATAATAGTCGTATCGTGCTGATGGCGGCAGCAGCAGCAGCGATAATAAATCATGTTTGGCATACATCTCGCTTTTTGGTCCCATTTTTCTCTCGCTGCGGCTGAGCTGAACTGCGCCGTCACTACAATTTGCACCCTTTGCCTCGTTGAACACAACACTAGAGCGCTAGAGGCGTCAGCCAACACGGGCGACACGGCTGCTTGTTGTCCGGGTGGCGACTTCATCATTCCGAAGTCGTCGCCTGGCGCCACGCTGGCGGCGGGAGTCGAGAAGTCTGTTGCTTGGAATCGCCACCGCCATGATGCCAGAGGAAACATCATGGCGAATGGCGTCCACGTCAGTAAACAGCCGATCGCTCGCTCGGTACATCGGTACGAGCATTAATATTACTTAGTGAACCGGTAAGACGTGAATGTGTGCGTATGGCCGAGCGTGCCTTCGTCATTCAATGAGTGGCACGCCGCATTCACGTGGCCTGTTTCTTCACTCAGCATCTTCTTTTTATCACGCACACATATATGGCTATTCCTCTCTCTCTCTCCCTATATATATAGATATACAATGGCTGCTGAACTCCCTTCATTCCATCCAGTCGGGGTAGAGCATTGATTTCATTTATCGATACTCCGACCGACTAACCCCATGTTGCAGGCGTACCTACTAGGCGCAAAACGGGAGGCACGCTGACCTGGGTGGGCTAAAGGGATGACACAGGAACAAGCTGTCCGCAGTAGAGTAGGTGAAGTTCTACTCTACACGGGTGTATCGATGCTCGTACGTATATCGCCATATATGTATATAGGTGCATATTCCTATATCTGTATATGGTACACAGGCTGCTACCGTTGACTTCTCGCTATTATATCTTGTTGCCGCCGTGTTATATGTAGGAAATATTCAGCTTGTTTGTGCACACGCTAAGTTCCATTTCACGCCACAAAGTCCTGAACGCTTACATAAGTTCTGACGCTCGAGCTGAAACAAATGCTGTCATCCGAGGCCTTCCGTGGCAGCATGCATGTATGGGGATCTGTTGTCACTGACAAATAAAATACAAGTCTGTGTATACGCTGCCGTGCGCAGTTTGCCAAGGTTGGCACTTAACGACAAGGCGAGAAAGTCTCATCTATTTTTTTCAGC
The DNA here is from genome assembly GCA_003439945.1 of Dermanyssus gallinae. Classification (NCBI taxonomy): domain Eukaryota; kingdom Metazoa; phylum Arthropoda; class Arachnida; order Mesostigmata; family Dermanyssidae; genus Dermanyssus; species Dermanyssus gallinae. The sequence continues at coordinate 183,089 of QVRM01005598.1, read as the reverse complement.
CTAGCGCACGAATACAGACTCGTGTAACGTGTTTCAGCTAAACGTTAGCAGTTATTGCCTCGGCATACATCATCAAAACACTTTAAACTGCTCATTGTGGAGGAGCTCAAGCTTGAACATTGAACATGGCTTCGCCGAAAAGATAAATATGCGTAAAATGTTTTCGGACGTTGAAATAACGACGAGCTAGAGTAGACTGTGATGAAATAATCGACAAAATCAAAACGAAAACAGAAGACACACTATAAATATGAGTAAAGAAAAACAAAGAAAGAACTCCGAAATACGTTTTCGCCACGAATATCACGCTCGAAGACCATGTGTTGGGGAGACACGGATTCACCACAGTTATCTGCGCTGCTGGTCGCCTGCTGGCCCGGATAAGCATAAGCTGGAATGCTCATTTGACTACGGACGGTCGGACGGTGTTGTTTCGCGCACGACTTAGTGGAAGGTCCGGATCCTCCGGGGTCCGCGTCGGATGGATTACTTGCTGCTGTTGCCGCCGCAGCCGCCTCCGCTCCTCCGTCGCTGCTCGCCGGATCTTCGCCCGGGCCCTAGAAGAGGAGTCGGTCCTCCTGGCACTCCCGTCGTTTTCCGATAGCGTCGACCGCGTCGCTCACTGCCGAGTGGTGGGAGGGTAACTGGGCCATGTTAGGACCGCCTGGCAAGCTACGAAAGGCGACTGGCGCACGGCTAGGAAACGAATTATCGGAAAGATATCGGAAAAGTTTTTATCGATCGGCCACCACTAGCTGCTACTGCTGCTGCTGCTTCTGCTGCTGCTGTTACTGCTATTTCCTAGCCGCCTGGCGGCTCTGTTCGCAATGGGTCGGGCCAAGCATGGGCCGACGTGAAGGCCTCGCGCAGCTAGCGGAGGAATGCTGCCGCTGGCGGCCCCGCAAGGGCCATGTTGTGTCCCCCAGTACGGCTGCTGCTGTCCCTGCCTGCCGCGGCGCCGCTTCTAATAGTGGACCCATCGACCGGTGAGTCCCTCTGGCGCAGCCTCTTCTATTTGGAAAGGCTCACTCAGCTTGGCCCGGCACGAGGATGGGGAGTTAGTTGCAAGCAGTTGCCGATATTCCACGCCCTACCCGCTCGCGCACCTATCCCTGGCCCCGAACTTCGGAAATCGTTGCCGCCAATGGTTGTGCCGGGAAAGGACCTCAACGCCGCGATTGGCCGACGTTATTCGGAAAGGGCGTCGGAATGACGTCAGACGTATTCGTGTCGGTGAGTAGGTGACCGAGTGAGGAAGTGCATGTGCTTTTGTGCTGGTCGAGCATGGTCGAGCATGAAGAAAGCGGGTCGCTTAGCATTGGCTCTAAAATATTCGTGGCTGCTTACTCAGAGTGATGAAGACGACAGGAAGGTAGCAGAAAACGAGAATCAGCGGGAGGACATCGAAGAAAAGGGTAAGAAAACAAACAATCGAAAGAAATAAAGGCAACAGAAAATAGAGGGGGAGAAGAAGGACGAAGAGGAAGACGGCAACGACGAGACGATGACAAAGACGAACTTGACGGAGACGATCTGTACCGCGGTCTCGCGCATCCTAGTTCGAGTAGATCTAGTCCGTGGCAACCTGGGCGTCGCCAAGCTCAAACCTGCGATGCGCTGATCGACACGTATGGCGGAACAGTAGCAGTAACGCGCGATCAAGTCAACTCTCCTGCTGCTGCTGCTGATCGTTCCTCTCTACCTTGGAGGATGCTAGGCTGAATGCCGGCAGTAATAGCGCACAGGGTTACGAACAAAGTAGACATGATGTTGATTCGGTACGGTACGGGAACGGTGTCGTCACTCACTGGGAGAAGAGGGGTCGACGCGGATGCATCCGTGCCTGGGCCGACGCGCCCAACGAGTGGTAAGAACTACAAGATTTCAGTTCGGAGCAGCTTCCAGCTCGTTCTGAAACCGATAAAGTGGGCAAAGCACACATGGCGTCAGCGAAAGTCCGAGGCATTCGCCCGGTCGCTCAGCCCGTCCGCACTCTCTCGTCTCTCGTAGCAGGGGCAAAGGAGCCCTCAGTTTTAGAATGAAACTCTAGCTCTTGTGTTTCTTATCTATCTGTCATCTATTTGGTCTGTTTCGGCTCTTTGTATGTTGGTTATGTTGTTACTGTCGCTGTTGTTACGGTTGTTGTCGTTTTTGTTGTATTGTTGTTGTCGTAGTGTCGTTGTAGCTGTTATTGTTGCTGTTACGGTCATGTTGTTACTGTACTGGCCGTGTTATTACTTCTGCTGGTGTACCGTCGAAAAAGCTCATCAGACATTAACACTACCGTTCACAGCGTGTTTCCGTGGACGTGAGCCTACAACAGTCGAGACACCAGGCGACTCAGCACCGCCGACGAAGTTCCCACTCACGTCTGCACCTGCCTTCATCTCACGTCACTACAAGCACCCACCACCGCGACTACCACCAACCTTCAGCAGCATCAATCACTGGCACACGGCGTGCCCTGCCTGCAGCACTCGAACAACAAGCCAGCTAGCTCTGGCTGGTGTTTTCATCTCAATCGCAATTTGACGGTCAATCGGGGCGATCGATGGCACTTTGCCCCGACACTAGACGGCGTTTTTATCCGTAGCATAGACAGAAGATAAAGTGGACAGCACGAAAAAGAGTGACGATGAGCGGATGAACAAATCAATCAGTCAAAATCAATCAACGTATCAATCTATCCGTTTTTGTAGGTAGGTCCACGATGGGATGCTTGCACATGGAACAGCGTCGTAGTATCCGTGTCGATTGTGGCGGCGACGCACATGGCCGGTCAGTCAGCATAATCATCGACCTCTTCCTCAACTTCATCAAATTAGCATGATCATCACCACTAACAACATTTCCAGCACTATCATCAGCAATATCCAGCTGCTCAACAAGATGCCGACCTCTAACGTCGGTGTGTTCCAGCTACTTGTCGGTTGACGTCAGCGTAGCGGCTGACTGAGCCGCGGCTGATCGAGCGTGGCGGCAGCTGACTCTCAAACGAAATGACAAACATCCTACAGCCGGCGAATCCCTACAGCCGACGAATTCTACAGCCGACGACGCAACACATTCGGCGGGCGTACCAAAGACAAGGAGACACCGACAGACAAACACGTCTCACGCGAGCGATCGGAGCGCGACAGAGTCGGCGACCCGCCTGATGGCAGCGATGTCTGCAGCACAAATGACCGTGGCGGTTGTGTCCGTGGTCCTGGTGGCGTGGCGTTTGTGGCCATGCTGCTGCTGCTGTTGGTGTTGGACGTGGCCCTGGTCCTGGTAGCGATGACGGCGATGCTGCTGCTGATGATGCGGCGGAGGCGGTGGTGGTGGCGGCAGGGTATGTTGGTGCCAGGGTGAGGAAGGAATATGAGCGACTGAGCGACCGCTCGACCGGCCCTCCTCCGTTATATCGGTTTACTGGATTAGTGGATGTATTTTATAGCGACGGCGGCGGCGGCACCGGCACCACTGGCGACGGCGCCAGCGGCACGCAGCAACGAGCCACCGACGACGGACCGATCCGGCCGGCCGCCCGCCACCAGCCCAAGTGGGTACGGCAAAATCGAAATGATTGATCATGAGATATCGGATTCGGATAGCAGCAGCGGCAGCGGCAGCAGCAACTACAGCGTCATCGTCGTGGCCGTCACCGTCGTCGTCGGCGGCGTCGGGGGCGTCGGCGACGATGGGGTACGGTAGCTATGGCAGTGAGGGACACAAGCAGCATCGCTGCCAGTACGTTGTCCCCCTCTCGTCGTCATCGCCCACGCCCACTCTGCGCCCCCCCCTCCCCCCCGTTCTGACAAGTACTCTCAGAATAACGGCTGAATGAACGGCGAGCAAGATCCGAGATCCATACAAATCTATACATCGAACAAGCGGCAAGAAGGCGCTTGTCCCTTGCCTTTCTCTCTCTCTCTCTCTACGCTTGTATACACTAGTTCGCCTTGACCCCTTCTCTCACTATCTCTCTCTCGTAGCTCGTATACTGGTTCATTCCCCTTAGTGCCCTAATTGCCCCCGTCGTGCCCCTTTGTTTCGACCCCACCCCCCTCCTCCTGCCCGCCGCCCCGTTTCAGTTCCCAGTTCTGTGCACTCTTGACCTCCTAAAGGCCTTCTTCCTTGCTCTTCGTTTTCTCCTTTCATTCCGCCTTCCGGCCTTCGGAAGCTTCGCTATTAATGAACTGATTGAATAATCCATATTCCAATTCCTATCGGTTATATAACATATTGGACGTTGGCGTCTACTGGCCGCACACAGCCGCGCTACTCGCTGCCACTCAGCTCACATTCTACAAATACTACCGTTACCCTATAACGGACAATCGTCTCTAAGGGAAAAGAAGGCAAAGAACAAGGAAAAGAAAGGGGAGAAACCGTTATCCGAAAGCGTCCGGCTGTCTGACACCAATTCTCCGTCTCTTTCTTTGTTCCTTCTGCTGTGCTCCTCTGCCACTCGGAACCTTCTGTATCTCACTCGTTCTCTCTTGTTTCGTTCGCCCTCATTCTCCAAGTATCTGTGTCAACTCATGCGACTGGTCATCGGACAAACACGTGACCGTGCAAGCCATCATTGAAACACAGGGGCACGCGTCTGTCGGCATCGCTGAGCTGCCGTGACACCGTCGGCAAGTGCTGCCTTCTCGGCAAGTTGGCGCGGTTGGCCGCGGATTGACGATGACGACAACCGAAATCAGCCAGTCATTGTCATTTGCTATTCGAGCACATCAAGCCGCAATGCGTGACCGCTATCTCCCCACCGAAACCTGCAAGTGCAGCAGCCGCAGCAGCAGCAACAAAAAGAGCAACCACGGGAGGGTCCAACCTGAGGGAGTCACGCAACCAACTTGCCCGCCGTAAATGGACGCCACAATGAGCCACAATGGGTGGCTCATTGTGGCCACTCACGTCTGCCGCCATATATGTGCACCACCATTAAGGAAATAGTTCTAATAACAAGCCACGGTCACAGGCCTTTCTGCCGGAGACACCCGCCAGCCACAACTGGACAAGTGCGACAACATGTATATGCATATATATATATATATATATATATATATATATATATATGCATATGCATATACATACATAGATCGTTGTCTAAATTGCGAAGGTAACGATGCCTTGTCTTAGCTGCGACTCGTACCCGATTCGAGGAATGGATATGCGTTTGTTACGCATACGATGATTGTTGTCGCCGTTGTTGTTCTCGTCGTTGTCGTTGTGGCTGTTGTTGTTGTTGTTGTTTGCATCTTACAACCTACATAGATATGTATCGCCGACAGGTCGGACCCACGCATCCCAATGCAGGCCAACTTGGCACTGCGAGCTGTCATCGTCATTTGCTCTGGTTAGCTTTGCTAGTTGGCTGGCGGCGATGTGGGAAGGCAGCACACGAAGGCGTGATACACGTCGAGCAGCTGCTCTCTGCAAGATACAGCGCAAAGAGCGCGGCGAGCTGGGGCAAGCGGAGAAAGGCCAAGCGAATGAGATGTATCCTCGGGCAACTCATCAGCCGCTGGTTCGTTTATCGTCACAATTTTCGCACGCAGTGGTAACCGACAGAGCGACTAGTGAATGCCAAGCTTCTATTCCCCGAATCAACGTGGTGGTGGTAGCAGCAGCAGTAGCAGCTAGAGGCTCGCCTACCGAGCGCCCCCTTCGAACGCGCGTATACAACAAGGCGCGTCTTCTACCAGGCAGACAGACATTGTCGCAATCAGGCCGATGATCTGATACTTGCAACGAGCGACGATAGGTAGACGGCAGCGTGCAACGTCTCTCTCTCTTTCTCGAGTCTTTCGGCGAGGCGTACATACATATGGCGGCCACACACATCCAACATATGGACATATACGCACGCCCTCACGCCAGAGGCTGTCTGGCGTTGAGTGTCGCACTAGAGGCAGAGAGAGAGAGAGCGCGAGAGAGAGGGGAATAGAGAGTGACTGGGGGAACGACTGAGAGAGAGAGAGGGAGAGTGGGGTATCGATGATTAACGTTGTGCATCTGCTTGTCAGCAGCCATTGCCCTACAGCACATACGTCGATGACATTGCATTGCTGTCGTTGATGTTGGTGTCGTCGTTCATGCCTTGTTCGTCGACGGCTGCTTCGGCGTGCCCTATTTTCTCACATCGCTGTCGAGTGTTTTTGCCCCTCGAGAGGCCGCTACACGGCTCCCGCAACCGGCGATAGACAGACAGCCATACCCCCTTAACCCACCTTACCCCACACTGCTCCCGCCCCCGCCCAACTACCCCAATGCAAGCCAGTCTGCCTGCCAGTTTACTTAACAAAATTAGCTGCTCTCAAAAAGTCTCTTCTACCCTCTGGCGTTTAGGCATCTCGACCAAATTTCACCCTTGCCTTTTTTCTCATTTTGCTCTTTCTTTTCTTACGTTCGTTGTGGCAGCAGGTCGCCGGTCTTTCATTTCTTCGTTCCTGGTTGCTGCTGCTGCTGCTCAGTGGTTCAGCTCAGCTGCCCTGCTTCTGGCGTTATTCTCAACTTTGGGCCTAAACCTTCTTTCGGCGGCTTTTAGCATCGCTTGGGTCTGCGGAGCCGGATCGGACCGATCAACCGTCTCACTGGTTCAATCCTTCCTGCATGTCAGTCCGTTTCGCTGAATGCTCAAGCGTTTGTTTCGAGCCGCGCTCAGCCTTCTTCTATGCACTGCTTCCAGCTGCCTCTATCGATGTGTGGCCAAAGTACATCTGATCAAAAAAATAGCGCCGCTAGCTTAGGACGCATACATACACGCACCGCTCCGACTGCCGCCACTACTCTGTAGCCACTTGTTTAGCATATTTTGTATTGAATAAAGCTTAAAGCGTTTTCAGCGGCGGCGGCGCCGGTCGAGCCAGTGACAGGAGAATGTGTGTGGGGCTAAAAGTGGCAGCGGCAGTAGCAGTGGGGGTGGGGTGTGAGAGGTAGATGGGGAAAAGGTAATCCGTCTGGTCCTTTTACGTCGCTTTTGTCGTCGTCGTCGTCATCGTCGTTGGCGGCTTCGTCGATTCCTCTTTGTCGTATCGTCGCCTAGTTCGATAGACAGAGCATTCGCACTATACCGATAAAAGGTGCACAAGTTAAAAGAAGGACCCAACCACTGGCGAGACTAACTGCTGTAGCAGTTACAGCAATAGAAGTATCAATAACAGTCGTTGAAGTGGTGGTGGTAGTGGTAGGTAAAAGCCGGGCAAAATTGAACGGCGAACTGGTCTGCCAGTAGCCCAGTCAACCCGGTCGAACCCGGCGACGGTCTTCGCCGTCTGAGATAGTCTGTCTTCCGACACGCACCCAGCTGTAGATTAAAGCAGCCTATGGCAGCTTGCGTACAATCTGCACCTAGTGCTGCTACTACAACTACTGCACTACCGCCACCAACAATAACAACAACAGCAACAACAACAACAACTACAACTACAGCGACGAGGCGGGACGACAACTATCACAACCCCAACCCGAACAACAGAAGCGTCCCAAGCGCCCCAGTCAGTCAGCTTGTTAGGTAGACCACTAGTGCTTGCCGATCCCGCCGACTTCGACCAGGACGATACCTGGCGGCAACAGCTTGAGTTGGCACTACATCGTTATGTCTTTTATTAACTTTGCGAGTCTATCAATTACATTGGCCAGGACTGACCCTACGCTTAGCTCCGCATCGCTACGCTAGCCAGCCACGCAAGTAAGCCAGCTACGCCACTCTACTGCGAGGTCGCCAGGCTAACACCCGCCGTTACACGGCCGAGATCAGTCGGCGAAAGACCACCACCGTGCATCCTTCGTATCAGACGAGACGAGATGAGGTGGTAAGGTGAGATGAGGTGATCACTTGGGGAGGAACACACACACACAGAGGATTGCCTCCGTTCCTCGTTGTCTATAGGGAGTAGCAGCGCTTGCGTCTGCATGGCGGCGGCGGCAGCAGCAGCATCCGTACCAACGGCGCTCGTCACAGTAACAGCAGCTCATCTCCAGACGCGCTCCAGGCGGTGGACCCACGTTACTCGTTGGCGCCGACAAGGAGCAGCAGCGACGACGACGTAAGCAGCAGGCAACTAAGCAACGCGTGCACTTGTAACGCGCCGCGTAGCAATGTATGCCTCCTCAATAGAGGAGAAGGGGCGGGGCCGGGAGGCGAAGGAATAGGCGGGCTGACTTCACTCAGCCCGTGAGGACCGACCCCAGACGACTCAGCGACGACACTTGCCGACTTTGCCGCAATCAATGTCGCGCCGGAAGTTAGATGTCCATTTCCGGTTGTTCTAGCGCGTCGACTTATTGCGGTTCTGCAGTGAGGCACGGGCCGGCGGGCTGGCCGACGCGTGCGCACGCGAGAGAAACACAAGTGTCATCTGTGTTTGAGGCTGTTCGCGTCTGCATGTCTGTTCGCGACGTACGACGCACTTAATAAAACCCATTTACAACAACAGGATCATATTGCTTCGTCGACTGGCGCCGAACAGGCTTCCTTCCGCCACCTTTGCACGCCGCTAGCAGCGACGTTTGGAGGAGGACGACATCCATCCTTTTCGTGTGGTATCTAGCTATCGCCCGATAGAAGCCCGATGACTGTCCAGAGAGCCCAACTATCTGTTCCGCCAACGCACGCGGCGGCAGCGACGACGCATCAAGTCTTTTCTTCGTCGCCAAACTGCGGAGACATTACCTCCGCAGCGAAGGCCGCAATCACAGGGCGACGAGGAAAAAATCGCCTGGCAATTCCTACTGTTTCCCGGCTGTTTCCCGCATCTGCTTCCTAACCGTGTCTGTCATCGGGGCTACCCTGCTCCCTTCCCTCCAATTCCCCCCTCCCCCTCCCCCTCCTACAGCCCGCTCAACAAAAAGGGTTATCATTTGTATCCCCGCGGTCGATATACGCGCATTCCTACGAGCGCAATCCTATGATGAGCGGAGTCTCTAAGCACACCGCACATACTCCCCACACTCTCTCTCTATTTCTCGCTCTCACCCTATCTATCTCAACACCCCCATGCGCTATCATCTGCCTTTAATAGTAGTCGTAGTAGTTGTCACAGCCGTAGTAGTAGTAGTAGTAGTAGTAGTGGTAGCTTTTAGCGGAGGCGGTACGACAAGGAGAAGAAGCTTGTCAAAATATGTTGCCCCAACACCAAAATGCGCACGCGTGTCGAGCGGCGACGGAATTGTCAGGGTGTTAGCGGTAACACGGCAGCGGCCGCCGCCGCCGCCGATTATCGTCCGACCCGCACCAGGCCCCAAAACCATAACACCACGGAAGGACCATGAAGATGGCAGCGCTAGTACGATGACGATAGCGGCGACGACAACAACAACAACATCAACAATGACAACAACAACAACATCAACAATGACAACAACAACATCAACAACGACAACAACAGCGAAGCAGTAGAAAAATTGCGGCAGCAAACCACATCTATGGACAGCAAAAGCAGACGGCCGGCATCAGGCAGAGAAAAGAAGGGAGCCAGGCGGGCGCGGGGGGCAGATCGACAGATACACGAGAGACAGTCGCCGCGGCGATACGATAGATCGTGACGGTGGCGAGTTGACGATACCGAGCGTGTATGGATTCGTCCGTATATATGTCGTGCAGTACAACGTGCCTGCAAGATGACACGTCTGCAACATTCGGCACGGCTTCTCCACGCCGGCCCACATCGCGACCGAGCGACAGAGGTAGCAAGTGAGAGGCAAACCGAGATTGGAACAGCTGCCATACATACGTTAGGCCGCTATACATCACCATACCACACGACGATTGACGAGTCCTCTCTCGCGCTCTCGTACGGCCGCCTGCCAGACAAGGCGATTCCCAATTTGCCCATTCTTGTTGACGGAATTAAGAAATTCCATAGCACGCCATACCACACGCTTGTCTTGCTGCTTTGCCCCCGCCGCCCCTCATACCGCTTTCCCCCTCGTCGTTCGGCGCAAATATCCTCCGAACATCTGCATCTGGCACTCATCTGAGCACTGCCAATTGTCATGTGCTATTATTGTTGTTAGTACGGCGGCGTTATCGCCGCTAGAGATGATCGGGTTCCACTTGTTTGGAACAATTGCTTCGACGACAGTTGCTCTTTGGGGGATGATATAAGAAAGCCGGCAAAAAACTCACAGGCAACTACTATTCGAGATCGCCGAGCTCCCAAAAGGCCCTCCCCGGTCTAACTATCGACACGCATTTGAGCCGCATCGTTTGCCCTTTTTGCGCATCGCACGCTCAGTACCGAGTAGTCATTGATTGGTAGATTTTTGCGCCGATATATTATTGCAAAGGGTTGTGAACCGATCAGCTCGTAAAATATCAGCTAGCAGCAGATCCAAAACGATTCAAACAGATCCACGACGTGCGTGAAGAATTGCTGTGGTGACATAGTGGCCAGCACGCTGCGTGCCGTCGGAGTCTCAAACGCTAAATACAGGTTTGGCAGGCTCTTACGGGCAACTTAGAGAGGCGGATCCGAAAACGTCCATGTAAAGACAAGGTTGTGAGCGAAACCCGATATTGCAGGTGGGTGGACAAATGAAGATATGAGTGAGACGCAACACCCTAACAAAACGAAGCATAACTCCGCACAAGTTCGCGAAAATTGAGTCAATCAAAAGGTAGACAGCTGAGTTTCTAACTTTTCCCGCCACTCACCATCGTCTCACCTATGGAGCGGGTCTGTGTGTATGTTTGTATAGAGTATTTGTGTAGAGAGTATTATTATACATATATATATATATATATATATATATATATATATATATATATATATATACACGTATACACATACATAAGAGGCATGCACCCCCTCGCGGCAATGATCCTGCGTAAATAAAGGGTTCTCCTTTCATTCCTCGGCAAGCAGTCCTGCCTGTGAACGGACGGACAACAGGGAAGGAGACGAAGAAGAAAAAGAAGAAGGCGAACGAGACTTAGTGATATTGGCGCTTGGCAGGGCAGCAGCAGCGGTCGCCGCCGCCGCAATTCGGGCCCACTCTCTCTAGGATAAAATCCAGGAAGATTTTGGCCGGTCATTCTTGCACGGCGAATCACCGGCACCGGCCAATCTAAATATCTGCACTTCTTACGCGCAGTATCGGTCATCTGACTCTCTGACAACACACTGACTGCATGCCTGCCTGCCGGCCTTTCTTTATCGTTACCTCTTCTGTTTTCTCTCTCACGTTTCCTCTCTCCCTTCCCCCCTCTTTCTCTATCTCCCTCTTTCTCGCTCCCGTTCTTCTATTCGGTCGTGTCCATTTCTGCCTATAGGTCGCTCTACTATTTACCAAACGGCCGGCAAATTAGCTAACCCAGTTAGCAGCGAAACTCGGCAGCCCACTAGCTACGGACAGCCTCGCGATCACGGTGGTAGCAGCGGCCACTATAGTCAGCGCTGCTGTTAGGGACGGCTTAGAGACGGCCGAGTTAAAGTGGGCGCGCGCGCCCCCGCACGCTTGCTTGCCTCTGCCCAGTGAGGAAACAGCCGAGCTAAGCCAGGGGCATGATGAGGGGAAGACAGGCAGCGAAACAGAGAGAGAAAGAGAGAGAGAGATCAAGATCGGAAGGCAACTGGGCGGGCTGGAAGGGGGAACGATATGATTTGACCTCACCGCCACTACTAGCAGGATAGCTGGATGGCCCCAGCTGGACGATGCGGACTCGCGGGGGTGTAGTGTTGTAGCACCTATGTATGTATATGTGTATGTGTGTATATATATATATATATATATATATATGCATGTGCGTGTGCGTTTGCCTATGTGTACCTGTGTGCCTATATCCGTGTCTGTGTATATATTGATGCGTGGATGTCTAGATATGTGTTTAGAGTAGGTGGGCAGGGAGCCGTAGCAGGGAAGCAAACAGAGATGATTGATCTCCACCTTCGTGACCCTTTGGCTACGTTTGTTCCATGAAGATCGAGATATGTGTGGGTGGTCCGGTGGTCTGGGCGCTGCGCTTTAGGAGGCTAAACACAGAGGGTGGCGGCGGCGGCAATGGCGGCGACGGCTGTGCTGTGGAAAGGCGACTATGCTATGCTAGGCCAGGTCTCAGAAAGAAGGATCGAGGAAAACAGGAGGAGAGAAAATAAGAAAGTGGGAGCAACAGGACAGTTCTGCGCGCCACTGCTGTCTATGCCGCTGTTCAGTCTGGAGGCGCGGCGGGCGCTCTGCAACCTCAAGCTGTTCACAACATCTTCTCAAATCATCTTGGCATTTCTTGCATTTTGAGCAAGCGACCCTGTCTTCCTACTTTTCGGGCCAGTCAGGCCGATAGGCAGCAGGCCCAAACATCGGCCCGGGTCAAGTTGAGTCGCGTCGGCGCCGAGTCGGGTGCGGCGGAACGGCGACGACGGTGATGGTGGTAGAAAAAACCACGCGCCATGCATGGCCCTGCAGACCACCCCTTGAAAATCTTGCTCATTTCTTGTTCTCTTTTTCTTCGTCCTCTTCTTCTTCTGGCAGGAGAATCTTTGCCGTCGGCAGGCAACATTTGCTCACCTAGCCAAAGCTGCTGGCCGCTCATCACTGCGTTAGCTGCGCGTCTGCCTCCGACACGCTATTCCCGTCTACCGCGGACAATCTCAGTGTCAGTCAGCCCTTCCCACGCAAGTTGCGAAGTACACGACAGGCGCGGCAGCTCGTCGCGGATGCACGAGTCCATACAGCTTCACCGACTCACTCTGCTACTTACCGCTCACTCGGCTTAGAGCCGTAGGATGCCGCCTATTCCATCGGAGCTAGGCGGCAGGCTAGCTGAGTTTGGCGAACGGGATGGCGGGGCATGACCTCCACGCCCAGACTTCACCTATGTATCGACAGCCGCCTGTCTGTCTTAAAGCCTTCCTTCTTCCGAAAGAATTGCTTGCTTGTCAAACATCAAAGAAGTCGCCCGCAAGCATCGGCTAAAGGATGCTGCTGGTAACACGGCCAGACACGCCTTGAAAGCGCCGCATACGCATAGATGCATATAGATAGACAGACATCGATACACACACGTACGCACGCATGTACGCACAAACACAGACTTACTACACTTCCGCGTTGGCTACTATACATTTTGCACGAGTCGGCTGAGTTGATCGGATCCAGCGCTCCTACATACAGCCCATCGGCCCATCACCACCACAAGGGAAGAGAGCAGTGGGACTACACGCAAACCTTCCCCCCGCCCGCCGCCGTCTATTCCTGCACTGTTGTCTGCATAAATACCCTTGCCTCGTCTTACCTGCTAAACTTGGGCAGGCGGATAGAAGTCCTCTTTTTTTCTTTTATGTGAAACGTATCGGTCATAGCTCGATACGTTCGTGTTCTGATAGCATGGATGTGCACAGATTTATAGATTATTTTCCAGTCTGTTGCGGGCTCTGTCTGTTCCTTTGGTTCCTTTTCCCGTATCTCCCGTTAGTTGTTGCAGTAATCGTAGTAGTGTGAGTAGTAGTAGTTATAGTCATTGTAGTAGTAGTGGTGGTAATAGTACTAAGACATCTTCATAACAATAGGTGGTGGTATGCCAGCTGTGGAGGGACGAAACCATGTTCATCGGGCTGTCCAAGTAGCAGTGTTGTGGTTGTATTGGTTAGTCGTAGCTGTTGTTGTAGTTGTAGTTGTTGTCGGTATCGGTATAGCAGTCTCGCAGTACTAACAGGCAGTCGGTGCTCTTTGCGATGCGTCCCGCTAGAGGTGAGCCTCTGGTAAAAAGGCAACCGACCACCAGACGAGTGTAGTGGCAACCATGTAGGCAAGCTGGCGACATCCGCTGACATAAAGGACCATTAATTCTATCCGCTTCGTCAAGCGGCGGCGGAGGCGGCCGTTTGCCGGCCACTGAATCAATTGCGTTAGCAGGATGTCGAGTCGTCTTGGCTCCCGTCTTTGGCCGGCGCCTCTCTCCGTTGCGCCCATGGCATGGGGACATGAGCCACTCGTCCATTCGCGCGTCCCATAGCGTCTACACACCGCCGATCAACCCACAACAATCAACTAACCAAGCAACCCCAACAATAGACAAGCCGAACAAGATAAAGGACTACTACACGTAACTACACAGCAGCAGAGGTGGTAAAGATCCGTCCGGCGGAGGCAGCCGGACGGCGGTGGCTTGAAGGAACTCGACCAAGGTCTGCCCATGTGTCAGATCGTGTCATGTCATCATCTTTCTGCTGCGCCGTAAAGCTACGAGGTGCACACACAGTCTAGTTTGTTGTGTGCTGCCTTCATCGCTCTTTCGTTGCCTTGCATTACCACACTGTTACGATTGCTATTATTGTTGTTGTTGTTGTTGTTGTGGATGTGGTGGTTGTTGCGGTGGTTTCTACTGCTACTACTGCTGCTGCTGTCTGTGTTGTTGTTTAGTTGCCTCAGCGACTCAGCAACTTGTCAACGGCATTCGTTGTGTCCGCATAGCTTCAGTGCCGTCGCTGCCGCCAAGGCAAACGGCCGCTGATTGAGGCACGATGAGGGAGTGAATGAATAGAGAGAGAGAGAGCGAGGCTCCTTTGAACAATGGACGCGGAGTGCATGAAAAAATACTGCCACTGCATCACGCCCCCTTCGTTTGATGCCCACACGTCGTAGCATGTATGTATCATGTACTATGACGAGCAGGGAAATAAATGGTTCCGGTCACCGTTCGGCTCGATGTCGACTTCCTCTGTGTCTACTCATGCACGCGGCCACGCTTAGCTTTGCTGAGGCCGCATTTAGTACTCATGTGTAGAAGTCACTACATATATATATATCTATCCGAAACACATTATAATTATTCCAACATCATAAACACGAACAACATCAAGTTATATATTGCTGACAGATGAAAAGCGGCAAAAATGAAGAAAGCAGAAGTAAGGCTTAGTGTCCCGGCAAGATTTTTCATTTATGACAAGACATTTAGCACTCGTGCGGACTTTACTGAAAACTAAACACACGTGAACGTCGCAGTTCCCTAAATAAACTAGCGTCAAACTAACCCATAAGTACAGATCTTTTTTTAGAGAAGCTCGTTCTCTTTATGCTCTAGAATCACTATTTGCAGAACGAGACTAAGGTGTCGTTGCTTGATTTGGCAGGTCACTCCCGTATAAAGTATTACGAATAGAAATCTTTCTCTCTCTCAAACATGATAAAGAGAGAGAAAGACATTGCTATAGACGATAAAAGAAACTATAATTAACAAAAACATTGTTTAGTGGTAGCTCATGACTTATACTCAACTTGTGCAAGATATAGTTACTTTTAATCTTCCGGAAAGTTTTGCTCTTTTTAGTTCAGAGAAATCCTCAGAAGGAAAGTTCAAGCAATTCCCGGAAGCTTCTTCGAGCAATAGTCACTCAGAACTGGTAGAGACCACTACAACCTAACCGACATCTTGTAACCCCCTATTCATTATGAGTTGGCTTAAAATTCTGCTTCCTGACTTCCATGATTCTGACATCGGCTGTGTGTGCCGTTTATGTGACTAGCCGTGTCCTATCTACAATCTCGATATTTGTCAGAGAGCTATTTCTCATACGCAGTTAGGTCGATAATCTTTAAGTATTTATAAGCATATGTTTTGTATATATATATATATATATATATATATATATATATATATATATATATATATATATATATATATATATATATATTATATATATATATATATATAGTGCAAGAAATAAATGATGATGACAAACATCGATGTACGTCAGACAAATAACTCTAAACTGTTGTGGTGATTGGGTCTTGACCTTGACGCGGAGTCGCCCCGTGCTAGTGGGCTATCGTAGAGACCGGCCTGGGAGAGCTCAAAAACGACCTTACGAGCAAAAAGGAGCATTACCGGAGAACGCGTGTTCTCAGCAGTTCAAAAGTAGTTCTACGGTTTAATCCGCTCGTCTTACTACGCGTTTCCGAGCATCCCTCTGCGTACATTGCTCGACGACCTTATTGCTAGAATTGGTGTCGGCCTTCGACTGAACGCCATGCTGGTAGAGCCCCATCCGTACATATGCGGAGAACCGGTGGACGCTACGTACACCATCCACTCACATCAGCGTCCATAAAATGGTAGTATTATATATAAACAAAAATATATATATATATATTTATATTAAAAAAAAAATATATATATATATATATATATATATGCATTCTAGGCTACTACATTTGTGGCATCTCATCGCCCTACAAATACGATAAATGCAGCCATCATAGCAAGCAAGTATGCTGCATCCGCACGCATTGCAATGATGCCTTTGTGTCAACGCTCTCTTTGATAATCTATTTTTCTTCACACCTCACTAAAGCTTCGGCTATACAATCGGATGCCGGTTCATCAGATGATATATAGCAAACACGTACAGGCATACAAGCGAACACACACGCACACACATACATACATAGATCCAAGCAGATACGTCCAAAGTGTCGATTGTTGTCGCTAGAAGAGAAGGTGATCTGCACTCCTTTACTCCTTCTAAAAGAGTGCATGTTGCAACAATAATAACAACAACAACAAGCGCAATGGTAACAACAGCAACAACGGCTACAACAACAACAATAGTTGCAGCCCTGACGATAGCAGGCACCGCTAGTGAGAGAGTCGGAGACAAAGAGCGAAAGCCAAAGACTACATTTTACAAAGCGAGACAGACGACATTTTCCGCGATTCGCTGGTTTCGTTCAATGCTGCTGCCCGTATGTCTAAGCTGGCGGCTGCCGTAGTGTTGTCGTCGCCGCCGCAAAACCGCTCTGTGTCTCTCCACCATCGTCCTTTTTGCTCTCTTGCTTTCTCTATCTGGCACCAAATGTAGCCGATTCGAGAACACACGCGCCTTTCGAAAAAAAAGAAAAAAGGAAAAGGAGTCGAACGCAAGTCGAAACGAGGCCACTGAACAAAAAGTGGTGGCAGTGGTGCTGGTGGTGCAAAGACCACCGAGGCCAAAGCGGAGACCACCGAGAGCAAAGAGTTGGTGGTTGATAAACAAATTTCAAACAACCCTTTTGTGTTTGTGGCTACCCCCGAAATCCCCGCATAGGCGACAGCTATGGTGATGGTGATGATGGTGGTGGTGGTGGTGGCGTTGTCGTTGTTGTTGTCGTCATGCCCTTTGTGCCCCTGGCCACTGGACTCCTTTCGATGTCTGTTTGTCGTCTGAACGTCTGCTGCTCAGGGGCTTTCTCCTTGCACCCCCACTCCTTCGCTGTCTGGCTGCCTACGGACCGAGCCTTTCGTCGATTTTTATTTTTCTCTCCTCGTCTGCTCGCGGGGGAGCCCCATGGACAGGGATGAAGCTCCCCTAAACGGCGTATTGCATATTTCGTTCAAGAAACGACAGCATGCGGTCGCGGTCCCCGACTGGCACCTAGTCGGGCGGCAGAGATGTCAACAAAGGAGAACAGAGACAGAGATGTTTCGCTCATTGCTCATTGGTGTTCACGATTGGGACGGGGGGGGGGGGGGTCCAAGGGGTTTGGGGGTTACGGAGGTCTTCGTAAGCAGAGGGGGAGTCTACGTGTGCAAAGAGACCCCTCTGTGCTGATGCCCGGCCATGAGCAACGTTAGTTGACTGCCTGTGTTGGCAGAGTAGCCATAAAGCCAATCAGCACCAGTAGCAGCAGCAGCAGCATCAGATAAGCATTTGCCACCACCACAGCTGTTGTTGCTGTTATGGATTTTCATTTATTTATACACTTAGTGCTAGCAATATCAGTGCTAGCGAGTATTAATATTCGTATTGCTAAAACCACTTCACTAACAGTTAATATGTTGTGGGATATAATAATCGACAGTCAATCGACCGCACAATTAACGCCACCGATTGCATCACGTCTTTATATTGCGCCGCCGTGGACAAGTATTCGACACACATTACTACAGAACAGTAATAGTAGAGGACGTAACCTTAACGATAACGGCGGTGATCATGTGAAAGATTTTCACGGTAGCAACTCTATGACGTATTTAATGCCAGCTTGAATAAGTTCCATTTGTCCTTCTGAACGTTACCGTCTTGAGCTACGATATCATTCTAGATACCAGCCAAAAAAAGCAATGATTATATGATTATTATTTGTTGCGAGGTCGACTAAACAGTTAGTCTCTCGCTTGGTCGGTTTGCTGTCGAGAAAACAAACAAACAGCCATTGAACGATTCGCGGGTCGACCCGTGAGCAAACAGCAGACATTGCGATACCCGCGGCGAAATAAACAAGTGGGAAAGGCAGCACACAGAAACAGTATGACTGCGAATATCACAAACTGGAGAGCTTCAAGGACCCTGGAAGAACCTACTGAAGTGACTAGCGACACCTTGCGGCGAGGGTTAGCTGGTAATTGGCCGCTGGAGAAGAATCGGCAAAACAGCAAAGCTGGACAGGAGAACCGAATAAGGAGGTCATTGGTTGGAAAAGGGATGAGTTGTAGGGCCGAAACGCTTAGAGAGACACAGCGCTAGGCAACGAAACAAAGAGACCCGATATCTGCCACAAATGCCACATGACGGGAGGTGGAAGTGGAGCAAGAGACCGTGGGGACGGAAAGGCTGAATAAAAAACGGTTCGAACGGATACGAAAAATGCAGAGAGAGAACAAGGTAGAGCCAATGCAGAAACAGCAGTGGCAGCAGCAGCAACGTATAACTTGCAGACAATAGAGGTTTTAAAGCAAAAGCACAGAGAGGCGGGGGGGGGGGGGGGGGTCGAAATGCAAACGTATAAAGGTCGAAGAGAAAAATGAAGAAAGATACGCGCGAAACGGGAGACAAGAAAAGCGAAGGGGACGACGCAAGAAATGCAGGGAAAGCAAATGAGGATAGCGGCTGATCAGATGACGACGCGTCGCAGCGTATGTAGAGCAATCGAAATTGACAACCCGAGACGGCGGACGAGTCCGATTAGGTGCACGGTGATGCAAAGAGTATGTGGTGGTGGTGGTGACGGGAGCCACTGCAGTAGTTGTGGTTCTGGTAGCAACAGCAGCAGCAGCAGCCGCGAGTGACTGCGCGAGGAGAAACAGAACAACAACACGTTCCGAGCCCCAAGGCACGCTTCAGCCGAGCAGGGAATTGCCGAACATCTCACTTTTCCCCAATCTTTTCCCCTGAATGGACTCTGTCTTTGTGTTTCTCTCTCTCCCTATCCCAGCTGTCCCCTGGCAGCAGATCGAAGGGGCTGCTGCCGCCGCCGCCGCCGCCGCGTGAAGGCATTGGCATGAATGATGGGAGGTTGACTGTGTGGCGACTGTGTTGATCGTGTATGTCTGTGTGGCAAATATGTGTGACAAAGGTGTGCGTGGGTTTGTGGTGGCCGGATGGGGGAGTAAGGATGGAGGGGTAAAGAGTCGGACAAGGATAAGGGGTTCCCGGATGGCTATGCACGCGCGTGCAGTGGCGGCTCTGGTATTCATTGCGTGCGGCGCAACGATTTGTGTTTACCTCATTAGGAACAGTGTTGGTGGATGGATGGATAGATGGACTGACTGGTGGGCAACGGAAAAAAAAAGGAACCCCATCGCCAAGTCACACACGGTTGTATATGGCGCTTTATTGAACTCGAGCTGGCAGGAGTCGTATTTTTTTTGTTCATTATAATAGATGCTTGTCACCAGCGCTACGGAACTGCTGCCGACCGAAAAGGCAACGACGGCGCCACGCAGCAGATCTTTAAGTGGGCCTATGCCTGAGGCCTATGTACACACATATATATATATATATATATATATATATATATATATGTATATATATATATATATATATATATATATATATATATATATATATATATATATATATATATATATATATATATATATATATATATATACATATATATATATATATACAAAACAGCATATACGCAGGCAAGCACGCAAGCACACCACACTCGCACATTGTCCTCGCATGCGCGTGGTACAACGCTGGTACAACTGGCCGACCGATAACGACAAAAAACAGTAGCCATAACAGCAACGGCTATCACAACCACAGCCAACACAACAACACCCAACAGCAACAACAACAACAAAGACACGTACCATTAGCAGAAACAATAACATACAACAACAACAACAACAACCTCGCTGTTCAACGACGACATGGATGGAAAACGTTCAAACCGCCGGATAACTGGCACAATCGTTGCTGCTACAGCGAATGGTATTATTATTATTATTATTATTATTATTATTATTATTATTATTATTATTATTATTATTATTATTATTATTATTAATAATACAACAACAACACTGACGACGACTATTACGAAACTGGCTGTGGCAGTGACCAGTTTTTCAGCCGCTGGTTACTGCTAAAGCTGGTGCTGTTGCTGCTGCTGTGGGTTTAGAGGAGAACGGACCCGTCAAAATGAAATCCACGCACTTCCATAGATACACGCGCACAGCTATCGGTCCATCAGACCGAGAGAAACAGCGAGACGGAAAGATATGAGAGAAAGAGAGAGACTGTCGCCGTTATGATCGTGCAGCTGTGTGGTGGTGCCACAGGAGCTCGGTGCAAGCAATTAAAAAACCCTCTTCCGCCTTTCCGAGATTTTGCGTACATCTGACGACCAGAATAGTGGCGGCAGCGGCAACAACGGCGGCGGCGGCGGTGGAGCGGACGTCGAAGTCGTCCAGCCGTCGATCAAGAACCCAAAAAATAGCAAATCAATTATGCTAAGTCCGGCGCAGTTGATTGGAATGCGAGCCGCACTCCGACTGTTCACCACAAGACTGACCTGTCTTCGTTCCCCCCGTCCTCCCCAGCTGTCGAAGCTTGGCGAGATGTTCTAAACGGTCGAAAACGTACTCCATATATATATATATATATATATATTTGCCCTCGTTAGTGAATCAAGTTATGGCAAGTTACACGATAAAACCCAATTACGGAAATATATGGTGACCTCGTTTTAACAGCGTCTAGCGTACGTTCTAGCGAGTCACTTAAGACAAGGTTAGCTATTTTCAACCTAGGCTTACAACCTGGATGCCTTAAATGACCGAGATTCGCGCGCAGAGAGCATAAGCCGGGCATCTTCTCCGTTAGGCCTTTTACGAAAGGTTTCAGGATTGCCTACTGTGCATGCGTCACTGGCAGCGATTAGCAGTACTCTCGTTTAAGACTGACAACACAACATACCTAACCCGTATTACCACTACCTCAGGCTCGAAATTGCGTAGCATTTCTTCGACACCGCTCTGTTAGTCCTGTCATCAAAAAGAGTGGTGTCTTAAGAGCTGCAAGCTTACCGAGCAAGATCATTGCGTCAACGACAGCAACCCCGCTAATTGCGACAAAATACCAAAATTACTATCATCAAATCGAACTTGCATCTCAGCAACAGCGTGGGTTACCAAAGCAAGAAGAAGTGCAAATAATCAATTCTGAACAGGAACCTTTATGATCAGAGTAAAACGCTGGCGTAGTAACGTTGCCGTGGTTAGGTGCGTTATAGCTACGGTTTCGCCAAGCACGATCGTTTAATTACCGTTGGCATTTTTCTCTCAATGTATAATGCAGCTCTTGTAGCATACCTATACATGCGCAGATGCCACTCTGACGTTGTGTAGCCTTATCTAGTGTGTAGCTGTTATCGTAATATGCAAGCGTTTTTGAGGCATTAGAATGACAACTATGACAGCTTGTTGCAAGCTATACCGAGTAAAGCGACATAGTGGAAAAGCTTTTGCCCTGCACTCGGAGGGTCATGGGTTGAAATCTAGGACAGGCCACTCTCAAATTGATTCGTGCGGTTTCTAGTTTAGCTGAGGTACTGTATTCCGCAGGCCGCAATCAAAAGGGAAATAAATAAACACAACAGTAAAACACATATGTTGTACGCAATACAGAGATTGTACGATTAGAAGTCCTAAAATTCAGCCAAAACGCCAAAGATAAGATCTCGACATCGTAAGTCTCAGGTGAAGTAAAAAGTAGTCGACCAAATGAGAATAGACAGCAGCGTTAGCAACAGCAGTACTAATACTGTAAAATTATTCTTCGTTTCGAACTCGTTCGACTCAGAAGACTTGCACGAGTTGGCATGTAGCGTAAACAACTGAAGCCCAATGGGCAACAATTCCTGATTGATCTGCTTGCCGTTGCACGAAGGCATTGCGGCAGACGATGATGACCCGCCTAACGGCGGCGACGACGACAACAAAAGCAAGAGGAATAACAACATCATGTGCAGTAATTGTGACAGGAGTAATAGTAGTAGTGGTCGTAGTAGTAGTAGTATTAGTGATGGTGATACTGGCCATAGTAAAACGACGAAAAAGAATGCAAAAAAATGCAGCGACTCCTCCGGAGCGAGCGGAGCGGAGAGGGGCCATCGGCTGACTAGTCGCCGAGAGATTAATTGCCCCGGTTGCGATTAAAAAATGCGAAAACGCAAATGATGGATGCACATCGGCACAAAAACAACTGCGATGGGGAGTCGGCGGCATTCGCGCTGTTCCTGTCCATCGGCCGGTGATAGTGGTGGGTATGGGGGTGGCTATGGGGGTGGCGGTGGTGGAGGTGGTTGTGGCCGAGTGCCCCACGTTTGCCCTAGTGGGTCCGGCCTGGTCGGCGCGCCCCTAGCCGGCATGTCAATTTTGGGCATGACTGGAGGAAACGAAGCCGGAGGAAGGACAGCTTCTACCTCGACTCGACTGCCGGTGCCGCTGCTGCTGCTGCCGCTACATAAGGCAGCGCTCAAACATACCGCGTACCGCGCCCCCGCAAACACACACATAGAAACGATACACGACTCCACTCCCGCACTAAGCGCTACACGGCTTCGTGGAGGTAGACTGGCTGAACGGGCGAGAGACAGAGAATGGAAGAGAGAGGCTGGGGGGAGCTGGGGGTAGGAACGGTGAGAGAGAGAGAGAGATAGAGACGGGGGGAGAACGTCGGACATGGCAAGCTAGGAAGAAGTGGTCCAACAGAAGATCGCAAAGCACTGCTGCCACCAATACCACCACCACCACCACCTCGGCACCCTGCTACTGCTATATAGAGACGGGTTCGCATAGATAAAAGCGCAGAAGCTCAAGGGTGTCAGGTCAGCCAGTCTCGGCGACATAGAATGAACAGCGAGGGAGAGAGAGAGAGAGAGAGAGAGAGAGAGAGAGCGAGACTGGCACAGATATATATCTATATAGAGACGGGGACAGAGGGGGGGGGGGGGGGGAGCAAAAAAAGCAAAACAGGAAAGGCAAGATAGCTGGAAGGAGACGAGGAACAGAGAAAAAACAAAAATAGAGAGAGGGGGGGGCGAGCGCGAGAGGTAGAGAGAGACAGAACGAGAACAGACGTAAAAAGAGAAAAGTCACATTATTAACGCTCGGCTACTTAATTACGATTTAATTTCGAATCGGCGAGAAGGGCGAAGGAGGAAGCAGAACTGTGGCGTCGTTACTGCGCTCACTAGAGGTGGGAACACTG
Organism: Dermanyssus gallinae; assembly: GCA_003439945.1. NCBI lineage: Eukaryota > Metazoa > Arthropoda > Arachnida > Mesostigmata > Dermanyssidae > Dermanyssus > Dermanyssus gallinae. The sequence goes on along the minus strand of QVRM01005598.1, from coordinate 159,672 downwards.
CGGGCCGATCCGATTGGAGGTTGATTGATTCCAGGGATCGATCAGAGCCGAAAATGAAGCGATGCAGGCGGCGGCAACGCACGGGAACAGCGGCGCCCACCAATGCACCAACATGCGGCTCTCATGAACCTTCGCTTAGTTGCTGGCCGTCGCTTAGTCGAAGAGAGCACGGGCAGGCGAGGAATGAACTTGAGTTTGACAAGCATAGCCGAATACAAAGAAAAATAACTTGCTGAATCTCTTCCCGATGCCGCAATGCTTCAACACAGTGTCTCTTTCATCTAGTTCTAGAGCGCTACTCCAGAGCCAGTAGCGGCCACCAGCGGTATGGGCGAACGACGGACAACATCCGGGAGGTGCATAATTCGTACGCCTCAAGGAATCGTTCCTGTACTGCAAAACAAAAGGCTGCTACTATCGCAATGACTGGCATCTTGTCTATGTGATCAGAGCAATAACACAAATTAATATTTTTTACCAGACACCGATAAATGTCATCAGCAACGCTTAATTAAATATATCATTGTGAACGATTAGGTGCCAGCCACTCTAAACTACACAGTATGAGTGCTCCGAGTATTGCCAGGGATCAATTTTGCGTGTATATATATATATATATATATATGTTTGTGTGTGTGAAATGTCAATTAATTGGAATTAGCGTGTGATTATCGCTACATTCCCACATGGGTTAAGTTTATATATATATATATATATATATATATATGTACGAGAGAGAGCCTACTCTTTACTCTACTCTACAACCGAACCACTCGAGAGCGGCTTATCATTAGGGGCTTATTTACTATATTTAGCTTATGGCATGAATTGCAGGTAGATAAGCAGGCAGGCTGTATATTAGGAGGTATAGTGCGCCCTCATTTTTGTTGCCTGTCGCTGATCTTCAACGTCACTCGGTGCGGATAGGATAACAAGAACGAGGGTCTAAGGCAGAGGCAAGAAAGAACCAGAAAGGGAAGAAAAAGGCAGCGAACAAAAACGTCAAAGTCCGTAAAAGGAAATCCGTATGCCCAATTGCGCGGCTTTTGGAGAAACGACAATCCGAAGGAGAAGGCTGCTTAACAGCGACAACACTTGCCCACCGCAGCGGGCAAGTCTCAACGATTGTAGGCCTGACGCATCTTGAGGGGCACTTGCACTACCATGGTGGGGCAATTTCTTCCGACTTGGTCTTCCACTATCTCCCCCTCCTCCTTGAACTCTTTTTCATCTGGGCTGCTAACAAGGGCGTCGCCAGCCAGCCACCCAGTCAGTCAGTTAGTCAGCCATTTTGCTTGGTCGCGTATTCGTCACTCGACTCGACGCGATTACGCTGCAATTTCTGAAAGAACCGACTACGGCTGAGGACCAACGCGAAGGAGGCGGAGGTAGAGGCGACGGCGGCGGGGGTGGTGGCGATGGCGGCCAAACCGTAGGGAACCCGAAAAGCGGCAGGCTATGGTTTCGTACAACGGGATTTATCCGTCGTGCGTGTCGCGCAAGCAGTGAGTCGGAGGCGGAAGCGACAACTGAAGAAGCCCTGAAACGACGAACACGGCACGGCGGTGGATTCCTGGATAGATAGAGGCCATCTTTGCTTTCTTCTCCACAGGCCATGTCCCAAAAGCCAACGTTCCTATTCTCTCATCTCCCAGCTCCCTCCCTCCATACCACCGCCACTGCTACCCCTCTATGCATAGAATGGTCTTTCTATGGACAGCTTACAGCGTGAAAGGCCACGGCGCGGTTAACAACAGCCGGCAGCCGAGGCGATTGCCGGCCAACTTCTGCCACTTCGCTAGCGCCGCGTGCTCGGCGTGATAAGACCGTGTCACTTTGGCCTTTCACCGCGCCACCGTTAAGCCCGCAAAACCCCTTCACTGCGGTCGCCGCCGCGGTGGTCGTCATAACCTACGTCGTTGCTTCAGCTGCTCTAGCCACTGATGCTGCCATTATAAACCGTGTGGCTTGCTAATCTACTTGGGCACGACGTTACTCGGCGGTCGACCCGACGTTGGGGGGCCGATTCAAGTCTAATTTCTGCTTTGTGATCATTGCCGTGTCATCTTCCCAACTAGCTTCCTTCTCTCGTTTTACATGGTATCTATTTCATCTCTCTCTCTCACACTTCTTTCTGTTCCTCTGTGGATCTTTTTTTATCAGTTTGACGTCACCAGGCCCAGTTTCAAAAAGTTGTCAACTTCTCATCACGTCATCATCGCCATTGAGACAGGGTAGTCGTTATTCCTTGCCGGTACGGCTGGCTCGTTCATTGGTTCGTCCATCCATCCGGCCGGTCGGCCAGCCGGCCTCTGTGTGTGGGTCTGTAAGCCGCTTTTCACCGATCAGCTTGTAAAAGGGGCGCACGTGGTAGCTGCTACATGCTAGACGTTCCTGCTGGAGTTGCCGCGGTCGTGCGGCGCGGGGACGCGTTGGTCTGCCCATTTTCCAGTACACCGATTTCGGCCCCTAAACATCGTTGGTTGATTAGACAGGCTAAGAACGCTGCCGTCACCAACACTGCAATATTTCTCGCCAGATGAGCGGCTTCGACAACTAGCTAGCCACGCACAAAGCCGAGCCACATGTGGTGGAATTGAATGACTAATAAACGGTTTCTGACTTTAGTCGCGCGCGTCAGCCAGCAGGTATTGCCAGCTACGTATTTCTGCCTCCTAAACGGCCCGCTCTCGTTCCAAAATGCTTACGTGTACTATTGCGGGCAACGATGTCACTCCATGTGGCCGTCTCGTGAGAGAGGAGGTGCTTCTTTTTCGAAGGCGGCAACACATCATTTGAGAGACGGCTTGTCGTTCGTTCATTCGCTCTGGAGCTCCAGTCTATTTGCTTCAATAGAGGTATGCGTGTGTGTGTAGGAGGGGAATGGGGCAAGATGGAGAACGCTGTCCTACAGTTAAGTAATCTGTGATTTGGATTGGAGCAAGGACAACTCTTGCCGAGAGAAGAAGAAAAAGATTTCCGCACTCAGCTCATCGTTTAGTCGTTCTTAGTTTGCGTGTTTCCCATGTCTTCTCCTTTTGCACCCGACTTACATTGATAATATAATGCTTATATCGGAGCTAATGCTTTTTGTCCTGTCGCCCTACTAGTCGGCTGGCTAGGTCGGGCCATCGCGATTATCGACACGGTTAAATGAGATAACCCTTATACCTTATACACACGTATGCATATATATATATATATATATATATATATATATATAAATGAAGTACTTCGCCCGCCGTCAGCCTATAAGGGATGGGCAAGATAGCACCGTCTACGATACAAAACAACCCGCTCTAGTCGTAGTTCCAACCTCACTCAGCACAGCTCAGCCTGACCTCATCTCGGCCGTTTGGTACTGTCACCGGCGGTTGTCGTCGCCGTATCTCTGCCCGGGCGCGGTTTCCCCTTTCTCACTCTATATTTTCTCTTCTGCGTCTCAGCTGCACATCTTGGTACAAGCGGCGAAACTGGTCCCACAGTGGGCTAGGGGAGACGGCCAAGCGAACACCGTCTCATCGTCCATTCCCATGCCCTAGCTACCGAGGCCGAGTCCGAAGGCTCAAATGAAGTGTTAACATTTAACAAAAAATCCATTGGTGCGAGCCACTAGCATGCACTAGCTGCTGCTGCCGCTGCCGCTGCTTTTGCCGCTTCTGCCGTTGTCCCGCGCGCCTGTCGCTGTGATCACAGGGGCGGCTTCTGAAGGGGCGGCCACTCCTACATGTGAAACAGATTCGTCGACGGCGGCCCCAGCCCTAGAGGCACGACTACTAGTAGTCGTACTAATAGTAGTGCTGGTAGTATCAGCAGCAGCAGCATCATCTGAGACGGTCTCGCTGAGGTCAGTCTCGTTTCGCCTCGAAGATCGGAGGCGACCGCTGGGCGACGACGATTCCGGGGGCAGAGAGCGGCCTTCACACGAGCCGCACCCCTTTAGCTAGCTCGCTACGGCTATGCCTAGCGTTGGCGTTACTACTGGCCCTCGTACTTCAGTCGTGTAGGATCTCAGCAGCGGCTGAGGCGATTCTCGTCGTCGTCGCCGCCGCCGCCGTCTTGATCTCTCCCCCCTCGCGGGTCTCCTGGTCGGGTCTATGGCCATGTAGTCGGGCAGGAGGACGAGCGAGCGGTCGATTGTTCTCTTCACTCGGAGAGCCATACATCTACATACATGCGTATAGACTTACACATGTATGCATATATATATATATATATATATATATATATATATAAATACATTCATCGTCACATGCATACATAGACGCGAACACACTCGCGCCTGAATTTCGTCGTCGCCATTGTCATCCGACCAGTAGCGGATCGCCAGGGTACCCGCCTGCTAATGGCCTAGATTCTTTTGTCTCTTCTTCGTGGTCCCCGTGATACCGTTGTCGTCAATTTCCGACGCTTCTCTACCCCACCCCCCCCCTCCCGCTCAACCAACACACTAAATCCCCAATGTTCTGATTCGCCCAACACCATACAGCCACAGAACTGATAACGAAATGAGAGGAAAAGTGGATGTGAACATCAACATGAAACAGAAAGAAAGAGAGACGGACATCTTTTTGTATATATATATATATAGGGAAAGGATAACGAACAAGGGGTTGCAACGCGCGCAGGCCGATAACCGGACACCAACGTGAAGGGCTCTCGCCTGAGGAAAGAGGATTGGCAGTAGCGGCGGAGTCCGGCTGGCCATATAACTACGTCCAGACCGCCTGGGCTGAGGTCGGTCTGCGCGATGTGTCTATCGAGGCAGTAGGAAAAAATGGAAAAAACACCAAAAATCCTCACTCGGACTCCACAAACACAGATATGCATCAACCTGTATCGCATCGCTGGCCGCAGGCCTCCAGACGTCTATATGCGTATGCGATCATTTGCCGCCTAAGCCCAAATTAGTAGTTTTATGGCTAGATACAATTAGTTTACGCGAGCTGTCCAGCTGGTTGTGTCGACTGGTACGTACACGACGTAAGAACGCAAATGCAACAGGCATCCTATTTGCAAAAAACAGCAAGCTGATAGGCTGTGCAGTACACCCGAAATGGGCCAGGCAACCGTAATTGGCTCAACGCGATTTATGCATATTCCATAGAAGTCCATATTGACTTTTTGGCAGGTCTTTATTTACTATTATTGTATTGTTATTTATATGTATGCATATAAATATATATATATATATATATATATATATATATATATATATATATATATATATACATTCTTTGCCCAAAATTGCAAATCTTACGAAACATCGCTTCGAAAGGGCGTGCGGAGTATTAGCGCGCTGACATTGAATCACCTTGTCATTCCATATACGCCCCCATCTCGTCCCTATTCGCCAACATAGGTTGAGGTCCCTTTGATATCGGTCCTAATACACACCGCCGCCTTATTCTGCATCAACTGACACTTGCTAAAAGAGGAAGCAACCTTTTGCCATTTTTTGCCACTAGCAGACCTTAGTCATTCATAAACGTTATGAAACATTCGTACAGTCAGGGAATGGACCGGCCTCCTGGTGTCTCGAACACCAGGAGGGTTTGAAAAGTTCCGAAATATTGCACAAACGTATATATATATATTTACGTATGCATACGAGCATTGAAACGAGCGCGCATTTACGTCCACATCGTAAGTTGATGCGGCGTAGATACGTGCTACGTACATATATGTATATATGGATGTTTAAAACAATGATCGCAGCGTCATAATTCAGGGTGGTATTAGAACGACAACAAAGAGTGTATCGCAGTTTGCGTATAGCCCCAACTTACCCGTCGAAGTAAGAGCATTTTGAGCTAGTTTAATGCGTGGTAAAGATGGGCGTGCCCAGAACGGAACAGATCGCAGCTGTAGGCTTGTTAGTGGCGGGTTGTCGTACCCGGACCGATATTTATCGTCCAATGCTGGATGCGACCGTTTATCATCAGCAATGTTTTAGATAAACAGCTGTGAACAAATGATGCAAGACTTTCCTGAAGGGTGGAAATTCATATTAAATCTGCCCAGGCCAGGCAGATCAAGCACTGTGATCGGCACTGAGTCCCTTGCTGCTGTTAGACGAAGCTATTAAAGATATTGCTTTTCGCTTTTTATGAAAACCCTTACCCAACATTTGTTCACAGCAGTCCGTGTAAAATAATAGTGCTAAGTGCTGATCTATTTGAAAACTTTAAATGCTCTCATGTGAACAGGTGAATCTACACGCAAACTGAGATACACTGCTCGAACGTTCTGCTAGAACCCTGAATGCTAGCGCTGTTTTCATTATGACGCTGTCCAATTGAGCAAACCCTATATATATATATATATATATATATATATATATATATATATATATATATATATAGATATTACTTACACACAATAAATTCGTATATATATATTAACTTGAATGCAAATGTTTATATACGCCATTCTAGCGTACGATATGGTCGTATTATAAGCCTGAAAACACATTTGCAGAATAGCAGCGGAAAATTCGCTGAAGACCAGCCATCAGGACTATATATACACATACATATATACAATAGAATAAACCTCAAATTTGAAATTGAAATTTTAAATAAATAAGACAAAGTGCAATAAAACAATAGCATAGTACATACTCTTTCCTACAACAAGATTCAAATGCTAAAACCACAGCATCGTATGCGTTTCGTGTGCTGCCAGACAGCACAATATTGCACTGAGACGTTGACTTATGTTGTTTCAATTTGCACAGCACGCATGCTCCACCCGACGGTATGCGTCGCGCGTCGGCGGCTCCCACTTAGTGCACCAAATGTGTCACGGATAGCTAGCTGTCCGTGACGTAAAATCCGTAAAATCTCGAATCCCCACAAATAGAGAGTGTAAAAAAGTGCAAATTGAGCAACGAAGAGGAGAAGACAAATTGGCCAAACACACACACACACGTGTTAGAATTGTGAATACGACGTCAAAAAAGCCAATGACGTCGACTTGAGCTGTGGAACTTAATTAAAGCGAACTTATCAATCTACGTACGAAATGTTCCGACATGTGTGTACAGAAATCTTTTACAAACACGATCTAGGCGGTAGGATCACACACGTACTCAGAAGAAGAGCAACAAGAGCTACGATACAGAGAGCGAGAGGGAGCAAGGGGGGAGAAAGAGTGTCAGTGAGCCAAAGTCAATCTCCATAGTCTCGCAACGCACGACGATAATAATAACACGCGTCATTTTGGCCTCGAGAGATTTCGAATAGAAGATGCCTCGTGAGTGGTGGGGTCTGTGAACAACAACAGGTCAGAGCAAGACAGCTGGTTGCCAGCTGTAGTCTCTTACAAATTGTTTGCAGTCGCTGCGCTTGCGGAGCGTCGGAGGTGCTCCTCGAAGTCGGCAACGTTGTGGTTGTTGCAGCTGTTGTTGTTGTTGTTGTAGCGGTGCGGAGACGAAGCAGAAGAGACGGCAGAAGTAATAGTGGTAGCCATGGTGCTTGGAATGGTGCTTGCAATGGACGACGTGCTCGCAAATCGAGTGCAGTTGTGGTTGTCGTTGCTGCTGTTGCTGTCGTTGTTGTTGTTGTTGCTGTCGTTGTTGCTGCTACTGTTGTTGCTGCTGCTGCTGCCGCCGCCCCTGCTGCTGGTGGCGGCATGACGACCATCGATTGTCGCGGACGACGGGGCGCGGGCAGTCGTCAGCGGGAGCGACGGGGGCGGCGACGGGAGCCCAGGAGGCGACGGAGGCGGCGTCATAGCGTCCCGGGCGGCCGGCTGAGCCGTGAGCGCCATCTCGCGGGGGTGATTGGGCCGTGCGGGCGGGGTGCCGCCCGTGGGCGTCAATGCGGGCGTCTGTAGGGTCGTCTGCATGGCCGCCAACGTATCGGTCGTCGCCACATCTGTGCCGTCATGCGTCTGCACCCCTCCGCCCGGATACGTCGGCACGTAATATTGGTGGGGTCCGGGGGCGGTGAGGGCGGCCCCGAACGCCGCCCGCGAGTGGTACGAATGGTAGGCGGCTGCGGCAGCAGCGGCAGCAGCAGCAGCGGCGCTGCTCACTGCTGAATAGGGCCCCCCATACGCCGAATAGAACGAGCATGGTGTCGAGTAAGGAACGCCGTGAACGCCAGTCGACGCCAACGGGACTGTTGTGGTATGCTGTTGTTGTTGTTGTTGTAGGAATTGTTGCTGTTGTTGTTCTTGAAGGTGTTGTTGTAGGTATTGTTGATGTTGTTGTTCTTGTAGGTGTTGTATTTGATGTTGTAGCTGTTGTTGTTGTTGATGTTGTTGTTGTTGCTGTTGTAGGTGTTCTGCGGTTGTTGTGGGTCCGCCCGCCTGAGCCGTACCAGGACCGAGGCCGGAGGTTGCCCTTCTCGTCGTGTGGTCTGTCGTCCTGCATGGGGAATCTGTCGTCATCGTCATCATCTTCGTGCCATTGCTGTTGCTGTTGCATATCGTACCTGTTGTGGTGATAGTGGGAGTGGTGAAGGTGCCGCTGCGTGTCGTGCTTGTCCGAGTGCTCGTGCCCGACATGGGTGATGGTGTTGTTGTTGTTGTTGGTGGTGCTGTTGCTGTTGTTGTTGTCGCCAACGTCGTTGTGGTGCTTGGCATCGTGTGACACTGTGACATTGTGACAGCAGCGGTGTTTGCGGTCGCTAGCGAGAATAGTGCGGACGAGGAGAGCGGACTCAACGCTAGCGGATAACGCATCGATTCATCGTGATCATGACGAGTAGTGGTAGCAGTAGAAATATTATTACTGCTGCTGCTACTACTACTACTACTACTACTATTACTAGGATTGTGATTGTTGTGGTTAGTGTGGTTACTGTCATTAATATTCGTATTCATATTATTGCTGTGCTGGTTGTTGTCATTGTTATTGTTGTTGTTGTTGTTGTTGTGGTAATTGTGATGATAGTTGTAGTAGTGAAGATGCTGTTGGTGTGCTCTAGAGGTCACTGTGTTGCTGTTACTATTGGCGGTGGACGACAAAAAATGGCTGCTTGTCGTGTCATGGCCGGTGTCGTTCAAACTGTTTTTTTCGTCGTTGTTGAAGTTAATGTTGTTGTTGTTGCTCATGAGGATGGTGTTATTGTTGTTACTATTGCAGCTGTTGTTGTTGTTGTTACTATTGCTGTTGTTGTTACTATTGCAGCTGTTGTTGTTGTTACTGCCGTTGCTCAGCAGATGTGGCGGTTGTGATTGCTGTAGTGCGAGTCGTGATTGTGATGATGGTGGTGGTTGAAGGGTGCTAGTGGAAGTGGTGGTGGTGGTGGTGGCCGACATCATCATCATCATTGACGAGTCAGAAATAGCGTGTAAGTGGTGGTAAGAGGCGGGGACCCTGTGGCGAGTGGGCTGTTGGGCCCTCGACGGATGATGCGTCCGGGGCACCGCCCGCGCCGCCCGGGACCCCGCCGAGTGAAAGGCAGAAGACAAATGCTTACCCAGTGGCAGCGAATTGAAACCTAGGTGGACATCGCTTAGGTACGTACCTGCAACGCGTGCCAAGACACGCACACAAACATACAGCAGACAGACAGACAGACAGAACAACAGACAGAAGACAAAGTAGAACATCACAGTTAAACATCGATCTCTCGAGTCTTGTCGTTACGTGAAGACGCGTGTAGTGCGTAGCTTCCAACGGCAATTGCAACGACAACAACAACAACAACAACAACAGCAATCGCTGCAGATCGCTGCTGGCGCAGCAGCAGCAACAGATGTCACATTTGGTTTTCTGAAGTTTAGCTGACCCGAGTACACTTATCACTCTCTTTCTCTCTCTCTTTTTCTCTCTCTCAAACTCTTTCATATTCTCTGACCACCATTTCGATAGTTCAGTGCAGTCCTGGGGACGAGGGGTGCAGTGCAGTCCTGAGGACGAGGGGTGCAGTGCAGAAGACCGGAGGGGGGTGGGGTGGGTGGGTGCACGCAGACACCCATCACAGTCTGGCTCGCTTTATTTCTACGTTTCTAGCATCCGTCACAAACCGTGGCTCGCAGTGTGGCACGGTCGGTGGGTTCTGCGTCGTGAGTACTGAGTACAAGGAGTATGAGTAGCAGAAGTAGTGTTAGCAGTAGTAGTAGTAGTAGGTCTAGCAGTAGCAACAGCAACAGCAGCAGTATACGCAATACACTAGTAAGTGAGTATGCATACCGCATATTCATATGCGACGAAACGAATAAATCTCGACATCTGGTCGGCGCCACCAATCACGACTAAGCCCGGAGCAGCCACAGCAGCAGCAGCAGCAGTAGCAGCAAACTGGTGCAGCTCCTAAGGCAGGCGTAAGACTGTGGGAGCCAACAACCCAGAGGGTGGGGGGGGGGGGTATCTAAGAGCAGCAAAAGAGCGGTAAGTAAAGGGAACGAGGAACTACTCCTCGAGTGACAAATGGGCTCCGTCTCAATATGGCGCCAGCCAGCCAGCCACCCAGTCAGTCAGTCACTCCATGGCGTGCCGGACCCAGCTAGGGTCGGGCCAGCGGCCGGCCGACGAACGGACGGATGACGACGGACGACGACCAAACAGACGAGACTGCCTGGAAGCGAGCTGGCTGCGCGCTTTATTTGAAATCGACGCGTGCTTCAACCGCGCACTACTGCACGGCCGACTTCTGCCCCGTTGCGGCCCATGCGTCCGTCCGTCCGTCCCAAATGAGCTTCTGATAGTCAACAGCCTCCTCGTGGCTCAGCGTCGAATTCGAGTGCCATTCGAGCCGCCGCCCGGCAGCACACCACCACCACCACCACGTTCGGGTGTTTGAGCGGGTGTTTTAGAGTTTCACTTGAGTAGTAGTAGTAGTAGTAGTAGTTGTAGTGGTAGTAGCAGTGGTGGTGGTTGTTGTTGTTGTTGCTGTTGTTCCGAGTTTCAGTTGGAGTCGGACCTCGTCTTCCTGCTGGCGGATTTTGCTACCGTTCGTACCGCTGCTGCTGCTGCTGCTGTTGCCCCGCTTATCTACGGGCTTTTTGCAGCACAATAATATCGGATAGAAAAGCGACAGCGAAAGCGAGAAAGTATGCGATTGAGAGAGTATGCCCGGCGAAGGGGAAGGCTGGCGAGCGAGCGAGTGAACGGTGGGGCATTGTTGGGCGCCCCTGTTTCTTTTTTTTTGCCCTGCTCCCCCCTAACATGGCGTCCATCTATAGATGACCTCTGCAGGCGCAGGCGTAAGTCGTCGGTGCGGTGTCTGATGATGAAACGAAATGACTGAATCCTCTTCGAGCGCCCTTTTCTGCGCGTCCATCCAATGGCTTGTCCGCCCCTACGAGCTGGAGACTAACAATTTTCGCCGCGTTACCACCAACCGAATACCGACTCGAGTTGAAGTCTCAGCTGCCGTGCCTGGTAAGGCGGCACCAAGTTACCACCGCCTCTCCGACAGTCCCACAGTCGTTCGAGAATTCGGAACGTCGCCCGAGACTCGGGTTCGATTTGTCATCGAGGTCGACATGCTCATCAACGTCAAGCATCAGCAGCAGCAGCAGCAGTTTCAGTAGTCGGAACATCAGCGGCATCGGCATCTCACTCACACACTCGTCTTCTCTGCCTCGACCGCGCTCCTCTGCCCTGCGAATCCCAGTCTCAACTGTCGAACTGCCGAACCGCCGAACGGTAAACACAATCCAGCAACAAACGGCAACGGTGGTAGCGAACAACATCATTTACTCTCGGTAACTCGGCCAGATTCCCATCGCAAACATGGATGAATCTATCTCTACGCCATCTCTTCGACGAGAGATAACAACCATGTTATTTGGATGCCCTATTCCCTTCCCCCTACGCTTGTCTCCTTCTCTCGGTTTCGCCTCATACAGATAGGCTCTTCCTTCTTGGTGTCTCCGTGTTCTCCTTGTTGTTCGCTTCCGACCGCCTCCGCCACGGCCTGCACTCCCTCTTTAAACTAACATCTAGTTATCTAACTACCCGTGTGCGCACGCCTTCTCTCTCTCGTGCCCGCTCTCTCGCTCAGTCTCCCGGTATTACTGTAACTGGTAACATCACAATTACTGCAGTCATTATTCGAGCGGCAAACACTGATACACAAAACATACATCGACACATACATGTGTAGATTCAATTGCCGTTGGGAACTCCACGAATTGGCACTATGTTATGAACGGCGTAGCTTCTTGATAACGGCAGCAAAGACGGCAGCACAAACTCTAGCAGTAGTAACAACAATACAAAAAACGGTGGCCGGACTCAACGCTAAAAATGACAACAAGGGGGCGTATCATTCAATGTTTAATAGTTTCTGCTGCCCATTCCCAGCGTATGTGTTCCCAACGGAGTGTTCATTTGCACTAGGCCCATACTTTATATATATATATGTGTGACCAGACAATGTCTATCCATCGTTCTGCAAGTTTCGAGTATGGCGCTTCGTAAGCGATACACCACCCCGAATGAGGGGTTTAGAGACGGAAATCAGCTTGTTGTCGTCGCCGAATCGCGTTTGCTCTTGTCGAGTGGTTATTGTTGTTTATGCTAGTTTCATCGTCGCCGTAAACGCGACTTGTATAGACGTCATCATTGTTTGTGTTGTTGTTGTTGTTGTTGCCGTTGTGTTGCTGCTGCTGCTATCTTCACTGCTGCTAACGGAACAACGTCTCTACTTTCCTCGTATTGTTGCTAAACGCATTATCGGCATCCTATTATTGTCGGCGCCCTGTTGTTTTGACTAGTATGCCAATATGGCATTGTTACCATTATTAGCATGCCTATTACCACAATAGTATTAGTGCATGATACTTGCTTACATCGTTGTGGGTTCTGTGGTTGTGGTTGTTGTTGTCACTGTTGCTCATGTTGTGCTGTGATGCCATTGTTGTTTGTGCCATTGCTACCAGCCAGCTCGTAACAGAAACGACGGTATTTGCACACGCCCTGTTTGTGCGGAGGGGTGCAAATACAGCCGTCTCTACGCGCTCAGTCGCGCGCGCCACGAAAAGCGGATACACTGTTGGTTGATTAGACGGCCTGTTCACTTTGCCGACAAAATGGCGGATGTCGGCGACATGCAAATCGAATGTCACTAATCACCCCATCCTTCCGTCGGCCGTCACCCTTGCGCTGCCTAAGCTGTCGGGCTCTCAGGCTAAAAAAACTTGCAAATGACGTCTCGCAGTAACTCCATAATCAGCTGACCGTAGTCGAGGCAACGGCGGCAACAACAGCAACAATAACAGCAACCGCAACAACAACGATAACGACGACAACATCAACGGTCCCACCCAAACGTTATCTTGATTTGCTTTTGCCACTCAACTTCTCTTGTCCCATGCGCGCTTGCCTTTGCTTCCTCTCTCTCTCTCTCTCTCTTTCTAAATCTCTCTGAGTCTACTTCTCGTGGTTTGGCTCCTTCTTTATTGGCCTCTATATAGACATCCCAAATTGCCCAAAAATAAAGCCGTGACGCTCTGATTTGCTCTGACCTGGTCTGGTAGTAAGTATATGTCTTGTCCCAATTATAAGGATAAGTTGCTGCTCTAATTCAACACCATCTGCAATCGCTGAAGGAACACACTTATCCACACACACAAATATATATATATATATATATCGAGTGGCAAGAGAGTTCGACCTCCGAAATTGATTGCTGGCTCGATTCCGGTGCGACTTAGCAACAGAGAAGACGAAATATAAATGAGTATGCTATATAAGAAGCTAACAAAGAAATGTTTGTCTTGAGAGAACTATCGGCCTTCAGTGCGTGGAATCCGCCTGCTAAGGGGTAGAGTGAATCAGCTGCAAACAACCAGTAGTCGAACCGCGTACGAATGTAGCGCATTGATATTTGCCATATTAGATGGCGTAGAACCTGACAAAACGATATTGAAAGCCATGGTCGAATGGGAAAAATGTTGCGCTAAATAAATAATTATGGAAAAATAGTAGGACTATTTATAAAAACATATTCAACAGTTATTACATTTGATACCAAAAATGCCTTTCGACAAAGCTGCGATATGTGGAACAACTTTAATGCGACGCGCGACTTCGCGAGTAGCGAATTCATCTAAATTCGTCGCGTTTCATAGGTGAATGAATATCTCAATATCTCAGCGTTTATCTCAGGTTAAATGCGACAATTGGTTTAAAACTGCTTTTCCCCTATCCTTGTCCTCATACTCTCTCTCATCTGCGAGTCGTTTTTGTGTCTCTATTTTTCCCACTTATTCCCGACGCACTCTCTCTTTCTCTCCTTATCACCCACGCTATATCCACCTAATGCTCTTGCTATCCTTCCTTGCTCTATTATCGTTCTCATGACTTGAGGGCTCGTCTGCACAGCGCGATCGTTGTCGTCATCGATCATCAGCAACATCACGATTACTGCTGCTATTGGTGTTCCTTTCGTGGTTGTTCGTAGATCAGTTCCAGCCCCTCGTCTCCCTACCTCAGCCCCCCAGGACACTGGCTCGTCTTTCCGACTGCTTGTCGTCGGGGGAGTGGCTGGTTGGCGCGCTCGGGGGGGGGGGTACGCTCCGGGGCGTTGGTTTTTCTTCGATGTCGAGTGGCCGAATAGTTTAAAACAAGTTCCATTTAGACGCCGGGGACGACGGGACACCCACAGATCGCCCGTGCGTCGTCTTCTTTTCGTCCCCGCCTCCTTGGTGGCTTCCGAAGAAGACTCCCCTGGCCGGTCGTGGTTAGAGACGAAGGCCAACAAGCACTTGCGCGCCTGCTGCTGCTGTCGTCGCCGTCGTCGTCGTCGTTATTTCCTTCTTCACCTGTCGCCGGTCTCGGTTTCAGAGTCAGGATTACACACCATGACGGAAGGACAACTTCAACTTGGCCCACTCCCATGGGAGTGAGGGACCAACCGACCCATCGACCATCCGACAGACTGTCCGAACAGCGACACAGCGCTGTTCTTTTGGCCGTCGCTAACTGTGGCGGAAGGAACCACAACTACTAACGCTACTACTACTACTACCACTACGTTCACTATCAGTGGGAATAGTAGAAACAACAACAACAGCACCCACCGCTTGCCACTGCCACTAGCACTGCTGGTGCGGGAACAACAACCCACCAGATAAGAAAATCGGCCAGGGGACCTCAAATAGCCAAATACAATTACAACCTTCGTGAGTGGAGGATGATCTCCGGGAACACTATGAACATGACAAAGGAAACGAAAAACAGAGAGATAGAGAGAGGAAGACGGAGAAACGGAAAGAGACAGACGATTGAGAAGCAAACTGCTCTACTCAACTAGAGATAAAGATGAAAAAGAAGAACACGAAGATGTTGTTGGTCGGAGAACACGCGGAACAAGGCGGTAAGGATGTGAGGGGAAGTCGATGTGGCACCACTCTTTTTCGAAAAGTTAGAAATAACCGGAGCGCAAGACGACGATGACAGCCGTTCCGTATGAGAGCAGGCCGCCGAGGTTGAGGGCATCCATCGATCAAACGCGGTACCGACCAGATTGACAGATAAATAGGCAGATGGATAGTAAACAGACAAACAGCTAGACCATTCGAATCGGGCCACCGCGGTATGCGGCCACCAGTCGCCGCCAATCGTGGTACCTCGTAGCGCTCGTTGACAGTGGTTTGACGTTTCCATCTCAACGAGTCAACGACGACGACAATGATGAGAACAGCAACAACGACGGCATTAGTGGCCTGGGCAGCGATTGAAAGCACATAAAACAGCCTATGCGAAAAAAGCCAGATGCCGAGTCTGTATGGCAGTAGTTGGAACGCACCCTACGAGCCGCTCTCGGCAAGTACGCATTGAGTCTGCAGCGTTATGGATGCAGCACCCCAGACGGTGGTGAAATGGTTATCGGTACGCTAGCAGGATCTAAATATTTGTTACCGCTCCCGCTTGAATGCATCTCGTTTGGAGAGGCAGGGCAAAGAATGTGGCTCTACCCTTTGGACATTCATCGTGTAACACTTGCGGGATCCCACTCGGATACGTGCACATTGTACGTCAAACATGTACAACATCCATATGTCAAGATTTCAATCGCAATAATTCTATCAGCTAAAAAAAACTCGCCCGTTTGACCTGTATCCGAAAGACCACGGAGGAAGTGTAAGAGAGAGAGAGCGGAATAGGGGGTGCCGCAAAGAGGATGTTAGCGTTACCTCGTTCGCAACTAGGCAGATGTATACAGAGTAGTACTCAAAAGGACAGAGCAGTACTCCCTTTAGCTAAAGATGTGAGAAACAAGTATAGCTGTTTCCCGTGCACATACACACCAGCACACAAGGAGCGTTAAATGGCCTGTCCCCGGAACCCGCAATTGAGCGTTCGAATAGCGTTCTCTTGAGGTAACAGCCTCATCACCAAGGCCTGCCGGCCGAAGTATCAAATCAAGGCTGTTGGCCACATCCTAACTAACCAACTCAGTGGATTTGTATTGAAGTAACGAAGTGTACCACTATTTCACACCTCGCTTACGATTCCTTCCAAAACACACACACACAGACACACCCGTGCCCATGTGTCTATATCTGCTTGCGTGTGTGTGTGTATGTGCGCGCATGTGGGGGGATGCCTGTTGGACGACCCCAATAACCAAACGTGAGATGGCACACTTTAGCAGTAAATATCGGGACGCTTTTTCTTTGCAAGCGGAAATTACCACGCACCACCGTTATGTCGGTGTATTATTGGTGTACAGACAACTGTCTTGGCCATTGTGCTCCACCCGTAGCAGCGGCAGCAGTTGTAGCCAATACGACTGCTACACGACTGCTTTTGCTACCGATCTTGGTATTGTTATTGTTGTTGCCAAGTCAACGTGTAGAGGCCGAATGCAGGGTGGGGTGGGGCGAGGGAGATGGCATTGAGCAAACCGAACAACGGACCACGACATAGAAAAAAGAAGAGGGCGCGAGGGGTTGAGACCGTCAAGAGCATTAGGGCAAGTAGAAAATGACTACTAGTGAGTGACTCCCTTTACAAAGGTAAGAAGCCGTGACCATGAGTTTGAGAGGACGACATCACATTTGGCTGGCTCGCTACTGTCTACTGGCGGTATGTTGTTGACAATGTTGACGTTGTGCGTGGTCATCATCAAGCCCGTAGTGGCATTGTCGGTGTCGTCTCAATAAGCAGCGATACGGCTATCGGTGAGCGACTACAATTAGACCACAGTAACAACAACAACAAAGATCACGAAAAACGATGAAGACGACGACGTCTAAATAAACTCGACGGTAAGGTCAAGCCGGGCGACAAAACTAGCAGCTTTCAGCGGTTCTCAGTCGCCGGCCGGCCAACAGCTTGACCGCAGCAGGACTACGAACCAATAACTTAAACGCGCCCCCCCCCCCCCTTCCCTTCTGCCCGGTCGCTCCTCCGTACCTTGCCCTAGGTCACCCCCGCGGCATCCCACTCCTCTGCACCCTTCATCTCTTTTTACCTCTGTCTGTCTGCCTATCCGTCGGTCGGTCGGTTCCTCTGTCCGTTTCAATTCGCCCTGCCTCTGCACACATATCCCTCCCTAAACCCTCTCCCTAAAGCCCCTCCCCCCGGCCCTACTGAAAGACAGCTTGCGTACGAGCAGCCAGTCGTAGTAGAAGTGCTTGGTAATTGTAGTCGTTGTTGTTGTCGTCGTCGTCGTCGTAGTAGTTGTAGTAGCAGTAGTCAGTAAGTAGTAGCTGTGTAGGTCGGTGGCTGTTCTGCAGTGGTGTTGCTGTTGAGATGGCTGACGACTGACGCCAGCCATACACCAGACAGATAGATAGATCAAGCTCGGCAGCCCGCCGTCTGTCCTTTTCTCTCCCTGTCGCTCTTTCTTTCTCTCCCCCTCTCTCTCTCTGGTTCGTTCTCTGATCGAACGACGAAGTTACCCCTCGCGGCTACCGTCAATTCCCTCTACGGGCCTTCCCGCATGCCTTATCCAGATCGGCAGGCCTAGTGGGCGATCGCGCGCGCGCATAACGCTGTACTATGGGCGACGGCAGCAGCAGTGCCGGCAGCAGCAGCAGCAGCAACAGCATCGGGATGAGAACAGCCAGGCACAAACTGGAGAAGAAGGGCATTAGTCTTTAGGGCAAGGAAACCTGCGCGAAGGGGAATAGGGCGCCATATGGTATGACTGCTGCTGCTGCCGCTGCTGCGGCGGCCGCTGCAAGCATTGCCGTCGACGCGGCGACTAGCAATGCCGCCACACCAGTCTGTCTCTCTCGAGCTCCTTGAGCGCTCTCGTACCCATATACATTCACACACGCACACACATATATAGAAAGAAAGACAGCTCTCGCTCAAGAACTTGCGTGAGGACTGCGCACCTCTCTACGTGTCTCTCTGTCCCCTAGATTTCTTCTCCACAAACTTCCTCGTGGCCGTATGTGAGTTTGCCTTTGCCTTCACACCACTATCGCTGCGTGTTGATTTTCCTCACTATATGTCCATCTCCTTCTCCCCCTCTCTCTCTCTCTCTCTCGGTTCCTCTCGAACGCTTCGGGGGTAGTCGTCGTCGTCTTTCTTAGCCCCCAGTGGTAAAGTTCTACTCTCTTTTTCTCACTCTTGTTCGTCTTTCCTTCCATGTGTTTCTTTCTTTCCGCCAGCAGGCCCTGCCACCCCAGTGCAACGTGTGACGGGAACCACGACGACGACGACAACGACGACGTCTTACCGCTAATGCTGCTGCTGCTACCGCTCCTCTGTTCGTCAGTCCGCGCCGGTGCAGCTTATTAATAAAGTTGCTCTTTGCTAGGCGCTCTCGCTTGCTCCGATCAACGTCAAGCGTTGGCTCGATACTGCTGCCTGCTGTTGTTGCTGGTCGTGGTGGCAGTGGTCCCATTGATTCGGTCCGTCGACGGCTGCTTGTATGGCATTGAACGACGGCGACGACGATGATGATGATGATGATAATGCCACCACCACTAACAACAACAACAATAGATACAACAACAACTATGATGACGACGACGACACTAATACAACAGCAGTAGCAACAACAACACAACAACAACGACAAGAACTTGACAATGGAAACCACCATGACGACGACACTCCGGCAGGAGAACAAACGACAAGACCGCCGAAACGCCGCCTTTCCCGCCAAGTTGCTGTCGCTCTGTTGCTGAGCGACAAGCTCATTTGCTTCGCCAGACAGGCGGACATACACAGAGACAGAGAGCGAGAGAGACCACCGACTCCTTGGAGTTCTCCTGGAACAACTAGCTGGGTAACCAACCCCCTTTCTCTACACAGCAATAACAACAACCCACTTGGTTCAAAGCAGCGAGCACATTTGTCATAACCTCTCTACTCGAACCGAGTACACATCGGAGTACATGGTACGGACA
This sequence comes from Dermanyssus gallinae, assembly GCA_003439945.1. NCBI lineage: Eukaryota > Metazoa > Arthropoda > Arachnida > Mesostigmata > Dermanyssidae > Dermanyssus > Dermanyssus gallinae. The sequence goes on along the minus strand of QVRM01005598.1, from coordinate 140,394 downwards.
TGAGGGCGCAAAATAGCACGGGAGGAAACAAGGAGGAAATATTGAGTGCGTAACTAACATAGCCAAAGTATACAAGCTTTTGCGGTTAACCTTTGTTACTTTTTAGTTAGACTACAGATATATATATATATATATATATATATATATATGTATATATATATATATATATATATATATCTATACCTAGAGTTTCTAATCTGGAACTGTCATCCCTGTCGGAATGCATCTATATTTACATTTGATTCGTATTCTTCCAAAATTACAAGACATACACGCGCGCGTAAAGTTTAGACTGTGAAAACGAGTTGACTTGATTCTGCCAGAAGAGGTAATCGTCAAGCTCAATGCATTGTGTCAGCTGAATTGAACGCGCCACGACGCGGGTCATCTTTATTGATATATTCGCCACCAACGTTCAATCATTTCCTGGATCCCTAGTTTAGTTAGATTAGGTTAGCGGCTGGAATCGCCACAGGTCCACCCCCTCCCCGCCCTGTTTTTTTACTGCGAGTTAGACTAGGCAAAATGGTGCATTATGATGCGGACATGCGGTGATTTCTTGCTGGTCCGTCTTGCGACCCTATGAATGACCCAGCCAATGATTGACAAGAGGCACGCTGAACGGCACCGCATATATATCTACATACGAGCACATACAACATCGCATAGCAAAAGGGCAGGTCAATGCGACTAGCAAGATTGCAGATCAGAGGGGTCGCAGAAGATCGAAGGGTTCGCAGACCGTATTGTTTGCCAGCAGGAGCTGAGCTCGGTTAGACATGAAGAGTTTGTCTACTACTGCATGCCGCTGGCCACAAGGCATCGGGGGCCGGCCAAGATACGCTGATTGCATATGCAGCATCATATCGCTCGTTCATTCTACCGCCCATATATATATATATAGATAGATGGCTGGCTGTATTTGTATACACATATATACCTAGCCAGCTAGACACACACCCATACGTATACACAGAAACGCACATCCTCACATGTCATGATGCAGCGACGTCGACGACACAATAGGCGACGGACTAATGTATACCGATGTCCTCGAACATTGGCGTTGGAGCGCCAGTAGAAGCCCAAGTGGAGGTGCAAGTAGGGGTAGCCACAGTGGTAAGCATATTACCACAACAGCAACAGAGAACAACTGCGGCTGCTGCAGCTATCACCTTTGAGAGCTTACGTTGTCTCGATCCGATCAATCGGGAAGCGGTAATGGCCAGCGGCGGCACCGCTACCCCAGTGGAGCCCACAAATACCCCTCCCTCCTCCGTTCAGATTGAGGTTCGACTCGTGTAATAGAATCATCGAAAGATGTACAGAAGAAAAAGAAGAAGCGGGGCGGCGGAGACGGAAGACGCAGCAGTAGCAAGCGAAGAAGAGACTAAGATAGAAAGATGAATAAGTGAGGAAGGGGGAGGACTAGCCTATTCCTCGGGGGGCGTGTATAAGCACACACAAGCTGGCAAATACAGATGCGTGCCACTGCGACTTCACCACCATATATGTACGTCGTTTGCTGTTGTTGTGTGGCGGCATCTGCACGCGGCGCACGCGCATGAGGAGCGGCCTTGTTGTTCGTCGTCATGAATTTGGCTTTCTGTAGATACCGACAAAATAAGCTCGTGAAACACCGAACAAAACACGTGAATCTGGCCTATATACAAAAGCATCATCCCAGATTTAAGCATTCTTATACTGGAGGCGTTTAGCCGCTCTCCTTCTCTCTTCGTCGTCTCACTCTTGTCTTCTCTCGCTGTAGGTCGGGACCCTCTGTGCCTGTCCTTGGCGGGCAAATTCCAATTGAAGCGTCATAGCGAGAGTGGCCGACGTCGGAAACTGCATGGACCGGGCCGGTCTGAACGACCACTCCGTCACCATCACAAGGCAAAACTAAGCTAATTATATTTGCCGGAGAAGGCACCTTGCTTGCTTTTGGCATCAAGCGAGTAAGGTGGAGAAGAAATCGAACAAGATAGGAACAACAAGATGAAAGAATAGAAACAGGGTGAAAGAGAGCGCTAGTAGAAGAGAGAACATGGGGAAGGAAGCGGCGATGACAACGACAACGACGACAAGGACAGCAGCGGCGGCAATCGGCACTCAACGGCGCATCGGAAGCATCGAGCTTCGAAGTAGAGGGGCCTCTTGCCCTGCCTAGCGAATGCAGCAAAGTGTCTCAAGTTGGAAGCAAAACGGCCTCTGCCTCTTGGGATGAAGGCTCAAGTAGGGAAAACGGTAACAACAACAACGACAACAACAAGCAAACGAAGGAACGAACGAACGGGGGCAAAGCGAAACAACGTAGAGAAAGAGGAACCAGAGAGGCGCCGCCGGCAACCAGCATAGCTGACGAACGTCCGAGCAAAAGGGGGCAAGAGAGACGCAAATAGCTCGAGCTTGCTGCCGGGAGCGATGCACGGCCGGCTTGAAACAACTCGCCAAGAACATACAATAATAGCAATAAGAGACACAGCGGTACGAAGGAGAGCCGAGCAAAACAGACAGAGAAAAGGAACGAGAGAGAGAGAGAGGGCGAGAGAGCGAGGTACAACAGACACAAAGAATAGGAGAAGCCGGCGGGACGACGAGGGGAGGACTAGTGGGAGGACAAGTTAGGGGAAATAAGCGGAAAGGCAACTGTAGAAGCGAGCACAAGCGGCCGACCTGCAGGCAGGCAGGCACTGGATGTTCGGCGCAAAAAGAGAGCGCCAAATAATAGGGCCATACATCAACTACAAGAACGCCGTGGCCACCACCGCCGCCGCCGCCAACACCAACATCTCAACAGTAACACACCAGCACGGCGGGCCCTGCGTAGCACAACCTCGAAGGGCGCCGCCAGCAGCAGCAGCAGTAACAGCTCGTTTCTGCTTTCTCCCAGCCTTGGATCTGGTTGCCTCTGCTCTGCTCGGGGGTTGCTGCTTGCCCCGACGGCCTGTCCGTACGTCAGCCTCGTTCTCTCTTGCTTCTTCTCCCTATCTCTAGATCTGCTCTCGCGAATAGCGAATACTAGCTCAGTCAGCGCCTCAGCGCGTCAGTCGTCCGCGTTGCCGGCGCAAGACGAGCGTCATCGACAAAGCAGTCAACTTTGTGCCGTGCTTCGATCCCCCTACTTTCCACACGCCAACACACAGAGAGATAGGGGGACGGGGGGACAAAACAGACGGCCACATTGAGGAGAGGAACACGGCTCTCGTCAAATGGGTGCCGCCATATCGCGCCAGCGTTGAGGGCGCCAACCTTCTTAGCGCTGACCGGAGGCGACCGAACTGGCGAAAAAAAAAAACACCATCGCTTCTAGATGCTGGTTAGCCAGCCAGTCAGCCAGATTCACCCAATTCACCACCGACCGAAGGCCTGATTAGTTAATAAAAAAACTAATTGCAGTTTCGCTCCCCCGTTCCCGTCTTCAGGCAAAACGAACGGGACAACGACATAGCAAGACTCGTTTGCAGTTAGTAATCAATCGGCAATAAACCAGCAGCAGGCTTTTACTGACCAGCGTAGGACCAACTAGGTCGTCTGTCATGTATACTATACAGTCTGTAACTCTGTCACCAACGAACGGCGGACACTTTCAAGCATAGATTAGTTTGCGCAGTTACTTTTATTGCTTTTGTTGCTGCTGCTCCTGTGGTGGGAGCGGGATAACTGTCATTAGCATTGCCACAAACACGGACGGGTGCGACTAACTAGCCGCAAATGACCATAACAAGCGGAAATCGCCCTGCAGAAGGTGACTTTTCCGCAGCTTACAGCGAACGGCGCGGGAAGATTTGAAAACAACAACAACAACAGCAGCAGCAGCAAAAAAGAGGGATGCATGTCTCAGTGCATCAACATGGGGCGCTTCGTGACACCGATTACTTCCGATCATTTGAGTTGCAACCAACCGAGGTGCAGTCGTCCGTCGTTCCAGTTATCGCCTGCTCTACCACCCTACAGACTACAGTTTCGTTGCTGTCGTTGTTATTGCTGTTGTTGCTGTTGCTGTTGTTTTTGTTGTTGTTGCCGCAATGACAATACTTATAAGAGTAGAAGCAAGTGTGGTCGTGGCTGTTGCAGTTGTTGTTGTTGTTGACCTGTGGTGGTGGTGGTAATGTCAGAGTTGATATCTGGCTCTCCTGGCAGCTGCGTGTGATCGTCTCAAATCTCATACAAGATATGATACGTATGTTTACATCCAGTGCATATGTGTAGAGGCATACATCCGTACAGAGGGCACTTATTAATAAACGCACACACACACACACATACACGTACATCAAATGGTAGCAGGCAAAACGAGGTGACCTCGCTTCGAGCTGAAGGGTGGCTTCGAGGGCGGCGCGGGGGGGGGGGGGGGGTGAAAACCGCGAAACAAGCAAGTCTCATTAGTGACGGGCGCATGCGACAACAGCGACACCCGTTGTCCCGCTGACGCCCTTTGGTTCACCGTTGCCTTGCGCCGCTGCGCCCCCCTCCCGAATCTGTTGTCCCGTTTTGGCAATGATGCACACCACAGACTATACACAAAGGCAAACATATGTACACCCATACCTACACACACATGCACCGCTTCAGCCAAAGGGAGGCAAGTAGGTACAACCCGCCCTTGTTTGACCCTTCCGTTCGGATGGGTTTCACTTCATCTAGGAACATATATATATATATATATATATATATATATATATGGGTGTGCACACGAGCTCGCTCTTGCTTGTCCTGTTTTTCTGATCAATCGTCCGGATATACGACTATCATACTAAATGCAGCAGCAGCAGCGGCGGTGGTAGCACCCCCCACACAAGTAGCGACGTCACTATGCTTGCCCACTGTTACTGCTGCTGCTGCTGGTACTACAATGTTCATACCAGCAAGCTGCTTTTACGGTAGTTGTGTGGGAACACGCAGTCGTTCCATCAGCTATTTTTTCTTCTGCTTTTTCAAGGAGTTAGCCTCACTTTTTAATCTGTGACGACGACGACGATGAAGTTCTTGCATACAATGAGGGAACAGTAGTTGTACTAACAGTAGTGGTAGTAGTCGTAGTAAAGTTAATAGTCTCACCCCATGAAGATGAGGTAATAACGGTCGAGATGTCAGTTGTATTGGTGGACATTTTCGCGCTGCTGCTGCGGCTTGTGCTGCTGCCCTGCGACTGTGGTGTCAAAGCGTCGTGGTCGGGTATTTCGCTTTTCTTTTGTCTGTATGTCGGACATTACCCGACTGCCACTAATACTACTACTACTTCGACTAATAGTATGATTATGATGATCATCATTGTTGGAGTTGGCAGGGCAATGTTTGGCAAAGAGTTCCTGTCGCCACGGTGAGTGGAGGCGCCCCGACTCAAAGGCCGAGAGGGGGGGAGGGGTGGCGGCAAAAAGCTTCGAGCGAAGTTTATTAAAATATTATCATTTAATGGTTGACGAGGTGTCGTTCCGGTGGCGCAGAAGACAAAGCTACCCAGTGATAACCAAGAGATAACCCGCATTTGCTGTAAAAAGCAGCACCCTTCGCCGCCGCTGCTGTTCTAACTGTATCTCGGACTACCTTTTGTGGGGTGTCCTCTTGGTGCTGCTGCCGCTGCTCCAGGCTGCCAGGGCAATCAATGGCCGATCCCTTCACCACTACCACACGTGCGCCACTCGCTTTTTCACCGCTGCTCTATCTATCTATCTTTCTATCTATCCTGGATAATAGTTTTTACTTTCTCGCCGCAACTATCTCTACTCATTCCTTGTGCTCCTTTTCGTTCTGGCTTGCGTGCCCTGTTTTTACCCTACTCCCCCTGCCCTTGTCTTGTCACCTTAAACAATCGAAACTGACCAAAAGAGTCACTTAACGTTTTTATGCTTCTGTGAAGCATATATTTCCACGAATACAAGAGAAGAACGCGTGGCGCATGACGAAGCTGCCCCGCCGTGACTCCTGTGTGGGTCTACGCTTGCAGGTTGTCATCGTTTCGTCGGCAACGGCGAGGCCACGTATTAGAACAATTGAAGCCACGGCGGCGACTTTTTGGGCCCCAGATTTCGGGTGTAAGATCCCGAAAGTCACCCCGCCTTTGATGTGCCACACTAGAAAAAAATCTGACGACTAGCCAATAAGTGCCTGGGCAATAAAAGTGCTCCGGAAGAAATTAGGGCTACATTGAGGGTACCTTGAATTAGAGTAAGGAGTGTACTTGAAAGATTTGCCACGATCCTTGTTATAGTCAAATTGATGATCACGACGCTCCTGGGTAGGATGCGAAGCCTAACTTGACATGAACCTATGGATTCCCGCTGTCCTTGTGGCTGTTGGCCTTTGGTTGTTATTGTTGTCCCTGCCATTGCAAAGCTTGTCGTTGCCGCCATTGCAGAGGTTGTTATTGTTGTTGTTATCGTTGTTGTTGTTATTGCGACCGATGCCACTATTCGTACTCGATAGCTGTTTGTACCGAAGAGCAAGACCCAGACGCTTTTGCTCGCCGGCATACAGCCGCCGTTGCGCTGTAGTCGCAACCAGTAGTCAGGAGCGGGGAGACGAGTTGTTTGATCGGTGCCGTGTTGCGTTGTATGGGCGGCAAAGGAAGCGGCGCATGTGGTGGCCCAGCGTTGTTGCAATCATTCCCTTGCCATATTCGGGACGAAGAGTAGAAAGCAGAAGAAAGCAGCAGAGGAAGAAGAATGAGGTTGTAAAGAATGAGGAGATGATGTGAAGAACCTTCGCAAGCGCCGCTTCAAATGGCCGACGCTCGCCTACCAGGACACAACACAAGCAAACGTGGTTTATCATCTGCAAACGACGGTTTGCAGGCAGTCAGTCAGTTACTGGGTCGTCGGTCGGTTGGCCCAGTTCTTTTTCTGGCTAGCTACGTGGAGCCTGAACTAGTGGTAGGTAGGTAGCAATGCGGCGCCAGCGCGTCCAAAATCGTACGGCAGGCAGCGGGCAAGCGAGAGAAAAAAAATAGCCTCGAATAAGTGGGAGTGAGGCCTTCCCGAAGCTCGTGAGGAGAATGAACACTACTGGAATCTCCTTGTCCCCTGAGGCGTCCTCATGCGCCTGCCCGCTTACCCGCCCACCAGCCCGCTCACTTGGGCAGCCTACTGAGAGGTAGTGGGCCATTGCGTTGGCGGCTCGTTGAGAAGCAGGGTGAAGGGGGAGACTCGGGGGGGGGGGGGTGCAGAGGGTGCGCAGACTAGCCTCTGCAACGGCCCAAAGCCCTGCAGCTGAGAGCTAAAAGAGTGTATTCTCAAGACGAAGTCGACTAGGAAAATATTTCTCTTAAAGATTGTCCCGATGGCAGCCGCGGCGTCAGAGCCAGGACCACCAGCAATACAAGCTGCCGCTGGCTAGCCGTCGTTAGCTCAAACCTTAAGATCTAAACCGGGTCAGGTGGTCGCGTTCAGGCTTCGCGGTCGCCGCAGTCAGGCACCGCCATCATCACCACTCTGTGTGTCCTGCTGTACGTGTCGCTTCGTCAACGAACTCGTCATCGGCATATTAATTAGGTAGGGCAACGAGGGGTAGCAGTAGATCTCTGTCTGTTCGATTCGTGGTTTTTGTTATCTACTCTTCATCTTCTCCTTCACTCTTCGTTTCAGTTCCTTCTGCTCGCCTATATCCTCGTATATATTCGTTTCAATATGCTTGTTTCTCACATCCTCTCTCTCTCTCCCCCTATCTCTCTGTCCCCGTTCTACCACCCATTCTCTGCGACGTTTAGGTCGATCTTCAAGCGGACGAATCTCGTCTTCAATCGCCGCGAGCCGACTTGACGATGAGGAGGAGGAGCAACGTTGAGCCACCAGCAACCAATCGAGTGTTCGAGGTTGGCAACAAAAAATAGCGTCGGTGCGGCGCACGACGTCAAAAACTTATCCCCGCCGATGCCCGCCGGTACTCTACCTACTGGTTCTTGCTAATCCCATTTGGTTGTTTTTTGCGTCAGAAGGGGACCCACTCATCTGCGCGTAGGTTGGCTATCGACGCCACGCTGGGAGACAAGGTAGCGCGCGACGGTCGAGCCGAAGCGTCGCCGGTCGAATCGACGACTGAATTAAGCGACCAGTGCGACCCAACGAGCCGGATGAAGGCCGGGCCCCCAGATCGAGAAACAGAGCGCGAGTCTGAACTCGCCAATGTCGTTGTTCTCTAGCCAATGCCGTAGCGACGCCGATGCCGCTTCACGATGGACGGCGATAGCGGCACGCCAAAAGACAATTCTTAAAGCACTCAACTGGAACTCAATGGATGGGTGAATATATATATATATATATATATATATAGAGAGAGAGAGAGAGAGAGAGAAACTATATAGGCAAAGTATCAAATCGTTACAGGGTTACAATGTGGGACGCACACAACAGAGAGAGAGAGAAAGGCAGAAAGAAAGAGATGAAACAGAGAGATAAAAGAAACGGTCAAAATGAAACGAGGTGATGGTTCCCGAGTCCTACGGCCTACGCCACTCTATGGGCACGCATTGTCTGGCGAATATCGAATTTAAGCCGACGGGCGTTCTCGAATAAGGGTACCTACCTACCCTGTCTGGTAGTTGGACATACAAACGAACGAATAGTCGGTGTTGCGCGATCATCCGCGACATCTTTTCCGTTCCTTCCGACCCTTTCGAATGCCAAGCGGCAGCCTCTCGGCAGCAGCAGAAGCGGCGGCACCAGCAGCAATAATCCATTCTTTGCTAGACAAAATCAGCCTGTCGTTCATCAGGCCTAAGCGAATTGGAGCGGCGACCCTTAAGGCAACTCGAGCAGTATAGTCCTCACTTGGACAGAACGAATTGACCACCAGGACGCGCCTCGTGTCTCGCGCGCGTTGCGTATACATGTTGTGCCATTTATCTGCCGCTCGCTCTCCACAACGACCCATCTTCTCTGTCTCCCTCTCTCTCTCTCTCTCTCTATATATATATATATATATATATATATAGAGCTTCTCGCTATTTCTCACGTGAGAGCCGCCGACGAGCACAAAAAACATGCGCGACAGCACCCCTTGGTGCTCTGCCGGCCGCCGTCAACAAGAGCATCATTGGCGTGCGCAGCCAGGAGGACAAGAAACAAGCGCCCCGTCAACTAGCCTCGCGTTTCCCTACAATGTTACAGTCATACAATACTACTAGAAATAATAATGTTAGTAATAGTGATAGACCTAAATTAGAACCTCGACACCACAATAGTGACAGTGAGAGCGCGCCTTCTGGCGGCACTTCTCCTGCCCGCCACCCGCTCGCCACAGTGTCACTAAGCCTGTAAAATGATGGCATAAGTCGCCTTCTTGTCGCCTGCGCCGATATCGTGCCACGATCCGATGCCGTGCTCGCCTCCTCCGACAAGTAATGGCGATATGGCGGGGACATGAACGCTGGGTGCTGGATGCCGGATGCCGGGGCTGAAGGGGGCACAGGGAAATCGCCAGCCATGGTTCCGAGGGGTTGAGGGGTAGCAAAGTTCTCTCGGTTAGCCTTGTCAAAGTACGGGTCATCGATGTGTGTGTGTGTACAAGTGTGTGTGTATGCGTTCGTGTTGTCGTTAGACTCTTCGCGGTTCGGGCTCGACCCGACTCCTTTGTCCGCCATCATAGTGAGCAGTGGCCCTCACCGCCGAGTCACGCCGAGGCCCTGGACGCGCCCTTCAGTAGGCCTTCACAAGCCCATCGTCGTAAGCGGCGCCCACAGGAGCGTCGCCGTCGTTGCACAGCTACCGCGAACGCCACTGCTACACATACGCCTGGTTGTGATGGTGGTGGTGATGGTGCATTGTACGTCCGTCTCTATATTTATTCATACGTCATACCTCAAACTTAAGTGTAACACAAACCGCCGCGTCTCTCCTCTCTCTCGCGCGTCTTGGCCTCTTACTTTCTCGCTGTCTCTCTCCTTCCCACCTTCCCTTTCTTAGCATAGGAACCGATTCCAAATTGACGCCCTGTCAAAAAAGGCATATCGATCCTAAAGCTTGGTAGTGGACTTGTGATGTGGGCTGACAATATATATATATATATACATATATATACATGTGGCTGGCTGGATGGTTGGTAGGTTGGGTGGTGGTGGCGGTGGTGGATAGATAGATAGTCACTTGGGTCGTCCGTCCCTTTATAATGGCATACCTTCGCTCGTCATCTTACCACCGTCACCTTGTTGTTAGTAGCTCTGGCCGCTGCCGCCGTCGTCGTCGCCGGCATTGCATCAAAACAGCACCGGATTGTGTAGTAGTAGTAGTCCATAGTTGGTCTAGAGCAAGCGCTATATTCAAAATAGGCTCGTCGCTGCACCTATCTATGCTGCTACATAGCTACCTCTATCTACCACAGCCACCTACTCTTGAAGCGATTTCTGCTGCACCCTGAAACGTCCAGGCCAGTCGTTCTAATAGTAGTAGTCATCGTCGTCGGTGTGGTGGCAGTAGTCGATGCCAACCAAACAAGAAGAAGGTGGACGAGGGGAACGTGCAGTATTCGCGGGCGCAACTAGGCGGACTAGGCGTCGCCTGGCCTCAACGCCGCCTGGCACTTCACGACGAGTGAAGTGAACACGAGTAAAGTCCGGTGTCGACAGTGAAGAACTGTAGCAGAAGTATCCGCCGCCGCCGCCGGAGCTGCTGTGGCCGTAGTATAGTTTCGAAACTTGAGATGACGGACGCTTGCTCGGACGCACAATCTCAATCTCGGCTACTTGAAAAGCACTTCGCAGATGGGCAGAGAGGAACAAGCTGGAGACGAAGAAGAAGAGGAATAAGAAGAAAAAGACGACGACGACGACGTCGAAGAAGAAGAAGTAGAAGGAGACAACGACAACAACAACAATAACAACAACGATGACGACGACGAGCACAACAAAAAGCAAGAGGTATTGCGACAGATTGATGACCACTGCTGATGCTGCTACTTCTGATATGGGTTTGAGCGCTACTTTGACGCGACGTCTACCCGAAAAGGACTGCGCCTCGTTCGTGCGCCTTACTGCGACCTGTACCGCGAGTCTTTAGCGCAGACGGACCGAAGAAGAGAGCGAACAAGTTCGCCGCCGAGGTTAAAGACAATACGATTGGCTTCAACCGAAACCGAGAGACAGGACACGAACGAATGGTTGACACACACTAAGAAGACCAGGCCGAGGCGAGCAGCCAGTCAGCGACGTGGCGTGAAAGCGTCGCTCCGTTGCTAAAACAGACGCGCTAATGGCATCACCGACAGCGGCGACCAGAGGCGACAAAGGCGGAGCAAAAGCTGCCCTGCTGGGCAGCTTCTTTCTCTTCTCCTGTTGGAAAGGAAGGAAAACGAGAGATAGGGGGGGGGGGTCAAAACTCAAGCATTTGAATCCGATTGAGGCTAAATTGAAATGGTTGATGAGGATACGAGGACGACGACGACCTCAGCCAAGCCTCGACGCTTTCGTGGTGGTAACCGTGATGACCGGGAAGATGATTCCACCCGCCCGCCCGCTTGTCGCTGTTGGTGTCGTCTTTGCCTTTGGTGTATGTCGGCGTGTCGGCAAGTACTACTTTTACGTTCAGCCAGTAGTACTATGGCAGCGTATGATAGATCCCTAATGCAGCACGCGGTCCTGAAGGTGGCAGACCGTAATCGTGCGCCTTGGGGTAGGTTCAGACAAGCCATTGGCATCATCATCATCATCATTGTTGTTGTCGTCGTCGTCGTCGTCGTTGTTGTTGCTGTTGTTGTTTTCGTCATCATTATTGTTGTTGTTATTGTCTTCGTCATCATTGTTGTTGTTGTTGTTGTTGTTATTGTCTTCGTCATCATTGTTGTTGTTGTCGTCATTGTCTTCGTCTTTGTCATCTCGCGACGTAGGGAGCAGCAGCAGCAGCAGTAGAGGCGCTGGTGAAGGTAACGGTGACAGCGGCACTGACGCCGCACGTTGTCAAGGCGACCCCAGCAAAACATGGAGACATCTAAGGTACACTTACTCACACAAGCGGCAAACAACAACAACAACAACGAGGCGCTCCGAGCTCGACTCGTGGACTATTCGTCTGTTTCAATGATGGTGAGGCGAGATATCAGAGAGAGAGAAAGAAGGAGAGAGAAGGCGACAATCGCTAGTCCGTAGTAGTAAGGGGCCGGGAATTGGCTAAGCCGCCCACTGGTGCTCACGTTACCGTTGTGACTTTAAGTCGGCCAAAGGCCCCGGACTTGCTGATGGCAGGAGCTCAAACCGCAACAACAACAACAACAACAACAACAGCAACAACTATAACTGCATTACACATTCTAAACTAGCTCGAGACGGCGATCACATGCCAAGCGAACAGCGAGCTGAGGTAGACTCGGCGAAACTCACAACGAGTACAGAGAAAAACAAAAGCAGACAGGGGAGGAGCAGAGAGAGAAAGCGCGGGGGGGGGGGGTGAGGGTGAGCAAGAGAGCATAAAGATGTAGGGAATAAACTGGAGAAATGATATGACTACATGAGATCCCTTCTATTTGATTCTCTGTTAATTCTGTCAAACAGGAGAAAGCACTTCGCACACTCGTTTATCGTATGCCATGCATATATATATATATATATATATATATATATATATATATATATATATATATATATATATATATATATATATATATATATATACACATACAAATATACCATATAAAAGGTGAGGGATAATCAGCATGTGCGATGAACCCAACAGGCACAAATTCGATTTGCATTGACGCAAGCATTTACATATATATATATATATATATATGGACAGTGTTTACTTGTATACGCCTGCGTAGGATGTTTATACTACATGTTGAACGTTTACTCGAGCAGTTATGACGATAGCCCTCTTAGAGCCACTGGCCGTGCGAGACGACAAACGATGGAAGATGTTCACAGCTTTTACTACGCCGTTGACACACGCACATCCGCAGAGAAACGGTCAGAACGGCTGCACGAATAACTAGTGCGGAAGCAGTGCTAATTAGTTGCTATTGCTCCACCACGAACTCTTTTTCTCCGATAACTCGAGTTGCTCGTAACCGTTCGCTACTATTGCCGCTACGGTTACGAGCGAGCTGTTACTACTAATACGACATTTACTATCAGTGTTATTATTTCTGCTGCTGCTGCTGCTGCTGTTTGCGCTTCAGCGTATCGACTTGCTGACGCGACGAAACGGCGTTGCAGCCGACAACTCACAGCTTTATACTGGACGGCGGCGAAACAAAACCAGATCTCAAGTCGGTGAGCCGACATGACGCGCGGTTCAGCGCGGTGTTACGTTCGTGTGCGCATTGAGCGCGAGAGACGCGGCCGGCGGTCAGCGAGCGGCATTGGTAGACTAGGTTGTATCTCTCTCTCTCTCTTTCTCTATTTCTTACACACACATATATATATATATATATATATATATATATATATAATATATATATATATATATATATGTATCAACATATATATATATATATATATATCTGTCTGGCCGCCTGTCCGTTCATCTGTCTGTCTGTTGGGTCTGTCTGGTAACGGTATTCTGACGGTCGGGAGTCGAGTATCGTCGGCGTCGTAGCCGTCATGCTTGATGAGCTTTCAACGCTGAGTCGGGAACTTTCGTTCACTTCTGATCCGTTTCACGGGACGCGTATCCGTCTGAGCCGGCGCGACATCGCCCAAGCCGGCCGACGAAGACTGTCGGCAACAGCATTAGCAGCAGCAGCAGCAGCAACAACAACAACAGCAGCAGCAGCAATAGCAACAACAATAACAACAACAACAACAGCAATAGCAGCAACAACAACAGCAACGCCAAGTCGGCTGTTGCTGGTGCTGCCGCCGCTGGTTCTACTTCGGCTACGGCACGCTAAGGTCTCCTCCGCTCTTCTAACCATACGGTGCTACGGGGACACCGCCAAGTCCTGCAGTCACAGCTGCAACAGGCAACGACAGTGACGAGGCGGAGGTCAACAACAACAACAGCAACGACAACAGCCACAACAACAACAACAACAACAACAGCAACGACAACAACAACAACAACAGCAACAACAACAACAACAACAACAACAGCGGCGGAGGCGGCGGCGACCACGGTTGTCTACCGTGACGGCCAGCTCAATGGAGCGATGCGGCTGCACACTGTCGCCACGAACTCTGGCACGGAACCCGTTGCCGCTAGCCTGTGGCCAAACAATGCCAAACGATGGCTGCGTGCTGCACTCGTAACCTGCATCTGCAGAGCCGTCGGGTCTCCCTGGTCGGTCGGTCGGTCGTTCGTTCGTTCGTTCGCTCGCCTGCCCGCATATCTTCACAGACACAACTCTACATACATACGGAGTCATACAAACATGCTTATATATATATATATACGCACACGTTGGCACATACATACTTACACATCACATCCATACACTACATTCATACATGAAACGTAGGCAGACATGAATAGCTGTGCTTGTAGTAGCACTGATAAAAACCGTAGTAGTAGTTGTAGTAGTAGTATTGGCGTTGCTTCAATCGAGAGATCGAGACGGATCGACGGTAACAATGCCGCGCCGCATTGTTCCATAGCGATACAAGACTATAGTCATACATATTTTATCATCAACTTGATCTTTGTATCGTCAACCTGGTGGAGGGGCGCTGATGCCACTGGTTGGTTGACTGTTGCTTTCTCTCTCTTTCCCTCTCTGTCGAGACAGATGGGTGAGCAAATTAGCCCCCCACCTTTGCTGTTTATAATGGGTTCCCCCTATTTGGTACGGGAAACCACAACAGTAGCAGCATGAGCGACATTAACAACAACGATAACAACCCCCTTCACCCCATCCTGACTCAATTGTATGTCTACGCACATTCAGTCACGATCACCCAAGGTGCGTGCGGAACCAGCCTAGAAAGACATGTTGCTTCATAGTCACCTTTGTATGAAAGGCATCTAGCACCCCCCAATGCTGCTCCCCATCCCCACAACGGACAACAAAGAAACTCACACTTGTCAGGTCAACCTGACCAACCAGCAAAACGGCTACAAGTTATACTTCTCGACTAAAACACGAGAGAGAGAGAGGGGGGGGAAATAAAGAAGAAGATAAACAAATACTAAAACCTATGTACACAAATATATTCACAAGAGAAATGAGAAAGCTAGCCGTATACAGCAAGCTATAAAGAGCCCGGAAGAAAGCCATCGACAAGAGGAAGATTGGTCCATAGCACTGTTCTATGGAGACCTGGGCCATCAGAGAGTGGTGTTTAGGGGGAGAGGTGCGTTTAGTGGGTATGGGTCTCAGCGGCGTAACATCCATCCGCTGGGGTCGAGTCCCACACAGCTCGAGATGGAAAGCAATATTTCCTACTCGTAGCGGTAGTGCGTAACTGCATTTAACCCTCCTCCACAGAAAAAAGCGGAAGACTAGTTAATGGTAGTGAACTGGCAGGGTACTGGCG
The DNA here is from genome assembly GCA_003439945.1 of Dermanyssus gallinae. Taxonomy (NCBI): domain Eukaryota; kingdom Metazoa; phylum Arthropoda; class Arachnida; order Mesostigmata; family Dermanyssidae; genus Dermanyssus; species Dermanyssus gallinae. The sequence continues at coordinate 125,000 of QVRM01005598.1, read as the reverse complement.
TAACAGCGATAGCGTTCCTGAAGGCATTGTACACGCGCGTCGCATTGAAATACTCAGCCGGCCGCGCCGCGGCAGAGCTCGGTCGGTACTAGACTAAACAAGATAATTTAAAACTAGATAAAACCGGATTAGTAGTCAATCAATCGGCCAAGCCATTGAGGCATTGCGCCGCCGCGGCTTTCAATGGCATCCATCGCAACAAGATGAAGCGGTAGTAGTTGTGGTTGCCATTATCGTCATTTAGTTGGTCAACGGTGCCCTTATCGGGCGCATCTCCATCAAGAGCATTCCTCAACAACGCATAGGCTAAGCGTCGTACAAAGGGAATTCATGAATTCAACCGATTTCCACTTGACGGCGTGTTCGTCTATTCGTCGTTCGTCCATTCGTTTACGCATAGCATTTCACTGGTGGACTAGTCCGTCTCTCTCTCTCTCTCTCACTCACACTCACTTTCTCTACAATGCCCCGCCTACCCTTTCTATTCCCCTTTCTTGCTGTCCTGTCTGATTCCATCGAACGTGCGCGCATCGCACGCTAGACGACCACCGACGACTCACTGACTGTCCAGAGTCATTAATAACCAAATCGGTCGAAGCTACTTCGGCACCACGGCACTTCGAGCTGGCTAACTCAGCTCAGCTTAGCTCCTCGACACATTCAGTTCGAGTTCAGCTGAAAGCTCTGCGTCCGCTCGCGGTCCATCGATGGATACCACACCTACGCGGATAGCACCGCTAGAATCAGCAGCGCGGTGGCGGCAAGAGACGTGAAAACTTCCACTCGCCTACACAGCGGAAGGTAGCCGCCTACACGAGCGCCGACACAGCCTGGTTTAAAGGCATCTTCTTTTGCTCCCTTTCCTCCCACTATTTCCCCAGGCTCACCTCCACACCGCCAAGCGCTGCTCCGTCGCCCCTACACTGACGATCCCTAGCCCCTTCCTGACGAATCCCCTTCTCGTAGGCCACCACAGCGTTGCCCGCGCTTTACCCGCTAGCGCGCCGTTGTCGCCGCGGCCGGTACTGTCAATACTGACTGTCTTCTGACAACCCTTTTGGAATGCCAAACAGCCACCTGCTTTTGTGCGCCTCACCGCATGACCTCTTTCCTCACCTCTCTTTCTCTCTCTGTCTTCATTGCTCTCTTTTTCTCGATCTCTCGCCCTCATGAAGGCCTCCTACCACAATGAATACTGTTTCGACTGTGCGTACGACCTGTGACAGACCACTCTCGCTTCTTCTTTCCATTGGAGATTGGCGACGACAACGCCGAGTACAGCATACCGGCGAAGTCTGTCGTGAACCGGTCTGATCGACCCGTAGCAGCAGCAGCAGTAGCACGACGACGAACTGAAGTAGATGTAGTCGTAGTAAAACTAGAGGCAGTTGTAGTCAAAGTCTAAAGCAGTTCCCCCAGTCGACTACCGCACATTCGTCCAGGCTTTAAGCTACCCAATTACCCCACCCCACCGCAGCCCTGTTCTCGTCTGCCCCTCCTCGCCCCCCCCCCCCCCCCCCGTCTATAGCCGTGTGCAACCCTTTCTAGCCAAACTCCCCTTTGTCTTCCATTAGCCACTGGATAGCGGCGGCAAGAAGAGGCGGCTCGGCAAAAGGAGAAGATGATCAGTAGTGAGCAGTAGAATCGAAGGGACTACGAGTGCGTACACGTTTCGAGCCGTCAATTTTAGAGCGAGGTTCTAGAGGAAAACAGATAGATAGGATAGAGGACGCGAGAGAGAGAACAAAAGAGAGGCCGAGAAGAGAACAAGTTCCGTTCCGTCCGTGATCTGACGAAGGACGCAGCAGGGTTGTCATCACCGCCGCTGGCTCCTTCCGTCTCGATAATAAAGAACAGTGAGTGAAGGTGTGAGTGAGCACACATTGAGTAGGCGCCCCGCGCCTGCCTGATGAACGCAGGTTAGCAGGTTCACCATTTTGGGGGTGAATGCGGATATTCTTGCTTCTCTTGCCCCACGTTCCCCACTTCCCACTGGTGCGACCCGTTGTCGTTGAAACGTCTAAAAGGGCGTCGTCAACGATGAAAGGAAAAATAAGTGAAATATTTGTTGTGGGTTCAAGTGGTCCAGCGCAGCTGAACTGGGGTTACGCAGTCGATACAAGGCGCAGATTTGCCGGTGCTGCTGCTGCCGCGACGGGTGCTTACTATTATTGTTACTGATGAACATTATAATGATGATGATGATGATGATGGTGACGCTAGGACTAATGACAGTGATGAAGTGTTAGAGCAAAGTTACGCACTGACGCTGTAATCGCACCAATAAAGCAAACATACAAACAAACCTGGTGTTGGCGGCAACCAAATAGGATGAATTGTGAGCATGAAGTTTTTTCTTCTATGGGGAAAGAAGTTCAGCGCGCCCTAATTCTTTAGGACAGATAGGCAGCCATGGTGCGCGCAGATTCCGTATATATATATATATATATATATATATATATATATATATATATATATATATAAATATATCTGTCTCGTACTCCGCCTGGTTTTCCTGCGCCCTCACCCTGTTCGTACATCGTCGCCATCTATCCTTTCTTTCTCGTCTGCTCTTTGTCACTCTCGTGGTGAATCTCGCATGCGCAATGCGTGCGGATCTCTGCGCCCGGCATCATTACGCTAATGGCTTACACGTTCATTTTCTTTCAACACATTTGCTTTGCGCATCAATTCTAGGGGGAAGAAGATTCCATCCGTAGGGATTGGCTGGCTGGGTGGCCGGCCGGCTGGTTGGTTTGGTGGTTGACTGGTCAGCTGGCTGGACTGTCTGGCGTCGCCTTATCGTCGGCGGTCGACTGTTCACTCAAGCAGCTCAAACGGCAGCCGGCAGAAGTTCGCAGCAACGATTTGACGGTTGTAGCAGCAGCAGCAGCGGCAGCAGCAGAGGCAACCCGCATTGCTGCCAGTGCTGCAGAGGGACATTAGCTGTGAACGGTCAAATGGGCTCGGAATGGTCAAGCGCGCCGTCCAGCGTTCGCTGACCAACAGTCCGCAGCCGGGTGACCGGGCAGCTGACAGGTATTGATTGCTTGGGTGACTTACATAGATTTGTTAAATTCCCTGCAGTTTGGCAGACCCGTCGACAACCGTGTTGTCCCGGTCCAGCCCATCCCGATCCGTCGTGTGTCCAGTGGACATTGGCTGGCGTTATTGGCCTGCTGCGTCTCTATACGCTTCTCTCCCCCCCCCCACCCCTCGCTCTACGCCCAAACGCCCCAATCCTCTTCAAACCCCTGTCTGTTTCTACTCGTGCTCCGCTGTCTGGCCTGCCCACTTAAAGCGCCGACGAGGCCTGCAACTCAGAGGTCTAGGACCCGCGCCGCATCTGGCTGTCGACAAGGGAACGGGACACTTGACAATCGCGCGTGATAGAGTGAGTGAGTAAGAGAGAAAGGGGGACAGAATGCGTGAAAGAAGGGGAGAGAAAGAGACTGAGAAGAAATAAGGCCAAGGAAACAGAGCCGGTAAGTGAGCGAGTGTGCGCTTGAGTCTGGAATCAGCGATTGTCGTTCTTGTCGTCTCATCTATATCAGCACCATCAGGCGCAGCAGCATCGTGGGTACTTGTCGAAAGCCACTCGTCAAAAACAAGACGCTACAACAGTAACAGTCGTAGTAGTAGTAGAAGTATGGGTAGCAGTAGCAACAACGGCAGAAGCAGCAAAACACTAAGCAGGACCGTCGCGCAAGCCTATTACGTTCAAGGACCACCAGGACACCACCTCGGACGACGACTTCAGCGATAAGGAAAACCCGTCAAGGAATGGCTCGGTGCTCGCGCAAACCTATGGTGAGTCCAGCCTGTCTAGCTGGAACGGACCTTATTCTTGCCCCCCCCCCCTTCTCTCTACCCCGTCTATCCAGCAGCTTCTTGTTTGTCGTCTTTATACTGCCCTAAAGCGACTCCTACAGAAAGAAGTGGTAGGAGAGAGAGAGGGGGGGGATAGAGAAAGAAGAGAGAGAGAGAGAGAGAGGGGAGTACATAGAGCGGGTGTACGACAAACGACAACCACGATCCGTCATAAAGGTTAACTTAGAGGCTCAGACGGCTGGGCTGTATGCTACCGTCGCTGGTGAGCCAGTGGTCCCGAGCCGCTAGTCCAGCGTATAGTTGCAACGAGAGGATAAAGAAGTGGCCCGACGAAAACGAGGGGAACAAAGGGATAGAGAGAGAGAGACGGGCATTTGTCGTCCGGTAGCTCGATTTGATCGAGTGTGTAGTTACCTCGACGCCTGGCATCGACAGTGCAAGATTACCACCTAACTACCTAGTCGCCTGCTGGCTCATGTTGTTGTTCTTGTCGTAGCACAATAACCAACTCAGTTAGTCGGTCCCTCCATCCGTCCGTCCGTCGGTTAGTCAGGGGGCCAAACAACAAGCGGTGTTGCCTGACGCACGATACGATAAATAGGTTGCTAGACAGATTCATGCACAGGCTGATTTGACGCAGAAGCAATGATGCCACGAAAGGAAGCACAACGGACAACCGATCAAAGGTGGCGTCTACAATGAGCGAGTAACAAATGCTTACCGCAGTATTTAGGAACGCACAAAGTTGATCACTACGCACATAGGGGCAAAAAGGACATGACTGGTTTTTAGTGGGTTGGAGCCCCACATTACCGGCCCACACTCGCAATTGAGTACAATCCTGCAGTGGTGACCGTTTGTGCGTTCCGCATTTCCCAGTTAGTCCTCTCAAAAAAAAAGAAGGAACGTAGTTGGTGTAGCAGTAGAATTAAGCGCTCACAACGTAGTGTTGTGAGCGTACCACTCAGTGCAAGATGGCCAGGTTCGATCTCGTATAGAAATCATGGTAATCATTTTATTGTAGTATTGTGCCTAGCCCACTATGAGTAAACTTAATCTGTAAGGTGTATAGTAAACGAGGCCCGTATTCGCGGTCTGCCAGAGTGCAACAACAGAAAAAAGCTGGCCGATGGAGCGTAGTAAACTTGTATAAGTATTTGCCTACCAAATTAGTATTATGATTTTTGCCGTACAAAAGAGGTGCACGTTTTCACGCGCTTGTGGAAAATTGGGGGCTAGTGTGTTTATCAGCTGTATCAGTTTTCATTTCATAAATTCAAAAGGGTCATTGCAACGCGAACGTATCTGAACGAAAGACGAGAAACAGCCCATGGACTTAAGGGAACAGTGTGCAATAGTGTGATCTCATCTTATATATATATATATATATATATATATGACTGTGTGTAGGATGTGTCCGTTTGTGTTTGTATGCCATGTGTAGATGGGGAAGAAGCAGCTTACCAGTAGCTCAAAACTCGATATCAACAAAATCTACCAGTCAAGAAAGCAAGCAGTAGAGAGGAAAAGAAAGAGAATGGAGCAGGGGTTTTCAATGGTGTGCTGTCTATACTACAACGTTACGTCTACACCTCGACTCCTCGAGCCAACTGGCCAGTTCGTAAAATTGGCAAAAAGTGTGTCTTGAACCAGTGGCAAAAGTGCGCGCAGCCGACTCTGCCGGCGGGCAATGACTCGGAGAGCGGCGGGTGGATCGGGCATAGTGGGTCGAGAGACAAATATATATGCATGATGCTAAGATGCGCGAGCCGAGGTTTGCGTCCTTCTTATCCTAAATCTGCTACGACTCTTTCTACGTCGATACTAGGACAGCTAGGAACTAGACTGGCAAACGAGACCGTGAGAGTTATCAATGGCCAGCAGCTGGCAATGGGTTTTTCGCATAGAGTCAGCGGTTGGTCCGAACGCCCGACTGAAGACTGGCCCACAGAGCAGCCGAGAAAAACAGCAGGAGAGAATAAGGAAAACCAACTACAACAACCAGTAGTACCGACATCATCAGAAACAGTATCACATCCACCAGTGTCGCCAAAGCAGCTGCTGCTGCAGCCCGCCTTTAGGTCTACGATGCTGCGCTCTCCGCAACAGCAATCGCCGAGCACAAGCATACGGCGAGTGCGGGTGGTCGATACTCTTTTGCATGCAATTCCTTCAGCTCTCCTCTGCCACCCCCTCTCCTGCCAAACTCGTGTTCCTCTACTGGTGCTTCTCTAGGGACCGGCAGCGCGCATCGGCCCGGGCGGGTCCACGCGCCACGACTTCCTTCGCGTGCTGTTGGGCGCAGCGGCGTCGAACTCAATGAGCAAAAAGATCCTTGGCCGCTGGCATTGCTGTGGTTGCTGTTTTGTTAGTTTTCGGACCGCTGACGGACTTTGGCCTGTCGCCATCATTGCTATCATCATCGCCACCATAACCATCGTAAGAGAGCGGAAGGTATTGGTGACGGAATAGCAACTGGTCTGTGGTCGGTGACCAGGGCACGGTCATAGGACAACGGTACACAGGGCACGCTCTCCACTAGGCCGACCTCAAGGAAACATTTGCCCTTGCTACATACGGCAGCGGTACTTGGAGTCCTCTAGTACTCGTAGGGCAATAGTACGCCGTACCGCATGCACCGCACCAACAAGCAGCCGTTCAGTGTACATGTCTAGGCAGCAGCGTACGCACCGACAGGCGTACACAGGCGTATGAATATATATAGACATATATAGACATATGCATTCTTACATTCATACATACGTGCATGGTTACATACATGTGCGTATACAGCTAGCCAACCAGCCAGTTACTAGAATCGTAGTAGTCGTAGCCGTAATGTATCCTGCAACCATCGGTATGAAACGACACGCAGCTGCCTTCCCACAGGGCGGAATCAGAGGACAGGGTCCGATAACCAATATGTGGCGGTGGGTGTAGAAGGCGAAGAAGACGACAAAGGACGATCGGGAACGAGGAAAACAGGAAAAAGGCGAGAAGAAGAAACAGCAGGGCCAGGGCTAGGAGAAGGTGGCAGAGGAAAACTCGGAAGGAACAGAGACAGCTCAAGCAAGGCAGACGGTGATGGTTGTTGTTGTCGTTGTTGTTGTTGGTGGTGGTGCGGCTGAGACTGTCGATGGTGGTTGGGGTCAGCCTCGTTTTCGTCCTCGTCTTCGTCATCTCAAGGATCAAAAGGATATCACTATGATGTGGCAAGATGGAGATATGAAACCTCCGGGACGCTACTCCTGATACTAGCGCTACTCTTTCATACCAAACTCGTTCGTTTGCCCGCTTATGATCGGTAGCTGGCAACGGGCAATTATCCACAACGTGAAGCGCGACAGATCAGGCTTGTGTTTCTCTCTCTCTCTCTCTCCGGTCCGCTCTCTCGATCTCTCTCTAGCGAGGTTGCCCTCTTTCTCTGCGTTTTGTCGTCATCTGCTTCTTATTTCCTCACATCATTCATTGGTGGTTCGTCGCTGTCGAAGTTATCGTCACTTTCTTCCTCTTTTTGTCTTACATCCACATCAAGTAACAGGCAGTCTCATTGCTTCGCGCTACGTAGTGAGCCGCCGCCTCTACCGCCGTTCTGCGACTGCACGACAATGACTACAACAACAATAACGACCACAACAAAATCATCTCCTCCTTCTCGTCCACCTCCTCCTAATGGCGCTCGCTTGGATGAACGAAACGGTTGTGTGACGACAAACAGCGATTCGTGACGATGATGGTTGTTGATCGGCATTTTATCGCAAAACGGACCACTTTCAAGCAATGAAATAATGAACAGGAGCTGAGAGGCATTCACCCGCTCAAGAACCGCAGCCAGACGAAAGCGTGGAAAAAAGTCCAACAGCAGCCCATAAGTGCGTGCAGGCTACTCGAAACCAGCGGAACTGCGAAACAACGTATCAGACGCGCACTGATGACGCGTCCCGGTGCAGGAATCCGTCATCGGCTGCTTCCTGTTGTCATACCACCGATGAGGTTGGGTTGGATTATGTTGCCGTTTGCCTCTTGTTTCGTTGTTGCATCTTGTTGCTGCACTTGCTATTGCTGCTGTGTTGTCGATTCCTTTGTTCGTTGTTATTGTTGTTGTTCTCGTTTTTGTTGCTGTTGTCGCTGTGTTGTTTATGCCCTTTTTCGTTGTTGTTGTTTTTCTCTCTCTTGTTGCTGTTGTTGTCGTTATTGACGGCATTTCCGTTATTGCTTATTCGGCCATGATGATGGGCTCGTGTTGTCAGCATGGCTGACCTGCCGTATTTTTGGTCGGCGTTAAACTTAGTCAACGTTCTTTATTCTGTCGCCTGTCTATGTCTACATGTACAGATGACTCGAGCAGAGAGAATAACGTAAGAAGCATTCCGGATATACAGCGGTTGCGTGCGTGCGATACGCGGCAACGTACCGCGATTGACAAGAGTGTATCTGTCTGTCTGTCTGCGTCAACGAGATGTTGACCGTAAACCACAGAGAATTGATTGCAGAACTCCGGCCATCGTTGGCGTTCCGGAGAGGGTCAAAGAGGGTTCCGTCGGAGTCGGAGCCAAAGGACAGGCGTGCCAGCGAGACAGCATGCACGGAGAGCGTGCAGACACAGACATCGCGGTCGTCACAGCCGAACGATGCCATTGCTGATGCTGTTCCTACACCGCACATAGACATCATGGACTGAAACAAACTGGGACAACAGAGAAGTGGGATACAAAACAATCTACGGATGCGTACTGATACTGCCAATGTTATTGTTGTTGTTGTTGGAGGAATTGCTGTCGTTTTTCCACGAGAAGCGTACATGGGGTAACCCGCGTTGTGATTGCTGTCGTCGTTGTCGTCGTCGTCGTCTACACCGTCGCCACCGTTCACCGATTCCCGTCGGCGTCGCTTTCAGCTACGATGCTACGGTACTCGAGACTACGGCATGTCTCGAAACAGACCCTGTCGGACTGTCGAGCTGTCATCATACTCTTCCTTCTGGCGGTTTTCGTCTTTTCCTCCCGTCCCTGATTTCTTCTCATTCTCCAGTCTCTCGTTGTTCTCTAAGTGTGTGTGTGTGTGCGTAGCATCAGTAGTCACTCCTTCGCGTCGGTTCTCCTTGTTCCGTCGTCCTGTCGGCACGACACGATACGACGACATGACACAGTCTGAGCTGGAACTAAACTCGGCGCGCTCAACCCGGCTGCTACGAGTCGAAGAGGCTTTCGTGCTGTCTGCCTATGCGCAGGGGACTATGTCTACTAGTTCCTGAATGAATACGGCAAGCCTGCCCAGCCGATCGCTACTCGTTCATCATCGATGAGAGAGCAAAAACCCCCGGTCACAGCCGCCACCCACTGCGGTGGCGCCTGCTACTGCAGCTTGCGTTGCGCATCCTCAAAAGTCCTCGGTGCCCCCGACGACCCCCTACCTACTCCTTTGACTCCAAGTGAAGGCCCCCTAGAGCATCACCCGGACGTTCGTTCACACAGACGACAGCAACAACTCGACCGACTGAAGTAAGCAAATCTCGAACGCGCACTCTCTCGAGCGGCGCGTGCATGATGAAGGCTGCTTCGTCCGGCTGCTACGTAGCATCTCGCGATTTCTTTCCCTTGTATGCATATGTAGTATTCGTATGCCTGTAAATGTATGTGTGGCTCGACATCTATGCCCTTGTGACTTTTCTGCGCTGTTGTTATTGTTGGACAACTTTGACTTTATCGCGGACACTATTAAATAGGTCAGAGCATAACAGTGAGACAACTTGTTCAAAGCTCGAATATTCTGAGGTAAATTTCAGTTGCGTTAACAAATTGTTGGTTTTTCTATCTGTGATATATATACATATTTTATAGCATCATGTCAATATATATATATATATATATATATATATATATATATTGACATACTACTATGAAGTCTGTCCTGAGTAAACATATATTCTGTATGTAGTTTAGCAATAGTAGTAGTATCTGACGATGGATGAATAAATCCGATGCATTACTAATAGTCGTGTACGGACCGGCAGCATAGGCGAGTAACGTCATACTAATTATAGCAGTGCCATGCCGCCTGTCACTATGATTGTCTCTCTATAACAGGTCTCTCCGACACGGGCTCCGACATCGGCAAACCGATGACACACATACATGCCATCAAGCGGCATCACTATGGCGCGGCCTCC